>JALBCR010003440.1:0-307500 GCA_030710515.1 Abscondita cerata | reverse complement strand
TGCAAGAAATCAAAAAATTCGCTATTTTTTGGTCCACAAATTTGCATGTTACAGTCACGTAGTTGACTTTAATAGCGTCTATTGCCTCCTCGAGCATTGATAACAGCTTGCATACTGTCAATGAGCCTTGTAACTTTTGGTTGCTCAACTTCTTCCCATGCTTCCATTAATCTAAGAGTTAACTCTGGGAGATTTCTACGAGGGTGTTGCAAGTTTTTAATCTTCCTTCCCACAATATCCCATAGATGTTCAATGGGATTCAGGTCGGGGCTTCGTGCTGGCCAGTCCATTTGAACAATTTCCACTTGTTCAAAATACTGGTTTATAATTCCGGCGATATGCGACCTGGCATTATCTTGAATATAAATGAAATTATCTCCGATGTACGGGGCAAGTGGTACAACATCTGTGATGTATCGATAAGCTGTTAGTCGACCACCATTAATGGGTACCAACTCTGTTTTTGATTACGATGTGATGCCTGCCCATACCATGACAGAGCCACCACCATATTGCACGGTTCCTTGTATGCATGCCTGGTTGTATCTTTCGCCAGGACGTCTACACAAGATGTCCCAAACTGAGTAGGATGTTATTGTTATTAATGGAGATACAATTTTGGTTAAATGGGCAATAATGTACAGTTTATTATGCCAAATCAGACTCTGCAGAGAAAACTCAAAAATTCCCCGAAGATATCCGGGAAAACACGAAAAACTACGTTTTCGAAAATAGTCCAATATTTCCGTAACTGTAAATTCTCAGACAAAAAGGAAATTTATTGTGATTTTCATTAAAGTAACCACTTTCACGGTTTTTGAGATACTGGTACTAACTTTATTTTTCTAAATGGATCTTCATCTTCTTTATCTTGGATTTTATCATGAAAAAAATTTAAATTATTTTCTGCTTTCAATGATGTGTCACAATCTTGATTTAAGGTATGTAATTGCTACGTATTTGGAAATTTATTGTATTACATCAAGTAGATCATGAAAACAAATCTTAACAAATAACTAAAGATAATCAATATTGGCAATAAAGTTAGTAGCAGTATCTCGAAAACCGCGAAAGTGGTTACTTTAATAAAAATCACAATAAACTTCCCTAGACGCAACAAGCAACTTTCGTCTGAGAAAATTTTTTGTATCTTGCACGGTTACGGAAATATTGGACTTTTTCGAAAACGTAGTTTTTCATGTTTTCCCGGATATCTTCGAAAGTACTCGGAATGTTTGAGTTTTCTCTGCAGAATCTGATTCAGCATAATAAACTGTACATTATTCCCCATTTAACCAAAATTGTATCTCCATTCATAACAAAGATAGCCATGTAATCCTACTCAGTTTGGGACACCTTGTATACTCTTCTACGGCGGTCATCACTATATAGAGAAAATCTGGAGTTGTCCCTGAACATTACTCTACCCCAATCAGCATTGTTCCAATTAAGATGTTCCTGCGGAAATCTTAAGCGTTCTTGTCGGTGCTCCCCGGTTAGCAAAGGACCTCTAGCAGCTTGATAGGGTCGAAGATTCTATTCGGCGAGTCTTCTTCTGACTGTATTCTTGCTTAGTCGACGACCATAAGTTATAACAAATTGTAGTTGTTGGTAAATGCTCGTTATGAATCGTTGCCTTAAGCTTTGAAGTCGAAGAAATCTGTCTTCTCTCGCCGTTGTAGTCCTTCTTTGACTTTGCCCGTATCTTCTTTCGTGATTACCTTTTTTTTCTGAATCAAGAAAGAACCCACAATATTGTCGGAACAGTCACATGCAAACGTTGGGCGATGTAAGTTGCAGTAAACCCTTCTTCTTGCAGCGCTACTACAACAGCACATTCTTGAGCCGCAAGATTTCTCAAAATCCGTCCGAGGGGATTAATTTTTGTCTGTCTTTTAAATGATGGTGTAAATAAACTTCAAAAAACCGTAGAGCTTACATAACCTCACTTTTTTAACAAGAAAAAGGTTGTTTGACAAACAAACAAAAACATTTTTTAGCCTACTAGATAAACAGGGAGTATTTTAATGTCCACTTCAGAAAAATATACTAAAATTAATTTTTGCAACAAAATTTCGAATTTTGCGGCGCAATGTTTATATTTTTTATTTTTTATTCTAAATCTACGTGAAAACTATAGTGACTTTATGTATACGAATCTTACTCAAAAAAGGATACTTTTTAGGTTGAAATATCAAATTCAAATTTTATTCACACTTACAACGGTAACGACCCTAACTGTTCATGATTTAAATATTTACATTGATTATACAAGACATGAGAAATAAAATGTCGAATTTAGTAAAATAAAATGGAACACCCTGTATATTTTTTGCCTGATAGATGAAGAATTAAATTCTGTACAATTTTGCTATACATGTTTGTCTAATAAAAATTTAGTGTTAACCGTAAAAATTATCATCGAAAAATTGAGTAGGAGGTGAAATGTGAATGTCAAAAGTTTATTATTGTCACGGTTATGTTAGTAACTGTCCATTCTATTATAATTTTATTGTAACTTTGTATTGTTCGTAATGATGAGTGAGTTTTTGACAGCAGAAGTAGTATGGTTTATTCCATCGGAAAATCAAATGAAAGTTCAGCTTATAATTATAAAGCAGATAATCAGGAACCACAACAATTCTTTCAAACTGAGATTCAAAAAAACTACAATTGCTATGATATGATGCTATTTGACATCCGTTATCTTTATCAGCAGTTGAGAATCCTACCATTGGAGTACGACAAATAGCAGATAACATTGGAGCTTTGTAGACTCACGTAAATAAGGTGTTACGGAAAACAAATTCCATCCTTATCGCGATGTTGTTGTAAATTTTGATGATCTATTTTATAATTTCGGATTTTGATGAAACGTGTATTTTTGATTAAAAAAAACATAATTTTACGGCTAACGATTGAGTTTTGGTAGAGAGACGCCAAGTGTGAAGTTGTAGAGAATTTAATTCTACATCGATCAGGGAAAAATATATAGGGTGTTTCATTTGATTTTATCAAGTTATTAGTCATTGTTGGTTACAAAATTTGACATTTTTTTCTCTCATACCTTGTATAACCAATGCCAACTAAAATGACGTTAAGATCGTTAGACCCTAAAATTGAATAAAATTGAGTTTAATATTTCAAATAATAACCTAAAAAACTTAAAATACCTGAAAGCCGATATTGACCAAAAAAGTGTTTAAAAATCAATATCTCAAAGAGTAACGATAAATTATATTAAATTTTGTATTTAAAAATTATATTATAGTGTTATAATACAGTTTAATCATTTTTATACGTAGGTAATACCCGATTAATACCTAATCAAAAACTACTCACAAAGTTACGTACGGTACATTACAAAACAAATTGAACTTTGACTTAATTTTTTTTTAATTGAGGACTTGCCGCCGCGAATTTTAAACGCTACAATAAAGAGAACGCTTTCCTCCCTATAGAGAGTCTGTTTAACCGTTTTTTATATATTTGCCTTTTTTTCGATTTTAATGATGCATCAAGTTTGTGTTCTATGACATACAGGGTGTCTTACCGAAAACGAAACAGACCTTTTTTTGGAGCTATCTTACACTTTAAGAAAAAACGCTTGGACAGGTCAATTTTTGTTTGGAGGAAGACATATTCAGATGATACATAACAATTGGGGGGCCCGGAATCCCCCATCTAAAAAAATCTTAAATAGCATGATGGGTCAACTGATATCTCATATGGAAGCACTTTTAATTCTTTATACAGCTATATGCATTTTATTTCGGTCAGAGAGCTCTAAGAGCGCCCGACAGCCTATTTTTGAAAATCAAAAGTAAGTCCTGCAATATGGTCAAGAGCGCCAATTCATGTGTGCAAGTGACATTCATTAACAATAAAATTTGCCCTGACAAATGAACAGGTGCCCCGGAGCCCCCATCTCAAAAAATATCAATTTACAGGGCGGGTTAAATGACACCTCATAGAATGTTATTGTAATTCTATATTCAAGCACCTCCTTTTCCTAGAAAACAATAAAAAACCTAGTTGGTAAGACCAATTCAAGTTTGAAGTGGACCTTTCGTATTGACAAAATTTCTCTGTAGATGCTAGAGGGGCAGCTCCTTTCTCAAAAATGTTAATTGGGTTGGGGGTGGAGTGACACCTCATACGTAGAATTTTGTTGAATAGAGAATTATAATATCTTTCATATAAGGTGCTACTTGACTCGGTAGAAAAGCAATATTTGCAGCATCAATCAATCAAATTATTATTTTGTTTTTTGAAATTAACAAAAGACTTGGTTTCTTTACACAAATTTTTTGCAATCTTTTTCGTTCTCTCCCGAATTACCTCCTTCAATTATTGCATTTCTTCCCCCTTCTTCATGATACCCACCACTCTGCTTCTTCAAGTCGTAAGATCTCAGCACCAATTTCTTAAGTGTTCTATGTTTTCCATTCATTCCCACACTATAAGCACTTACGTTTTTATCATTCATCCAGTGCTTTAAGCTTATATCTCAAAAAATATCGATTGGTCGAGAGGACTAAAATTGTAGTGCGTAGAATCACCTACAAAATAATCACGACATTGCGGATTATAGCCGATCAAAAAAATTGGAATTCTAGGGGGAGTCGGAATCCCGAAAACTTAAATCCCCTAAAAGTGATTCTTCTCGTTTGAGCGCTTATTTTCCACATACTCCCTATTTTAGGACCATTTCCCCGGATTAAATCGCTTATATTTCTTGTTATGTTTCTATACTATTATTCTTGCTTTCTATTCTAATTTTATTTTTGGGTCTTAGTTTCTTGTTATTATCTCTCTCTTCCATACATCTCTCCTTCAAAACCACCTTTCATAATATTTTCTTCTCCACATCTTATTTTCTGTGTCTCCACTTCTTATTTAGCCCATTATCACACAGTACATCATTAGGTTTTTCCTGTTATAAAAAATCTATTCCAATATCTTGCTTTCTATTCTAATTTTTTTAGTTTCACTTTCTTCCACTATATTATCCGGTATTTCTCTTACTAGTCCTAACGTCCACTTCCAATATTTCTTCTGTATCTTCTTTCTACTTCTTTCTATTTCTTGAACTTTCAAATATCTGCTCCATATAAAACCACAATCTTCTATCCCCATACATGCCTTATCATTCATGTGTTGCTCTCTTATATACATATAGTCTCCATCGTCATATAACGACATCTAGAGTTATACCCTAAATATCTATACTTTTTTCTTTTGCTTTGCTTTATTTTTATAAATTTTATTATTTGTATTATTTTTACATGCAACATTTTCTTAGAAATCAGTAAAGAAAATAGATTTTTTGAGGATTTCCAAATATTTATTCTGAGGACATCGTCCATCGGCGACAAAAACCATTAATTTATTCAATAGTAATGTTATCAAGAACTAGATGATTCATCCACATTCCAATCTGTAAGGTTTTTATGAGAGCGATTTCTTATGGTTAGTTTTAGTTTAGTTTAGTGACGATAGTATGTGCAGATCTACTACAAACAACCGACGATTCAAAACACGAAAACTTTAAAGGAGTAGATTGCCGCACAAATAAGCCAATTCCGTATTAATTTTAATGCCAATTTTGAATCACACTGACCTAAAAATTTATTAAAGTTTTGCCTTCAGCGGACTTTAATTTTGTCGCGGTTATCCAAATAGCAACCTTGTTTAAGAGTTTAAAATGATTGTGCTTTAAACATTATACTAAACGCTACTACAATTCTCATTCAATATAAATCAATAAAATTGAATGTGCGCTTTAGTCATTATTTATGTACATTTACTTACCCTATCGGATTCATAATTTGTCTCGTTTTGTCGTAAGTCATTATAAAACCGCAACACAAATGATCAACGATAGAAAGGTATTTGCGGAAACTTTCTTATGATGTTTAAGACAATGAATTTTTTATTTGCTTTTTAGTAGGACATAGTTTTACCAAGGAGTTTGGATCAACAAGCAACTTTGCACCCGCTAACAATTTTCAACTTTATTGAATGCTGAGATTGATCACTCATTCTTTAAACTATTAAAATTTAGTTAAATGAAACAAACGCTCAGATTGGAAACAGCACAAAGAGCAATGTAAAGTATTGCTCCATTAATTAAAAATGTATATCTAGGTGGCGCAAATTTGAACCAATTAACTCGTTCTGAATAAGCATTTGTTGACTATATAATAAAGTAGTGAGTTATAATCGATATTCTGCGCCAAAGTGGTGACCCGGAAGTGTTCAAAAACGGCACTAATACTTGTGCCAGAAAAACATTACGGAGTAATAGTATTTAAAATTCTATTTTAACTGAGTGTCATGATACCAGTCGTAAATCAATTAGTTTTTAGGCAGCTTGAGTTACCCAATTACTGGCCTAGAAAGTGTGAAGCCAATGTCGTTTGAAATTCAACACATTTGTCTCGCAAAACCTTCTTCACTTTTAAGAAGCTTTTGTTAAGCAATATTGGTGCCGTGAACTTTCAGATTGACACCAGCCATTGACATCGCCAGTTTTGCCAATCGCGAAGACTTCAATTTGACTCAGTTTTGCTCGTCTTGTTTGTCGTGACGTTTTTCACACATCGAATAAACTGGTTACTCCAAATAGTGACACTTTTTGCACACCGAATTGGTCTGACCACCTCATTACCGTTTCTTGAGTTTGAATCACGGCATTATCTCGAAATATCATTTACGTCCAAACAACGTACACTACTAATAGCACTAAACCGCTTTTGGGCCATTGTTAGACTGGTCTTAATTTGCAAAACCTAACTATGTCGCCAAAAATTGTCTTTTATGACTGTTAGAACTTGAGTTGTTTTGCTGTCTAAAAAGTATTAGTTTGTCCATTTTTCCCATGAGTTTGAGCAAAGTCCAGATTACTCTTCTTCACTGCAGTTACTTGAGTAAAAGTGCCGCCGAAAGAAAGAGCAAACCGTACCGAAATAGAAGAAGCAAACGTCACAAGCACACTTTCTCTCCCTGTTTGAATCAATTTATGGTATTTTATACTGCATGATCATCTTGTACTATTAAATTCAAAAACTTAACTTGATTCATATGAATGATTTCATAAGCTGTCAATCTTCCAGTTTGTCGGCAGCAAATGAAAGTCTTTAGTTGATGACGCAGCATGACTTCCACATCACATTGTTCCGTTGCAGAAATAAGGTTATGTCATTGATTTGTATGTGTAGTTTTAGATGTCTTTTTTCTATGCTAACGTAAGAATTTCAGACGCAGAAAAATATTAAATTTGCAGATATTATTGGAATGTGAGAAACAATTTCATTAATATTTTAAACATTTTTTTAACGTCACTCCTCAATACATTTTAGAACGATCTCAAATTGCACTCGACAGCAGTTTTGTTCTTTCGGGATTCTTCAGGAGTGAAAAGAGTCTTAAGCGTTATTAAAACAATTAGGTATAGGTGAGGTTTCCCTCAAAAATTTTAATTTGTTTTGAATTTGTACTAGGACTTCTTCTTAGGTACAGGTGGAAGAACTCGGAAATTTTAAATCACACAGAGAGCAAAACGTGGAAAATTGCTAATTCTACCGAAAAGGGATCCTAGACTAAATTCAAAACAATTAGGTACATTTATCACATCGGTTTTTTTGTTCTGCATAAAACGCTTGTTTTTTTGACTTGTCGATTGTGATTATTTCAAGATGTACTTGATGTGTATTAAATAAGTAGACAAAATTGTTTACTTTTTTTCTCTACTAATATCTCGCGCTATTGAAATTTGATTTGATTATTGTTTATACCACGATTGTTTCCCAGAATTAAAAAATGATGGGCTTTCTCTAATGTACATTCTGGTTAATCTTATTGAGTTTTCGTAAATTAGCTTAATTTGTTTTAAATTGTCGCGAATGACGTAAACTTATTGTTGCAGTAAAAATAGAACTTTATTTGATAATAATCTATTGAAAGTTATTTAAAATTATCTATAAATGGTAGATTAATATGAGTACTAAGTAGATAATATTAAAAATATAATGATAATCATGCGTCATAATTTAAAATTTTAAGTGGGGGTTTCTGTGAGATGATATTTATAAGATCTTGAAATTAAATAATAGTGGGGCAAAAAGGGGTGCTATGTTACAGTAATAACAAAAATAAAAAATTAATTAACATGAAAAATATTAAAAATTCAAAGTTTACTTATAAACATTATTATTTACTAACATATCATTTACAAAAAACACAAGTGTGAGTAGCTTCCTCGTCTTCTTTCGGCACAAGAATTGTACGCCCACTTCAAGCAGCTGACACATCTTATTCACCCCTTCTCTGAATAGTCATGGCAGTAAAGGCAGTCGTCTTGTTCTTCAATTTCATCACTGTCGCTGGAATCTTTCCACCTGCCATAGCTTTTTCAGAGGTTTTAGTTTTTTCAATTTTGATGCAGGGCATTTATCAAGAGCTGATCCTTGTTCTAACTCAAGACATCTTTTCACAGTATGCTTTGGCTTACTTTTCTTTTCTTCTTTTTTTGTTTGTTTTTTTTTCTCTTTTCTGTTTAAATGTTGTTAAAATAACTGTTTTCCCTCTGTTCGTTGATAACCTTTTATTCTTTTGTGCTACTTTTAAAATGGGCAGAATGGCAACCGGACTAACATGAGTAAAATTTAGAGATAACGGTGATAACATAACAAAGTAGAAAGGATTGAAGGTACCGAGAGTCCTACCACTTCTGCGGAGGTCAAACCATCTGGTAGTTCTATGTCTGTTGTGGAAGATGGTAAGAAGTCTTACACATTAAAAATATTTTTGTCAGCTGGCCAGATGCCACACTTCTTAAAGCCATTACATACGCTCAACATGGTAGATGCATTCAGATAAGCAGCTCCGAATAGTGATGCTATCTGAAATAGAGTGACCACTTTTCCTGAGTTTTAACTTAACCATTTCCGGAGTTCATCTTCATAAAATTTACTAAGGGGCCACATCTAACGGCTGGAGCCGGTGGGAAGTGTGGGGTGGTGAACACAGCATAATAACCCCATTTCTCTTGCAAGATCGATTAACTCAAGGCTTTTCGTATGCGTTGAGTGTCCATCTAGTATCAGAAAAATTGGCCTGTATTTTTTCGCTTCTTTGAAGATAGTAAAGTGCTTAAACCAAACCAAAAAGAGTTCCTTGGCCATCCAACCAGTCTCATGAACTTCTGCTCAAGCTGGAAGGCCTTTTTAAAACTCTTGTCTCATTTGTTTTCTAGGGAATATTATCATGGGTGGGACATAATGGCCATCAGCAGAAAAGTAAACCTCCACTGTAACAGTTTCACCCCTTTTGGCTGATGTCAGTGTGCCGACGGCCTTTCAAAGCAACGGTTTTAGAATGACCTTTAGGGTTAACTGATAGTCCAGTTTCGTCACTATTAAAAAATTCTCTCTGCTGAAAGCTTGTGGGAGTCAATAATATTAGTGAGCAGGTCAAAGAATTTGTCAACTATATGTTTATTAAACCCCATAGCACGAGCAGCCAAGGTGGCCTCAGGTTTCCTTAGCTCAAAGTTGGATGTAAGGCCATGAACCCTCTTACCCATTCAATGCCGGCCTTTCCTTCTTCGCCGAACGGGTGGGACAGATTGTTCCGACATGATAACTCATAGGCGAGTTCGCGAAGCTCATTAAGTAAGTCCAAAGAGTCGAGATTCCATTGTAGTCAAATAATCAGCAAGCTCAGCTTCCTGCTCTGGAGTAAAAACACAAGTAAACCAACCCATCTTCTTACAAACAGATAATCCGGGTTTTCATGTTTCTTTTTGATATGTCGTTCCAAAGTAGTATGTGGAACATTGAATTGTAATGACGCCTTTTTATAACCCATGGTGCCATTGATGACCTCATTCACAGCCTCTTGCATTTATAACTCCGACCATTCTTGTCGCGTCGACTTCTTTTTATAATTTCGTACCATTCTGTAAACAAAAGAAGCCGTTACTAAAACATCAGCGAATTGAAAAATGATCGGGCAAAATAAGGTATGTCCCCGTTTTGTCCCACCCCGTTCTGCCCCACGATCGAACTTTTGCGTTAACCTATTTTCTGCCGCATAATTCTAACGTAATAAATACTAAAACTATACAGTTATGTAGCTTATTAGTCAATTAAATAAGTACAAGAGATAAAACTAAAGTATTGCAATTAATCATTACTTACATGCATAAAGGAAATATGGCAAAAATTGCAATAGCGATCACTAACAAACCGGCGTGGTTGTCTGAGTAACAAAAGAGCTCGTAATGGCGGACTCAGCTAGCAGACTACACCGGCGCGTCATCTAGACGTAGTTGAAACACTTTCCGCTAGTCAGCAGCATGTTAGCAAAAAAAAAACCCGTTCTGCTCCACCTTCCCCTATCACAGTTATTTGTCTTCACTAAATTCTGCGCGTGACCAATTTATACGTAATGATCAGCACGTTTACTTCCACTTGTATTACATTAACGATGTTACATGTAATCATAGAGATATTATTTTGAGGGGTAAATCACTGCCAAAATTGTGTACACAATATCCCCTAATTTTGTAGTGGTGTCGTCGTGATATCCCGTGATTTCTAAGATATCCTCTGATTTCTTTATAATATCTCCTTGATATTTTATGATATCCCATGATATCCTTTGATGTCTCATGATATCCCTTTAATATCTTGCGGTCCTATTGTCCTATAGTCTTCGTGATACGATAGCCACTCATCTTTTAATCTTAATACCATCTGTTTCTTGGTCTCGTGGATGTTGACCTCAACACTTGAAGGAATTCTTACGGTGGAAGAATCCAGCGTGGTTATGCCTTCCCAGTGAGCATCGACTTTCTACAAAACCCAAAGACAATAAAGAGAAAATTATGGCGGAGAGGCAGAAGACAGACGTATGTGGTCATGTCGTCAGTGTAAAGGAACCACGTTTTTCTCACTACGTGATGAACTTGCGAGTCTATGCGTGGGTTAGAAAACTTGTGGAAAATTGTTTGGTACGCGAGTTCTTTTTCCAAGAAATGACAGTTGGAGAGCGTGACATGATACTCGACATCCAAAGAAGACATTTAAGTGAAAAACCGGATGTCAAGGGATTTCAAATCCAAAAGCACCAGGACAGTAAATGGCGTTTGAAGACGCGGCTAGTCGAAATGGAAGACACAACCGACTACAAATTTCCAGTATTATTACCAAAAAATGAACCGTTAGTCACGCAACTAGTAAGCAGTAATCATTCTGGAGCTCAACATGTATTTGGAAAGCTGCGTGAGCGGTATTGGATTATTCATGGAAGGACAGTAGTCAACTAGGTGTTCTACAAGTGTGTGACCTTTGAGAGGTACCGACTGGAGAGCATGAAGTGTGACCCTGCACCGTTACTTGCCAAACGTTTGATAAGCACGGCGGTGTACCAGACGGTTGACTGTACATAAAAGGCGAAAAGAAAGCCTGGATTATCTTACACACATGCGCAGTCTATCGCTGTGTACATTTTGGATTTCATTGATTCGTAGAGTGCCTACGCGTTCATCTTATTCCTGTAGAGGTTCGTAAACACTGTTGCATGGCCAAAAACCATTTCTACAGATTGCAGGACGAATTTTGTCCGTTGGAACCATTTAATGAGAAAGCTGGACTAGGGAAAATTAGAGAAAGCAAACAACGCTAGACCTATTCAGCACATGTTTTAGCCTCCGTCAAGCCTATGGTGGGGCAGATGGTTTGAGCGTCTTGTGAAAAGCATAAAGCAGATTTTACGGAAAATGTTGAGAAAATCAAAATTGACGTTTGAAAAGATGATGATTTGCTTAGCAGCGGTGGCGCAAGTTATTAACGATCGACCTTTGACTACTGTGACTGCGGTTTCGAAGGATTTACGGCCACTGACTCCAACGATATTTTTGAGAGAGCTCCTGTGTTGTTTTTCAATAGTGAGCTGTTCGGAGACAAGTTCTTTGAGAGAAGCTACAAGAAGATGCAGGACTTAAAGTTGGCGTTGCAAGCAAAATTCCGGAAAGAATACATCGAATTTCTGATTTTTGAGTGGCCATTAGGACGGATTACAGAGCTCATCCAAGAGCGAGATTGAAACGTTTGGCTGGCCAAGATGAAGACTGGAAAGGGGATCCTCACAAGATCTTTGCAGGGTCTCTACTCGTTGGAGGTATTTGATGCAAGCGTCCAGAAGAAAATGTTGATGCTGTGAAAGCTTCGGTTGAAGCATCGGGTGAAAGTCAAAACGTCGTGGTTTCAAAGTGTGGAAGACTCAGTAAGAAGCCCCGGTACTACGACGTGTGGAATAATTAGAATTTTATAAATGCATTATGATGTTTGATTATCATTTGTACTTTTTATTCTTTAACTTTTTTTTGAGTTAGTTATAGAAAGTGGGAGGATGTACAAATGTATGTAGGTATTTATTTTAGGCATTTTAATGTTTGTATTGATTGAGTAGGTGTACGTTTGTTGTTAGTAAATGTCATGTCAAATTTTGAAGTAAAAGTATTGTCTCTTACAAAAATTAATTTTGTTTGGTGGCGACACCGATAGAATACGGGTGATTGGGTGCATTGTTACAATTTGACAATATTTTATAGAACTCGATTTTACCACTTGTGTCGAAATTAATTAGATAAATCACAAGTATAGCGAGTAGTAATAAAATAGTTATTTTCCTAACAAGTGTCGAAAGTAACAGATATCGTGCGAGTGTTGATAGCTAAATGAGTGCGAAGCGTAGTAGCACGACTAGTTCTAAACACGAACACAAATATTTGCACTTTTGTACCAGTCAGGAACACTATTTTTTAGACGACTATAATACAAAATTGCGTTCCTACTCATTAAGGGTTAAGAAAAACAACTTCGAAACGTTTAATATAGAAATGCTTAAGGTCTTGCTTCGAAGCTACTAGTCGCAGTACCCAACATGTGTCTAGAAAAAATACAACAGGTAAACGAAATTGAAGTATTATTACAATTGAAAACAATTTTTTGGCTTCCTGAACTGTAAAGCACATTTGTCAGTTGTTCATACTTGTCTTGAAACTTGATTTTTACACACAATGCGGTAAAGTACGGCTACTATGCGGTAAAGTAGTGGCTGATTTATGTGCCATTTGGGAACTATACAGTATAAAATCCGATAAATTGATTTTAAAAAATTTGTTTTACACTATACTTGACACGATAATGTACAGAATAAGGGCGCATTGAATTTTTTTATTGATGATGGTATTGATGGTGCTATCTTAGTTAACCAAATCACCTGACACATATTAGGTGGTGTACGTTAAAATTGTTAAACAGCCAGGCCTACTTAAAATCAAGATAAATAATTTTGTTCTTTTTTTTTTACTTTTTGATGATCGTCGGCCAAAAAATATTATACAAATTTCACTCCAGCTAATGAGGAACTTGCCCTTCGGACTTGTTCCTCAAAGCTGTCGCCCCATAAAATTCTACTTTCCACACTCTATTAGTTTTTATATTATATCAAATTCGGTAGACGTTCACCTACTTGATTTTTTAAATCAAGTGGTAAAAAATTGATGCGAAGGTCGTTGCTAAGGCGATATGAGTGTAAACTATTAACTTTTGAGTTTTATCATAACAGTTTTGATATTTTGCTTTTCGGACACAACTTTGGATTGGGACATGGTTACTTTCGAGAGTAGTCGTCTAAAAACAAATTATAACCAACATACAGTATAGTCATATTACCAGGAAACTGACTAGTTATCGTCCAGCGTGATCTAACAGCAGGTTATCGTAATTTTGACACTAGATTGACACGTTTTTGTAATAACAGCAAGTACGCTTTGTTATCGCAGGTTGTCAGTACTTCTTTGTGCAGACTGATAAAAGTGCAATTCCTTCATAAACCGAACGAGAAGTAAAGATTTTCAGTAGTAATCAACAAGAAGGAAGAAAAAATATCAATTCAGTTAGTATTGCCTAGTAAATATTCTACAGATTTTAATTAACGACATCAGATCCAGGTGGAAGTTCTACAAAGGAAAAACAAAATGGCGCTTAAGAAGATAACACGGGTATTGAATTATTTACGGTTTTCGAAGAATGTTAAGAAATTTCGATGTATTATCTTTTTAGGTTAGTACCATACGCTTGCAATAATCAACTTACAAGAAATTAAACAATACAAGTGTTTATGTCAAATGGAGGATTGTTTCTTTGTATTGTATGCACAATGTTCTATTGATCAGTTGGTTCCGAGCTCTGAAATAAATAAGTAATATTTTTCCACATGTGATCAATTCCCGTTGAAACGAATATCGATTTGGACGCCACAGTGTTTAGACCAATGTAAGTGGACAAAAGCTATTTAGGTGAAATGATTAAAACTACATTTTGCACTCTTATTACATTTTCGAATACATTTTTTAACTGATAGTACTAAGCTAAAAACGCCTGGTGGCGCAAACCATTTTAAAACAATTATCGAAGTTTTCTGAACTCCAGTGATGTAGTCGGTCGATCGTATATTGTGACTGTTAATGCTAACGTATGTACATTTTTCTCTGTGATTTGTGCAATTTTAAGTGGTTTTTGTAATGGAGTCATCAACTAGAGGTAATTATTGGTTTTAAATTATTAAAATAAATCCAAATGTGTGTTTATAACAATGTAACACTCACATAGAAATAAGGACTAAGGGCGAAAAACATTAACATTGAAAAACTTGCATAACTTTTAAACCGCTAAATAAATTTTCAAAAAAATTAGTTTTGGATAGGTTATTTATTATATAAAAATTAAGAAAAACAAAAAATAAATCAGACTTATTGTCATAAAAATTTTGAGCTTGTCGGGAATGGTCTCCATCATGGCTTTTATGGTGGTGCTCGACACTTTCTTGGTCGCTACGGTCCACATTTTTCTAAAACTTTCAATCGATTTTGTAGCCTTTTTGTCTGCTTCAAGCTTCTTTTCACCAAAGCCCAGTACCGCTCGATTGGGCGAAGCTCAGAGCAATTTGGTGGGTTAGCCTCCCTGGGTACAAAATCGACATGATTCTCTTCGTATAATTTTTGTCTGCTTACTGTAATGGCACGAAGCTAAATCCGGCCAAAAAATGTGGATACCTTATGTTTACTCAGAAAAGGTCGCAATCTTTTTGGAGACACTTCTTCGTGTAAATATCGGAGTTAATTGTTCCATTTGTTATGAAAGATTGGCTTCTTTCACAGCAGCTACAAATCACCTGCCAAACGAGATATTTTTTTCAAAACTTGGACTTTATTTTAGTTCTAAACTTCTTAGGAACATTTCCTCGTCCACAGGAAACATAAAACTCCTGACCAGGTAGTTGAAAAAAATCGGCGAGGAAGTAAGTCTCATGGTCCATCACGCAACATTGACGTTTTTGTAATAAATCTGCTCTCAACTTTCTGGCTTGTTTCATGGCTTAAATGTTTTTCTCCGCATTACGATCTGGAGTTGTTTGAACTTTGTAGGACTTAAATCCACTCTTTTTTTATTTTCGAATTGTCTTTTCCGACAAGTCGACTTTTGCAGCTAATTTCCGGTTCGATATCAGCGGATTCTTAACCATCGCAGATATTGCCTTTTGCAGCTTTTTTGGTGAATGAAAACCCTCTAATCGCCCACTTCCTGGTTTCCGTGTTATGGTAAAGTCTTCCTTGTACCGCTTGATCACTTTTGCTGCCACTTGCCTGCAAACTTTTGCCTCCTTTGCAATGCGAACGACTGACCATTGTGGACTCTCAACAAATTTTTTAATGATTAATCTATGTACTTCCACTACTTTTGCCATTGTGAACACAATTTGACTCCAATAAAAATAAAAATTTGATGACATATTCTGACAACTATTTCAAAGCCTACTAATTTTGTAAAAAAATTATATGGTATAAAAGTTATGCAAGTTTTTCAATGTTAATGTTTTTTCGCCCTCAGACTTTTTTTCATTATATTAGTATTGTTTTATTAAAGATATACCATATTATCAAATGTAGTCAAGGTGTAATAGTAGTCTTCACATTTTCCTAGTTTAATATACTTAGGTTCTACAATTATTGTTTCTTGCGATTTCTTGCGATTATTAATATCCTCGTATTTTTCTTAATAAGTACCCGAATGCGGCGAAAATCAATATTTGATTTTTGGCGTTCTGTTCTAGCTAAAGGCCGATTAAACGAAGTAAGTAAGTATCAGAGCTAGTGGCAAACGTGATGCTGCTAAATTGATGCAAAAGGTATATAGCCTCACCAAAACGAGCGACCACATACAAAATAGCTCGAAGAATTTTAGATGCTAGAAAAAAACAGTTACCGTATACTCCTGAAGAAGCTTTGGCCTTTTTCATAGCAAATAATTTCACTATCCAGACATATAAAAGTGTTCAGTAAGAGGAAAAAGAAAGAGGTTTTAATGCATACCCTTGCTATGATTACATAACAAAGGTGAAGGAGCAGTGCTATCCCCCTGCTGAAAATATGATGATAAGATTGGATGCTCTTTTGAACCATACTGCATTGAGAATATGCAAAAATGTTCTTAGAGAAAATTTAAACACAAGTGTGTTGAATTACACTTTAATACACAAGTGGGGATGTGATGGTTCCTCGAGTCATAGCTTGTATAAGCAACCATTTAAAGATCCACCCAGCACAGACGAATATATGACTTGTAAACAATAAACAGAAGGTCATATGGGAAAATCCTCGGCCATCTTCACCAAGATTCTGTAGAATTATCAAATTCATTTATCAGAAAGAATGCGAAGCATTGATTAAAGATGAGTGCGAAGCTATTGAAAATAAAATACTGGAATCGGTACCAACTCTCGTGGAAGTCAAAGGCGTAACAATCTTGATCACACATCAAATGATTCTGTCAATGATTGACGGTAAGGTATGTAATGTGCTAAGTGAAAATAGTTCAACTCAAAGGTGCTTTATCTGTAAAACAACATCAAAGAAGATGAATTTGGTATCAATGCCTAGAGAGCCGGACGAGAATATGTATCAATTTGGAATCTCTAGTTTACATCCGTACATTCGTACAATGGAATGTCTTTTAAATATCAGTTATCGCAAAAACAATTGTGAATGACAAGTCAGAGGAGACCAAAATAAAGAAATTTAGAAACAAAAGGATTTAAAGAAGTTGGTTCATCACAGAGAAAGTTAAACCAGAATACGGTACTAGTAACGATGGAAATACCGCACGAGAATTTTTTTATAAGTATGTCCCAACGGCACGGATCACTGGTCTTAACGAAATCCTTATTTATCGTTTTAGAACGATACTTGCAGCCATAGCTTCTGGTTATGAGATTGATCCTGAACAATTTTATAACTACTGTGTGGAGATTAGGAAATATATTTAGGGAAAGTTGGGTAAAACGGGATACTTAGTGTTCTAGGTCTCATAACTTCTTGAATAAGGCAATGCTGGGGACTATTTTTTGGCTCCAGTTTCAGTTATTAATTGGCTTTGGATTGATACCATTTTTAATGAAAAAAACAGAACCCACACGACAAAAAAAATGTATAATAAAAAAGCAGCAAGTATCCACCTAGTCGGATAAAACGAGATACTTAAGCTTGTATAGTTTCCATAACGTTTAGTCCCCAGCAAATAAGACACAACACGGCAAATAAAGAAAAGTTATTATTATTCTTAATAATATAAAAGGAAAGGTTAACAAAAAAATATTTAAGTATGTTACTGACAGAAGTCACAGGTAAAGACTTCGTCTTTGTCTTCCCCCACTCCCGCACAAGCTTCATGGGCCCAGCCTTCGCAATGTTGACACCTTATTCAACCTTCTTCTGCCTTAGAATTGGAATAAAGTGCAAAATACACAAGCTGCTTCTTCGCAGTCACCTTTTGAACTTGAATCATCACTTTCTCTCAACTTCCTTCTTTTTATATTTTTTTGACCCCTGGTATCATTTTGTTTTTTGTCTCTTACGCTTGTTTCTTTTGCACTGTTACTGTCTTTCTTATTTGCGTTATTTACTGTTACGTCTTTTCTAGTCGTCATCCCATTGTCATTTATTTTGCCTTTTTATTTAGTTTGGCTATATAGGCTGTTTTTTCAGTATCTCCTAAGTTTAATTTTGGCTTCTTTGTAGGAAGTCTTTTAGAAATTGATTCTTCTAGTTCCTCTTTAACGTCGATGTTAACACTGTCTGAGAAGATCTCTGTATTTAGTGGATGTATCCCCGTTTTGTAAATCCGCTAACTGCGGTTTGAACGCTAGCGGCTTTCATAAAAGCATTTCCAAAAAGTTTGCCTATTTGAGAAATAGTAATAGGCCTGCCTAGATGTTGTTGCATCCATCTCTGGACCTCTGAACTGTAATATGAACTGAGTGGTGACATAAAACTTACGTCTAGTGGTTGTAGACGGTGTGTTGTATGCGGTGGAAAGCACAGTAACACAATACTGTTGTCCCTAGCTATGAATTAGCTTTATATTCTTGGTATGGGTGGCATGGCCATCTAGAAGCAAAAGAACTGGATTTTCTTTAGAAGGGTTGGAAAAAGCAATGAATTTATGGAATCAACTCAAAAATATTTCCGTTTGCATCCACTCTGGTAATGAGGTGTACCATCAGAGGGAGCATCATCTAACAGTTCTCGCTTTGCCCTAGCTCTTGGGAAAACGAACAACGGTGGCATGAATGCATCACTAGCACTCATGCAGATCTCCACTGTAACCAGAACTCCACGTTCAGCCGAAGACAAGCAGCCAACTTGTCGCTTTCCACGCAATGATAAACATTTAGACCGTTTTTTTGGTACTGTCATAATCCCTGTTTCATCGACGTTATAAAGACGCTCAGGGGGTATTTTGTGTTTCTCCATCGTTTGAGTAATCAGCGAGAAAAATTTGTTTACGGAAGGCCTATTGAAACCAATCGCCCTAGCTAGTGAGGTTGGCTCAGGAGATCGAAGTTTAATAGTCGGATGCCAATTGAGAAAAGCATACAGCCATGCTTTACCAGCCTTTTTCTTGCTCTTATTAAATCTATTAGGCAAGCCGTTGCGTTCTGCTAATTCAAATGCCAAACATCTTAATGCATTGAGAGTTAAACCAAACAGGCGTGATTCCATACACAAAATATATTCCACTAATTCCTTTTCCTGAGCAGGACTAAAAACAAGTTTATGACGTCCTAGTCCTTTTTGCTGAATCCTCTCTGTTAAGAACACCCTGTTTAATTTTCTTCACTCTTGCTTCAATGGTTGTACGAGAAACCCCATATTCTTTAGAAGCTTTGAGATACCCCATTCTTCCCTTCAGTACCTCTCATCCCAAGACTGCCTTTGCGTTTTTCTTGTATACTTTCCCATTGGAATTCTAGCTTGAAAAAGACATTGACAATGTAGTTGGTTTTACCCAACTGTGTATTGCTATGACATGTGACTATATTTTAATAACAAACAAAGCAAATTCCTAGAACCTATTGTACATAACTATAGTAAACAAACACAGTATCCCCTAAATTTACTCACCTTCAATTAATTTTGTCTGTAAACTAAAAAATCACCGTTTGAAAGCACGCTAAATATTTTAGTTTAACCTCACAATTCGATACATCCACCTCTTACGTCGTCTAAAGTGAAACTAGAGTTGGTAGATGACTTGCTGGCCATCGGTAGGTACCGAGAGTTATCATTTAAGGTCATATCCGTTAGATCGTACTGCATGTTTTGAAATAAAACAGGGTATCCTGTTTTACCAGACCATCCTGTTTTACCCAACCTTCCCTAAGTTTATACCCATGATATAACATGCCAGTAACAGTTAATAAGATTTTGGTGCACAGGGCAAGTATAATTAAAAATTCAATAATAGGGGAGACCAGGGAAACTTGAGTCAGAAAATTGATTTTATTTTGTCAGAATTTTACCATTTACAATTCAAAGATAATATATATTGCAAATTGATTTTATATCATTTAGCTAAACTTTCTATATTTTTCATGCTTCCTTAATATGATTTCTGTATTTTATAAATTTTTCAATACATTTGTGAAAATTGTCTCAACCCTCCCTTACTTAGGGAGAGTTGATACAGGTGATAGGGAGGATTGAGACGATGTAAGTTTTGAGAAATATTTATTAATGATTAAGAAAAACGAAAATAAATGTTGAAAATAATGAAAATCAATGAAGATTTTTATAATAGCGGAAGTCTACACCAAATGTTAGTGATGATTTTACTCTTTCTGTTCCACCGACATTTTTGGGAAGAGGTAATTTCAAAATGATATCTTGTTCTTCGACTGAAGATATATCGTCTATTGGTGGATAGATGAAATTCCAGGTAGTTCCTTGACGACGTAAAATTTAATTTCGTATTCATCACCTTGTTTTGTTAAAACACACCCCACGTAGTGAATAAGTGAAGACTTTGTGGCAAATTTGACTATAACAAAGTCTCCTACTTGGAGTGTCTTGACATCCTCAAGAGCTTTAATTTGGAGCATTTCTGCTTCATAGTTCTCAAAATCTAATACATCTTCGCTTCTTCCACCTGATTGAGTTATTTCCTCTTCATCACTTGAAGAAGACTGAGGTGGAGTAGCAGATTTCTGTACAGATCTATTCTTTCGTGAAAAAAGGTGGCCTTCTTTCAGAGGAACTTTTCTAATCTTTCGAGCCCTTGCTTCAGCCTCTATAGCTTCCTTTTCAGGCGTGTCGGTAAGAATTCTTGAAGAACCACGTTTTCGTCTTATTAATTGTTTTCGTGGACCTGCCTTTGGGAATGGTCGTAAAATTTCAGGACTAACAAGACTATTCTTAGTGATGACATTTTTTCTTGCTCTTGAGCTTTTGACGTTGAGACTCTACTCTCTGGAATATTCTCTTGCATTGAAATTTTCTCTGGCTTGTCGATTGGTGGTGCTTCATTCTCTTGAATGGAACTGGTAGTTTCCAGTGGTCGATCAGTCACCATACTAGACATGAAATCAATGTCGCTGAATACTTCACGATTCAAAGGACAAATTCCGGTTGATGTAAAACCAGAGATAATATTTTTGGGAGTGAATGCTAATTCAAACGCTCGACTAGCTAATGAAGCAATATTATAGATGGACAAAGTTTGACCTGGACTTGAAACCATCCATGATGCACACTGAGAATTATAAAAATTCTTAAACGGAAAATAGAGCGACACATCCAAGGGCTGCATTTTAGGGCTGCAGTGTGGTGGAAATGTTAACATCACAATCCCATTTTCCTTTGCTTTTGTCAGAGAATCTACGGAAATATGACTCTCGTGGTTATCCATTAATAGAAGAATTTTGTTTTCTACGGAGCAACCACTATGCTTTCTGACGACATCCATCCACTGGGGTGAGCAGCACCAGCACTTTCTGGAAAAGCACCACTCAACATATAGTCCTTGAAATTTACTCGTGGAAAGACGAAAAACGGAGGGATGAATCTTCCTCCAGCACTAATGCCACAACAAGCAGTTACTAATGTGCCGCGTTCAGCAGACGTGACGTTTCCAACCTGTTTAACGCCTTTAGCTGCCAGCACTTTAGGTGGTTTGTGTACGGTTGTAAGCCCAGTCTCATCAATATTCCATATCTGATGAGGTTCAAACTTTTCGCGTTTGAGAACCGTTTCCAAATTGTTGAAAAACATGTTAACATTTGTGCGGTTGAAACTTGTACATCGTGACAAACTGGTAGACTCTGGAGTCCTCAGCGATAACTCTGGATGACGATGTCTGAAGCCGCGATACCAATCATAGCCAGCAATGGATTTTTCATCCCATTTTATAGGATATTTTTTATGATTGGCCTTAGCAAATTGGAAGGCCAGTTGACGTGCACATGTGACTGTTAAACCATGATGCATCTGCGAAGCACGGACTAGGTAATCTGATAGGAGAGCTTCTTCTTCATGGGTGAAAACTAATGCAGTTTTAAAATCCGGTGAATAAGAAATATTACTATCAGGTATGCTGGAGTTCCTCTTTTTACATATCTGTTGAGCGTCTGCTTGTCTATATCATATTTTCTTGCAGTTGCACGTAATTTTGCTCCCCAAGAACTTCATCCACCGCTGTTCTCATAACGTCTGGTGGAGGAATTACTCGTTTAGTCTTTTGACCCAGAAATGAGGCATATTGATTCTGAAACAATATTATAAAATTGTGTTGAATCACTTTGAAATAACAACTTTTAAGTTTATAAAATAATGTTTAATCAGTGGAAATATGAAATAGAGAAGGTTGAGACGTCTCATGGCTCCCCGAAACAACGGTCTCATGTCTCCCTATGTAGCGTTTTACAGAATAATGTAACATAAAATCATTGTTAAACCTCAAATCTAAGTTATATAAAAGATTGAGAACATACCTGTGGTCGTTCATTCTGAAGAATCGCTTTGAAATTCCACTTCAATTTGCTACAAACTACCACAATATTGAAGAATATAATTTTAGTTTTAGCGGCAATTTACCACATGCACCAACAACAACGTTTTACAAACGACTGATGCCGTTACGCAGGTAACGTGGTGGGGTATTCAACCTAAACTATGAACTACTAACCACCAGATGACTCTACTTGACCGATTTTAGTAAATAAATGCAGTGTCTCATTCCTCCCCTGTCTCAAGCCTCCCGGGTCTCCCCTACCTGTAGGACAAATATCCGAAGAGGCTTCCGAGGCCAAAAATAAAGAAATAAGAAAAGCCAGATTGGGGCACACAATGAAAATATCAAGACACAGAACTAATTCTGATTTATTTAAACATTTGTTAATGTCTTTAGACCCTATTATCACTATTAAGAAAACTTCCTAAGAAGCAAATATCGAAACATGACAGAAATATAAGAATTTTGTTAAAAGATTAATAAAACTGATGATGAATTTAGTTTTGTTTTTCATATCTTAGGTTTTCGAGTTTTGTCCTCCTAGATTAGTCAAATCGTACACTGTGCCGTTAGAGAAAACAAATTTGTGATATCGCGTTAATTGAGTTGCCTATCCGAAAGGATTAAAACCTCTATAACTGTAAATAAAATTCAAAAATATACAATTTACGCCGCCGAAAGATAATCTTTGAAGAAAAATTACCTAAAGCAATTATTTGAACAAATATTACCGTCACAAGTTCATTAATTTGTTTCTTTCCTTTATCTTCTTAATCGTATCGTTTGCGTATAATTATTTTATTTTCTCCAATTTCTTTTTCTAAATTTATGATGTTTGAAATGCTTTAAATACAGTCCTGCACTTGGTTTTCCATTTAGTTCCCTGTTTGGTTGTATCATACAAACTATTCTCACTTTTCCTTATTGAATACTTTTCACTTTCCTGCCAGGGCTGGATTAAAAAACTACTAAATAACAAAATGATACAATGATCCAGAAGAAAAACATAATATGGTGACAAAAAAAGTTGGGTCAGATTATGAGAGGGTAGATATTATCAGATATCACAAATTAAAATAGTAACCTTGAAAGACTGACGGAGCAAGAATAAATGAAAAACAAGAACACAGTCCGAAAAAGATGAATATTTAAAGATTACAATTAATAAACTTTAATGGGTGATTTTTTAATAAACTAGGTTTTTAACAAAGGAATAGAACACTAAACTGCTGCGTCTATTTTAACAAACGGAAAAACACCAAGAACTGCACCAAAAAACTTTACTCAGACATGTGTTTCAATAGCTAAGCTATTAACATCAGCGAACCGATACTAAAAATAAAAGCAATAGGAAAGTTATATAAACTATCTGCGTGTCACGCATCGTTACACTTCATTGATTCTTATATAAGCTTGAACAATTCCAAAAATCCTAAAGGACCGTTATCATCATAATTCATAAGCAAATTTCTGTTTTTAAAAGTTTCCAAACTTTCACAAGAATCAAGTTTTTTTTATCTACCCTCTTAATTGATTCAATGTCGCCCACTCTATGACCATTTTCAAGTATATGCATGGCAACACTGGCACCTATCTGTGCGATGACATTTGACATGAGCTAGGTGCTTTTTAAAATGAGTTTTAATAGGTCTCTCTTGGTTTGCCCTATATACAGGGTGGTTACTTTCAAGAAGCTCACCATTGGGATTAAGTAGGGCAATTTTAAATATGAACAAAAGAACAGGACTCTCTATCCAGCAAGAAAGTGAACATTTTGAGCAGCTTTTGTAATATTTTCCTTTTTTTAAAGTTACCTAATGTAAATAAATTCTACATTCCGCTTGCCATGGCCAATTGATTTTTATTAATAAATAAAAAGTTTTTTTATCATAACTTGAGAATGAGTGGGAATATCTTACTTCTCTTTAATTTTTAAAAGTGGTTAAAATGTACGACTTTTCTCTAATTTAACCGATGCTGTATCTCCTACCGCTTAGAATATCCCACTGGTGAGCTTCTTGAAAGTGACCACCCTGTATACTTGGTTACAGTCTTTACAATTAATTTTATATATTCCCGATCTATTGGGTCTTTCGAATTGCCTAAAAAATTTTGCAAGTTGTTACTACTAGAGGTTACTGTTTTATAATCAAATTTTGAAAATATTTTTTTAAGACCTTTTGTTATGTGGGATAATTTGGTAATTTGACATATTTCTTATCTATTTTGCTATTACTAGTTCCTAACGTTGTAATGTTTCTAATGTTTTCTTCTTCTTTGGGTGCCTATCTGTTCCAGATGCTGGCTATCAAATTGGCTAATCTAACCTTGTTTACAGCTGCTCTAAATAATTCTGTGGTTGTCATCGAAAACCATGTTCTTAAATTTTTCAACCACGAAATCCTTCTCCTTCCTACACTTCTTTTCCTTTCACTTTTGCCCTGTAGTATGCACTGTAGAAATTCATATCTGTTTTCGTTTCGCTTAATGTGGCCTAGGTATTGTAATTTTCGTGTTTTAATTGTATTTAAGATTTCTTTTCTTTTGACATTCTTCTTAGAATTTCAATGTTTGTTACATGTTCCATCCATGAAACTCTCAACATCCTTCTATACAGCCACATCTCAAACGCCTCGATCTTCTTTGTCGTTGCTTCTGTAAGTGTCCACGCCTCCACTCCGTATAGTAATACTGAAAACACGTAGCATCGTAACATCCTGAGTTTTGTGTTCAGGGTTAGTTCTCGGTTTTTAAATACTTTTGCCATTTTAATGAATACACTTCTGCTCTTTTCTATTCGAGATTTGATTTCTACAGAGTGGTCCCATTGCTCATTAATGATAGTACCAAGGTATGTGTATTTGTCGACTCTTTTAATTGTTCCACTATCTAATTTTAGTTGTCGGGTAGGAACGTTGTTCTTGCTTATGATCATGTATTTAGTTTTTTCGATGTTAATATCCAGTCCATATCGCTGGCTACTGTATGTTAGTCTATCCATTAGCTGTTTTAGATCTTGCATATTATCGGTAAATATTACTGTATCGTCAGCGTATCTGATGTTATTTAAGCGCTGTCCATTTACCAGTATTCCCTCTTGTGCATTGTCCAGGGCTTCTCTAAATATGTGTTCTGAATAAATGTTGAACAGTAGTGGCGACAATACACATCCCTGTCTTACTCTACGCAAAATTTTTATTGCCTCCGTCTGGTGGTCCCACTCTTACACTTGCTATCTGGTTCCAGTATAAATTTATTATTATCCTTAGGTCCTTGTCATCTATGCCTGTATTTTTAAGGATTTCTATCAGTTTCTGGTGCTGGACCCTATCAAAAGCTTTTCTATAGTCTACGAAACAAGCATGGACCTCACAGTTCATATCTCTACACCTCTGAATAGAACTTGTACGCTAAATAAAGCTTCTCTGGTTCCTACTGCGTCTCTAAATCCAAATTGTGTTGGTGCTATTTGTTCTTCGCATGTTTTATATATTCTTCTGTGTATGATCTTTAGAAACACTTTCAATAGATGGCTCATAAGGCTTATTGTTCTATATTCCTCGCATTTTTTGGCTCCCGATTTTTTTGGTAACGTTATGAACTCTGACTTAAGCCATTAGTTTTAAGAATTCCGCTTGGAAGTTGTCTGGGCCTGGAGCTTTGCCATCTTTCATTTGATTTATTATGGTTCTTACTTCCGCAGTTAAGATATTTGGTCCAGTTCTTGCCTCTATTTCCATTGGTGCTGGTCTATTATCTTGAAATAGTTGTTCTATATATATTTTCCAAGTGTTTTGATGTCTTCCTTGTCAATTATTATCTTTCCTTCATTGTTTATAACTTTGTTTACCGTTTTTGTTTTATATTTTCCAGTAATTTCTTTAATTTTCTGTGTATGTTGAAATCGTCATGCTTCTTTTGGAGGTTTTCTATCTCTTCACATTTCTTTTTGCAGTCTTTTTCTTTCCTTCTCTTATCTTTTGTTTTATTGTTTTCTGTATCCTGTTGTATTGTTCAACATCTAAGTTCTTAAATTTTCTTCTTTCCTCCATCAGTTGAAGAATTTCATCAGTCATCCACGGTTTCTTCTTGTTTGTGTCATCTTTTTCAATGTTTCTTTTTAATTTTCTCCACTGTCTCATTTAATTTCTTTAATTCGTCGTCTATATTAGTAGTATCTTGTGTTGCTACGAATTTTCCTGCCAACTCCTGCTGTATTTGTGCCTTTATATTATTCTTCTTCATTTTTGTAAGTCGCATTTTGTGTTTATGTTCTTCTTTTTTACTTTTTCATTTTAATATTTATTTTCCCTACCAGCGGGTTATGATCTGACTGTATATCGGCCCCTGGATACGTTTTACAGAGGTGCAGCTGTTTCTATATCTTTTATTTACAAGGATGTAGTCTATTTGATTTCTCACAATCGTGTCTAAGGTATCTGCAGGTGACCTCCAGGTGTACAGCCTTCTTGGTGGGAGTTCGAAGAAGGTATTTAGTACTATTAGCTGATGTTCTTCTGCAAAGATACTTAATCTTTCACCTCTTTCATTTATTTCTCCTAGCCCATGTGCTCCAATATGTTCTCCAGTTCGTCCTTTGCCCACTTTCGCATTGAAGTCTCCCATTATTATTGTGAGATCTCGTTTGGGAAGCTTATTCCATATTTCTGATATATCTGAGTAAAACTGTTCCACTTCTTCGTCATTATGGTCAGACGTCGGAGCATATACTTGGATGATGTTTACTGGGACTGGTCTGCTTGATATTTGAATTAACAATATCCTCTCCGATATAGGCACAAAGTTTGTTATATGTCTTGCAATGTTTCTTTCTGCAATCATTCCTACTCCATGCTGATATTTTCCAGTGGCAGTTCCTGAGTAATATACTTTATACTCATTAATGTTTATTTCGCCTGAACCTGGCCATCTCATCTCACTTATGCCCATAAGTTTGATATTCATTCGTTTCATTTCTTCTATTTCATTGTGTATTTTTCCTGCTTGGGCCATTGTTTTTACGTTCCACGTGCATATCTTAATGTATTTTTCTTCTTTTAATGTCAGTCTACATTTGTCAGCTCTTTTCAATGCATTCCCCCCCGGAGATCCGATTGGGGGAATTGATACTCCGGAATATTTTGTATTGAAACTAGCCATTTTGATGTACTAGGGATATCCCTAAGGATCTTTAATGTTGTCGTTTCCCGTTGCGTTCAACATCCTATGCCGTTGACCTCTTTCCTGGTTCATTCGCCTTTTGTTGCTGTTTCTCACAACAAGGGCAAAAGGGTGCCCTATCTGTAACCATTCTTCCACTCTATTATATATATAGACTGTTGACAGATTACAGGGAGCCACTTATTCCGGTAGCCATTCGGTTGCTAGTTTTGGTCCGCCCCGAGTATTTTATTTCCCCGGTACCCGCCATATCTGGTGGGCTTCCCCCTATCCGCCACCTGGGGAGGCGCCCGATGGGGGACTAGCAACCCCACACACGGGGTTAACTTATGTTTATGATTTCCAATTATGTTTATGACAATTAATTTATGAAAACTATTGTATAATGAAATCTACTTAATATTTTGCAGTTCTTTATCAAAGTTTTGTTTTGACAATGGGAAATGTAATAATCTGTGAATCAAAAATTTGAAAGATGCAAGTTCATGTTGCATACTATAGTTGGAACCATGTCTTTACGATAAATATCTATATCTAGTTTGTTGCCATTTTTATCACTAAAGTGTCTAAGAAAGGTAACTTAAGGTTTGCTTCTGTTTCATAGGTAAACTTGATTGTCTCAAATTTTGAATTAAAAATTTTTACAAATTGCTGAGGGCTGTAAACTTTAGTGTCGATGACTGCAAAAACGTCATCTACATATCTACACCAAATTCTAGAAAAGTAATCTAAATTATTTTTTAAATCAGTTTCAAATTTACCCATAAACAGGTTAGCCATAAACGGAGATAAGCTGTTATCTAATGTTGTACCATGATTTTGTTGTTAATTTTAAGTAGGTTTGACTCATACATAATCTTGTTAATTTAATAAAATCTGAATTGTCTAAATGATTTTGGTGTAACATATCTTTCAAATAATCTAAAGTGACATCTATCGGAAAGCTTGGAAACAATAAACAAACATCGAATGAAACTAAAACTTCGTTCTCAGTCAGCTCAATGTTTTTAATTTTTTCAATAAAATCATATGAATTTTGATCACTGAAATGTGATTGTTGATATTGAAAACTGTTGAATTTATTTGACAACCATTTAGATAACAAATAAGTAGAAGCATTAATACCGCATTGCTTTTCCGGGTTTATGTATCTTAGGTAAACAATACAGTCTAGAAAGAACCGGGTTAGATACCGTTAGTCTAAACCTAAGTTGTTTTGGTATAATATTTTCACATTCTAATAAGACTCTACGGGTATCAGCAATCATTTTGGGAAGAGGATTTTTAGATATTAATGAATAGAGAGCCTTCATTAAGCATCACCTGAACTGACTCAAGATAATCCTCTTTGTCCAAAATAACTACTTTATTGCCTTTATGTGCTTTGAGATAACAACAATTTTTTCTCTTTAAGATTTTTTAACAATGTTTATTTCTCTCGTTAAATTTAAATTTTGGTAACTGCTGAATATTATATGAAATTTGAATTTTACAGGCATTCGTAATGAATTTTTTAGAGTTATCATCTCAAGCAGGGTAGGATTTAGGCTCTGATAGGCCCCACGCACAAAGACTGAATAGGCCCCTTTCCAGCAGCGAACATCGGGTTATTGGCATCCTGACCTGACTTCTAGAGCTAACCTGTTTGACCTGTAGAATTGCGACTAAACATTTTTACTTACTAGAAAATTTTTAGTTTCGAAAATATTTATCAGGTATGTAATTTTTACATTTTTATAAACTACAATCTCGACTACAGTCTAACTCTTCTACATTTTTTGGAAGCAAAATCATCAATAATCTCTGTGAGATCAATACGGTCTAGCTGGCTGGACTCAATACTCAAAATAGCAAGATTGGAAAGTCGTTCTTGACTCATTTTTGACCTTAGATAAGTTTTAATTGATTTTAATTTTGAAAGCAATTTCTCTCATTTAGCATTTGTTACTGGTAACGATATAAAAATCCGTAAGTAAATTTCTATATTTGGAAATAAACCCGTTTTTTTTATAGTCTTTTAAAATTTCATTGGACAAGCATTTTTGGAACTTATGAGCTATGTATGCGTGGAAATGCTCCAGTTCTTGCTCTAAAAAGTCTTGGTCTACGTTATGACCGTAGATCTCACAAAAACATTGTACAACATTTTTTGCCATAAAAAAGAACATATTTTAATTAACATCTTATAATTTTTGCATCTTTTCTTTAGTAAAACCGTTAAATTATCTATTATTTTGTAGAAGAAGTTTTCTTTGAAAAGTAAATGGGTCACGACTCTTTTCCAACTCGTTTGTTTCATCAAAATCTTTTTTTCGTTTTCTTTTTCTCTGCGTTTCAGCCTGAGCCTTGAAAAAAATGTCTTCTTCGTCATCGACGACTTTTTCTATTGCGCTTTCTACATCTTCATATCTTCTTTGTGAAATGTATTCTGCCAAACTCATGCATGTCCATAGCTACCTTTTGCAAACTCGTGCTTACAGCTTCAATTCTTTCAAGAACATCATTCAAAAAGCAGCACAATATAAGCTGGTTTCAAAAATTTAAGATTTTTAGTAAATCTCTGGGCTTGAGCTTTTACGTCTTTGTTTACTCAGACTGTCTATAAAATTTTTGTATTATAAGTGCTTTTACAGCTTCGTATCTTGCGGAAAATCTTATTGTTGATAACGGCTTAAAAGTTTTTTTTTAATGTTTGTTTGCATATTTGCCATCTTTGCGTAGAAGCGCCGAAAAATAAATACAGCTCGTGCAACATTTGAAAACATTTTGAGCATTCATTGGAAATCTTAACAGCGTTTTGTATTGCTAAATTCAAACTGTGCATGGCACATAAAATATAAACGGCTTGTCTACACTTTTCTTTCACAATGGCTTGTGTTTCATTATACGAGGGCGGTCTGAAAAGTTTCCGACCTCAACGTGAAGATGGCAGCACTCGTCAATAAAAGTCAGAAAACGTAGGTGTGCATCTTTTGACAAAGACACATCAAAGTTTCAGCCATTTTGGACCCGCAGTTTTTATTTGACAGTCGTTTGAGTGGGTGGATGTAAGTATTTTGTGAAAATGGAGAAAATCGTGTATCGAGCTGTCATTATATATTTGTTTTTGAAAAGGAATACGCTTACGCAAATTAAAGATGAGTTAGACTCTGTGTACCAGGATTATTCACCGTCATTTCTTGGGCAGCTGAATTTCAACGTAGCCGTAAGAGCTTGGGAGATAATAAACGTTCGGGACGTCCAAAAACTGTAACTACTGACGATAACATCGCTAAAGTGTTAGACGACCGCCGAATTAAAGTAAGAGAGATAGCAGAGGCAATAAAAATGTCCAAAGAACGTGTTTGTCACATATTAAATTAAGATCTAAGCATGAGAAAGCTGTCCACGCGTTGGGTGCCGCGTTTGCTAACGTTAGACCAAAAACGTGTTCGAATGAACATTTCCAATGCTCTGTTGGCGCAGTTTAGGCGCAATAAATCCGAGTTTTGGCGCCGATTAATTACTGTAGATGAAACTTGGATACACCACTATACGCCTGAAACAAAAATACAGTCAAAACAGTAGACTGCAAAGGGGGAACCGACTCCAAAAAAAGCAAAATCTGTTTTTTTGGCTGGGAAAGTGATGGCGACTGTTTTTCGGGATAGTCATTGAGTTATCCTAATCGATTATCTTCAAAGAAAAAACCATTACAGGAGCATACTACTTGACAAGCTGAAGGCAGAAATTGCGGATAAAAGGCCACATTTGCAGAAAATGAAAATCCTGTTTCACCAAGACAACGCCCCGTCTCACACCTCAACAGTTGCCATAGCGAAAATCCATGAATTACGATTTGAACTGCTTGACCATCCACCTTTTTTACCAGATCTAGCCCCAAGCGACTTCTTTCTGTTCCCTCAACTAAAAACTGCGCTCGGAGGAGGTAATCACCTTCGTGAACAATTATTTTGCAGAGGAGAACGCCGAGTACTATTTGGACGGATTAAAGAGATGGAGCATCGCTGGGAGAAGTGTATAGAGTCACAAGGAGACTATGTAGAAAAATAAAAATAAATTTTAAGATAAAAATTCTTGTAGCTATGTTAGGTCGGAAACTTTTCAGACCACCCTCGTATATGCCCGACAAATTGCTTGCGTTGTCATATGTTTGTCCAACACAGTTTGATATATTGAAGTCATATTTATACTCTATTTGCTAAAACTGTAATTATCTCTTCATATACGGTTTTTGAGATATTTTGACCAATTTTGCTCTTCCTTTTAAGGTGCTCTCCCAAAAAAGGATCTATAAACTTTTCTTTTCTATAAACAAACTACATTCAGTACTGTCACTGGCAGTGACACTGTTAAAGTTTTCATTGGTCCCTCTGAAGGATAAGTTATTCTTAGCTAGATATTTTACAACTTCGATGACTCTTTCTAATATTTTGCGCTAATACATTTTCTGAATTGGAAGATTTTCTTCAACACATTCATGGATACAGTAAATAAATCGGACGAAATGCAGTTTTTAGGGCCTTGTTTAAAGATCGAATTTTGTCTTGTTAGTGGGCTCCTTTCTCTAATTTTTTTTGGGGGAACAAGTCTGTGCACCTCTTTTTTTTAGATAATTCTGAAAACTTTTTGTTCTAGGTCATCTATTTTTGCCAAAATTTGTTTAGAATAATTTCATTAATATGGTGCAAAAATTTAATCCATTCAACATAATCATTTAATCCTAAAGCCAGTTTTAAATATAACTCATATGCTTCTAACTCTAATTTACCTATTTTACCATAATGACATTAATTTCCAAATCTAACCTTTTATACGCTTAGCAAATTTAAGCGCCTTTTTACATGAATATGATTAAAAATTTGCCTAAACTTTCATAAATTTTGGAAAAACACCTTCTTTGCGGTTTTTAAATAAATAATACTTCATAAATTCAAGCAAAAACAAAGTTATGGCTTAAGTTCATTGGACTGTTTTACTTTACACATAATATAGTAAACATCCGTTTTTAGATATATGGTTTAAGGTAAGAAGGATAGTATCAAAATTGGGTTTTGAAATAAATTGTAGGGGAGGGTTGGGAAGGAATTAGAAAGGGTGGGAGGTGAAGAGCTAGGTATGGGGGATAAATGATTGAAAAAAGGAATATTTTATTGTTCAGTTTAAATGTTTGTAAGGTATATTTGTAAACGAAAAGATAGGTAAGTGTTTTGGTTTTTAGATGGTAGGAAATAGGAGGTGAAAAAGGGGGGAATTAAGGTAAGGTTGTTTATTTGGGTAGGAAGGAAAATAAGGTTGGGGGGAAAAATAAAAAAAGGGGATGTAAGGGAGTTATAAGAAGAAGGTGGTGGTAGGAAAAAAGGGGTAGGTTAAAAATAAAGAAGAAGGTGAAGATTTGGGGGAAGGGTAAAAAGGGAGGTGGTATTGGGAAAAAAATAAATTTAGGAAGAATGGGAAAGGGGTTGGGTTGAAAGAATGTGGGGTCGAAGGTTAATGAATGTGTAAAATTGAATAATTGGGGTTGAGGGAAGGGAAAGGAATAAGAAAAATAAAGGGAAAAGGGGGTTATTAAATGGTGGAAAAGAGGTTAAGGATGAGGAAAAGGAAGGATGGATAATATGTTAAAGGAATGAAAGAAGGGATAAGAGGATTGGTAGAAGGGAAAAGGAAGTGAAATAACTATTGATTTAAATCACATCGACAAGGTCAAATAAAACGCTATTTTGGGGCTGTTGCTTTGGTTTATCGTCACGGTTGCAGAAGCTAAATATAAGGTTGTACCCTCTAATAAAATGAACTTAACCGTTGGACAAGTGTCACAGGAACATAGGGACAAGAACTTCTCAGGTTTGGGGTGTCGTAAACGAACAAACATCCTTTGGAAAATTTTCTAGGTGGCGAATGTATGAACCAGAAAATATTTGGGGTTAACAAAGGTTTCATGTCGTACTGTTATCCCAGAATCCTTTCGACCTTCTAGAACGAACGTCTTTCGCAATGGAACCTTGGGCGAAGGAGGGTTGGATAATGGAGACCATCCTATTGTCTCATGATTGCGTTCAAACGACTCAGAGTGGTACCATTGGGCACTGGTAATATTCTGAAGAATGCTGCCTATGAAAAAGTTTCGATAAGATTGGAAATTGTTCTGAAGCACCGTTCATGGGCAAACACAGACAAAGATGAAGATCTCAATACTTCGTTTAACGAGCTGCTTCCCACCCCAGAATTGCACAAATTTAAAGGGAAAACTCAAAAGAAAGTCTCCAATTACAAGGCTCAGATCGTAACCAAAGATCTCTTTTCTACTTCAATAACTAAAATCCTAAGCCCAAACCTGCTGCTTCCAAAAAAGAGAGGATCCAACTCCATCAACATCAGCGAATGTGGGTAAGCACGCAGAGAATAATATCCTCCAGGAAAAAGAGTCTTGGTATTGCTTTGTGTGTGACGAAACAAAGCAACTTGACATGAGGCGATGTGTGATTTGCGGCTCTTGGTGTCACGAATGTGTGTTGGCCTCACAAAAAGACCAGGAAATATTCAAGTGCGTGCTTTGTATTTAGTTTAAAGCTTAAAATTCTTAACTATTGTCTCAGTATGGTATTTTTATAAAAACGTGAATATTATTTTATTTTCTTTTCTAGTTTGGAAAACCAAAGTTAAGTTCAGTTAATTTAAGTTTCAAAGAAATAAAATTATGTTCTTCCTAATGCTGTTACTTCATTTAGTCTGCAAACTCATTCTATACTTTATTGAGATGCGAACTCTTTGTTTTTGGAAAAAAATGATCTACTTATCTTTTTGCCTGTTTCAGGTGGGTCTTATTATACAACCTCATTTCTTCACTGGGCCTTATTAACCGAACTTTCGGAAAATAAGGCCCAACTGCAACTTTTTGAAAAGCAGATTAAAAACTCCACACACTTGTAGGACTTACATCACACATAAAATATCATTCATCAAAGTACAAATTAAAACAATTTTGGTATTTTGATGTTTGCCTCTGTCACATTTTGCAAAAAAGTAGGATCAAATTAACTGGGCCTTAAATACCGCAGGTACCTTATGCTGTAGTAGTTTTAACTAGATTTTGTTCCATTCCTTTTAACAAAATATTTTTATTAAAAAACAATAATAAGGTAGAATGCAGCACGAGTAAATTTATTTCAATTTTTTTAGTTGCTGATCTCTTCAATCATTACAACAATGGCGTCGAGTGTTTCACTTCCAGTTGGAATAATTTGATCGGGCGGCAACAAAAACCCATATCGCCCCGTATCTCTTAATTCGAAAGTGTAAGCCAACCTCACATGCCTGTAAGTACCTAACACCCAATCGAAACTACCTCCACTAGCCACATCTGTAAGTCAAGAACGTTAACGACTCAACACAACGTCGATAAAATGACTTACAAATTGTTTCAGGTACATTTCCTACAACGTAACTAGTTCCGTATTTGGAAGCTAACGCTGTTGCAGCTTTATAACCGATGTTGTGCTAACAAAAACATTATTCGGAAAAAAACTAGTTGTGATATTTGTTTACAATTACCAGTTCTGCGTCGTTTTCCGGTACTTCCAAGCCACTATGACCGAACGGTATTAAGATGTATTGTGCGTAAGAATGGAAAGCTATATATGCTTCTAGGTTGGGAGCAATTGATGAAATAAATTCTGATAATGATTTTGTTTCAATTTCGGAAAATGCGTTTGGACCTGCGTAAGTACTAGCGCAAGGGTTGTTGCTTGCGCCACCTTGCATCCATTTGTAGTCCCAATTGCGATTGGGATCGGCACCGTAACAAGAACCGTAAGGTTGCCTTGTTTTGCGCCACGTACGATCCTACAAGTCAAGAATGTACAAAGTATTGTAGGTTTAGGCGTCACTTACGTGGTCTGTCGAATAAACGTATCCATCTGGGTTAATACTTGGAAAAACGTACCAATCGCGGCTTTCAGCCACCGCTCGCACTCCGCATCCGTACTAGACAAAGTTCGTTTAAAATATAAGTAACCGTCGCTGGTGCAATCCTAAAAATATTTTTTTTAATAGCAAATAATATCTGTTTTCTTATCAACCAACCATTCGCGAGCGTGTATCCCACCCTCTAAAAATACGATTTTATTTCCAGGTTTGTACGATACTTTGACACCGAGAATCGGTCTTCCTTCGTAACTTATTCCTCCTTGTACTACACTCACTTGTGGGTATTTATTAGGAAGAGACAGCAGCCAAGAATTAATCTAAAAAGTGACATTGGATGGTTTGGTCGATGTGTGATGAAACTCACCGTTTCTAAGGTGCTGTAACTGTTCCAATTAAGGTCCGTTTTGCTCGTGAGCTCTCCTTCGTTGTCGATCAAAGTTTGCACGTTTTCGATCCATACGTGGTGGTCGAAACTATTAAGTAAAGATTTGAACTGACGTTGACGACCCGGTGGTACCATGATGTCGACGGTCCGATTGACGTAAGAAACATCGTTCCATAAAGTGAAACTTGTATCTTTCACGACTTCTCTTAACACTTGTAGTTGTCGCTCATTTCTTGGAGTGATTCTGTACACTTTGTAGTTGTCATAGCGTTTGTTGCAAGAACAAACCGCTATTAATGCGAGGAGTACTAATCCAGAAACTTTCATCGTAGTGTACATTCTACTCTAAGCGCAGGGTTTTTTTATATAACAATCAATAATTATCTGTACGTTTTCAGTTCTCAAGGTGAAGATAAAGTCTAAATAATATGATAACAAGATAAATATGCGAAATGCTCTTGAATGAATACGTGTTGTGTTAAAAAACACAAATGAGGGTATACGTCATAAAAATCTACAACAAGGAACAAAGATCAAGGTGGTGAAAGTGAAGATGCCCATGTCATCCGGAAAAATTGAAACAAGTTTAAAGACAAGATATGATTAATCACAAACTGAATAAGGGCATAAAAAAGAAAGATCAGATACGAAGAAACTGGAGAGAAGTGAAGGCGGGTGGCCGGGTTTCGATCAACCAAGTACCTGGAATTTGCGATAAATGGACAAAAGTTTTGATTTAATATAGCTTATCAAGTTCTAATTTACCGTTTTAGTTCAATTTTTGTTTACGCGAATCAAAAAATTATGTTTTTTTTTTCTAATCTAGATTGCGGCTAATCGTCAAGAGTTTTTGTAAATTAGCTTTGTTTGTTTTAAGTTGTCGCGAAGGACATAAACTTATCTAAAAATAATATGAGTACTAACTAAATATTATTTAAAAAAATTGTAAATGTAAAATTAAAACAAAAAGGTCTTCCGGGATTGGACCGTGGTAACAGTAACGTTTTGCCTCCTATATTAAGGGGTTTCATCAGGGCGAGAAACTTGAAACCAACAAACAAGAGTTTAAGGTAGACTACTAAAAGTCAGGTAACCAACTTGCCAACCTATCCAGATTCAAGACTGAAAGAAGTCTGCTAAATTACAAAAATAACTCAGTTTTATATAGAACCGAAACGTCGCGGGTAAAGGGATTAACGATAAGAATTCACAAAGGTGGTAGTTTGAAAGATTGAAGTTGTTGAAAAGCTTGATGATATCTATACACAGAATTATCAAAATTTTTCTTATGACCAGTATTTAAATGACTTGGAACAATGTTTTAACCTAACAAAACGGTTGCGGTACTAATAGAGAGACCAGTTTCACTTATGTACATACATGAACAAGGGATACGATATACATCCTGAAAAAGAAACGTCTAAAACTTATCCTTAAGAGAAGGTAAAACTTGTGAGATTTTGTTAGAAGAAGAAATAATAAGTTTGATGCCTTTTTAAAAAGAAGTTTGCCTATTCGGTCAATTACCTTGTGAATTTAAGGTGGAAAGACTGGAATTGTTTCTGAAGTGGTAGAAGAACTATGTATTAAACCTTGATGCTGAGAATGAGAGTGACGTTTAATGACTTTTGGAATAACTTGTTTGCTATAACCAGTTGCAATAAAAATATTAGTTAGATGACGCTGCTCCAAATTTAAACCGTCAGGTTGATAAAATGCTCGAAATACTAAATATTTAATAACAGGCCCTTTTTCGGGCAGGATGATGGTAGAAAAATAGAGTGGGTCTGCGATACACAAAATGACCTAATTCAACGTTGGGTTTTTGGATAATAAGCACGTCAAGGAATGGAAGACAATGATTTTCTTTAATTTCTATAGTAAACTTAAAGTCAACATGATCAAAGATTCTTGATATCTTAAACTGTTCTTGTTTTACTTTTTGGCCTGATGATCATAATAATGATACACAATAGGTGAAATATTTGCTAAATGTTTCATTCACACTGTTAGGATTTGGTTTGTTGAGTAACTAGGTGACTTCTAATTCAGTATCGCTGCTGGAAATAAATTCAAAATTACGGACGGCTTATTGAAAGCCGCTAGAAAATATTTATCTAATTAAAGCAATAATTAAGAAAGAATTTCCAAAACCCAACTACAACAGTTACTTTTGGAAAGAAACCTCAAACATCTATTTCATATTGCAGTTCAGCAAGGAAGAGCTTTTGGCACTAACTTTTAGAGAGTTATTATGAAAACGTAAAGTGCAGGGTAATTCAGTCATGCGGGGTAGATGTAAAGTAAATTTTCTCTCCATTAATTGAAAGGTGTAGTAATTTGATGAAGTGTCATTGAAAAAGACCTTGATGCACCTTCCGGTTGGTTTGTCTTACAGTTACAGTTATAGTTACAGTTACAGTTACAGTTACAGTTACAGTTACAGTTACAGTTACAGTTACAGTTACAGTTACAGTTACAGTTACAGTTACAGTTACAGTTACAGTTACAGTTACAGTTACAGTTACAGTTACAGTTACAGTTACAGTTACAGTACAGTAAGTGTTATTGTTTGTCGTACTACAGAGGGTTTTTTCTACTCCCGGTCTCCATATTCAAAGGCAAAATCAAAAATTTACCTTCAATGGCATTTCGAAGAAGTCAAATGGAAAGATATTGTTGACTCTAGATGAGCATTCATCGCATTGTACTTCTGTAGAGTTATCGCAACTTGCAGAAGCTCCCGATGTCATCATGGTTTGTTTCTAAAACGCATCATTGGATTGTGCTATGTTTAAATTGTTAAAGACTACAGTTAGGACATCTCTTATATAAGAGCTGGTGCAAAACTGTAACACCAGCTAATGCAATTTTTTGGTTAAAAGTCATTAAATCAATCAAATCAAAATTTATTTGTCTCTCTTAATTTAACAAAGGATTCGGTTTAAGCTAAACAAATATACAAGCAAACTATTAATTAATTCTTATATTTTCTCTCCTTCTTGCTTCTAACCATCCTTTTCTATCTACCATTTCTTTGATTTATTTTGACTCCTCCCCTTTTCCTCGAGTAATGTAACCCTCCCTTTTTATTCCCTTCTTAGCTCTCCGCATTCTTCCGTCAGATGTTTTATATTTTTCTGCACATTCTACGCCTTCTTTCTTCATCATTTTCCGATATTTGTTTTTGTTCTGCTCATTTCCCATTCTAAATCTTGCAATCGTCTTGTTTTTCCTTAAACTTTTCCCTCTGTCAGGTACCTTGATACTCCATTTACTATTATATTGCGATATCGGTCCTTATATCTTTTTTTCTTTATCCTTTTCCTTGTTTCCCGACTCTGACTTCCTTATTTCTTAATGCTACCTTTTCTTCCATCTTTCCTCCTTTTCGCGTCAACCTTCTTATTTTCTCCCTTGCATACTATCCCTTTTTTAATATGCTTTTCTGTTTTACCCTTTGCTCCTCTATCCCTTTTCAACATTCGTATACCAGTTTGTTACCTTTTTGTCATCCATCCTCTCCTCAAATCTCAAAGCTCTTCTTCCTGCCTGTATCCTTATCTTCTACAGTTTCAACTCTTCTCCTATTATATACTCTGGTGTTTTCTTATCTAATTCCAACCTCCATATTCAGTATTTATTTTGAATTGTTTTTAACTCCTCCCGTTTCTTTCAACCTCAGATCTCCGCTCCGTACATCATCACGCTTTTTACCAATTTCTCAAACAACTACCTTCTCTCTCTTATCTTCTTCCCAAATGTCCTTTCTCCTATTCCCCATGCTTGCCCATTTATTTTATTTCCTTTTTGTCTTATCTGGTATGTATCCTTGTTGTCATACTTGAGGTTGGAGGTTGAATTCCTGGTCGTAAAACTATCTTTCTTTTCTATCTTGTCCATTCTCCACTACCATTTCACTTCTTTTCCTCTACCTTTTTTTCTTGAATTTTATGATTTTTGTTTTTTCCACATAGCCACCAGTTTTTTTTCTGACGGGTTGAAAGCAGCAACACTAGTTAATGTAATTTTACGGTTAAAAAACCTTTTAATCTATCAGCAATGCCTTTGTAATATCCCATCAACACCCTCGAACTGAGTTTCTTCCGATTAATGTGGCAGCGAAACCTAATGTTGCTCTTAAACCTAAATCAAATTCTATAAAAGATCAGTTGATGGTGTCAGATAATATTCTGGATTCACAGCCAGAAACATTCTTGAGTAGACCAGGAATTTATCGCCTCGCTACTTCTACACCACCATCCAACCAAAGTTACATTAGATCCTAGTCCTATTACCCCAGCGAAGTTATTGAATTTAACTCGTCCTGTATCTGTTTTAGGCACCTATCATTAGATACCATCTAAAAATATTAAAGAAAAAGCAAGAAGAAAGCGAAATCATCAAAAGTAAAGAAAAAAGACAACAAAAACAAAAGCCATTGAAAAAAAAGGTGCTAATCAGAAAGTACATTGGCTCAGTTCAGAAACAGGAAGATAAGAAAAAAGTGAAAGAAGTGCTAAAAAGAATAAAGTAGAAGAAAATGTAGAAAGGAAACTAAAAACATATACAAAAAGAGTAAGTGTATTGATCAAAGATAGATAGAGAATAAGCGAAACATTTATATCGGAAGACAGGATAAGACAAGCATATTCGTTCATCTACATTCTGTTTGCAAGCAGAAGACTTGAAGAAAGAATCAGAAGGGAAACAAAATGGATAATAAACATACGCTGAGAAAAAAAAATGAACAATATAATAAAAACAATAAAGAAGTATTTTGAACGAAAGAAATTAGAAGTAAATGTAAAGAAAAAGTAAAATAATGGTCTTTCAAAGCAAAAAAGGGAGAAGATGAAAAGAAAATTGGAAATCAGAAGAGGATAGGATAAGCAGTGTTAAGAAACGAAATATTTAGGAAGCACACTGACTTATGACAATAAAGATGGAGCACATATAAACTACCTGACGAGAAAAGAGAAAAAATCTTAGAGAAAGTGTTGAAGCTAGAAGAAAGAATGTTTGGTAAGAGTATAAAAAAAAGTGGATATTTGATAGACCAGAAAAAGTGTAATTATTGGACAATATTGGAGATGGATGCAGGACTTAGATAGAGAAACATTACTTAAGATTCAGAAGATAAGGTTACAAACAAGACAGAGTGCAGTAAAGTACAAAGAAAAAATGACATAAATGAAAGGATACAAAATATTACGAGAAGGTTTGTTACGGTTTAAAATACCCGAGCCCGAACGTAGTTTGCGAGAATTGCACGTTGCGACGAAAATCAAACTTACCGCGCATGCTACGGTTTTTCTCAGTGGTGGATTGATTGATTCTCAATATTAATCGAAACGGCGGGCAGACGTTTTGTGACTTTTTCTTCCTATTAAGCGGTTGTCGGTGCTTTACAAAGCTAAAAATTACACGTAAAGTATCAATGTGGTTTCAAAAATTGCAAGTTAAATTAATGTGGAAATATAAATCCGACCAATTTTGCCGTAAGTAGTTTCTTTTGCTATTTTTTTGTTCGTCTAGTAGTTGTGTTAATTTCTAATTGCACGTGTCTTTACTTTACTTTTTTCCTTAATCACCAATCTTAAATTGGTACGCTAACTGTAATTTGGAGTGTAACCAACAAAAACTTAACTGAATTTAAACATATTTGATTGCGAACTCTAAGCATTTTGTTGTTGCTAATACACGCAAGTTTCATGCGACAGAATCTCTCACTTCTCCCCGATTCTTCTAATATTTTAAGTTGTATTTGCTATATTTACATGTCGGTTTGTCTCTCTGATTTGTGTTTGTTGTAGCGTAGTAGACCTTAAGTAAAATCTATTGAATTCATGTTGGTCGGTTTTATTTCTCTCTGTTACCCAGCAGGTGGCACCTTGTTACGCAGCAGTTTATTTCTTTCAGTTTCCTCAAGAACCTCCCCAACTCACCGACTAAGCCGGACACTGCTGTGCTAACGCTTACAAATACAGGATCTCTACGAATTTAGTGCGCTATTTCGAGCCAAATATTATTGTTTTTTTTCTAGGTTGTATCGCTAGAGCCGTCAGTTCCTTTTTTTATTTTTATTATTTGTGAACTACAACCGTTACAGGTTGAATGGAAGTATTACGGAAAAGTAGGGTACGCTACAGAAGTAGAGAGAAAAAAACAACAGGGGTGACAAATAAAAAAAGAATTGGTGAAAAGAGATAAAAACACTCAAAAACAAAAATAAGGGAGGTGTATTTTTACAGTATAATTGTTAACATCGTAGGCTTATATATAAAAGCCGAGATGTAGAGAACGAAATGTCAGATTAAGTTGAAAAACATACCAAATGATGGGCAAATCGATTTAGAAGGTTAAAAATATGGTTTCGCCACTTAAAATACACTCTAATTAGCTAATTAATTAATTTAAAAAATATTGGTAATTAAAAACCATTCAAATTAACAAATTTTGCCCAAAAAGCGATGCCAAGTCATTTAAGGAGGGAAAGGAATGTAAAAAAAAAGATTATAGCAAGGTTTAGATGTGGAATAAAGAGGCGGAAAAGAGTATTGGTAGGAGGATGGAGGACGGTAGACGAATGAGTACGGGAGTAAGGGTGATATTATTAGAGAGAAGAAAAGGAACGAAATTGCTGTAAGAAATATTACAAAAGAGAAGAATGGTAAGAGACCCGAAAGAGAAGAAAATGTAGTTTATTATAATTATTTAAGTTTTGATAATTTTTTTAATATTAAATCAATTTGAAAGAAGGAATTTAAAACAAATAAATACAAGTACATCCTACATATTCATGATAATTATTTCTATATTCATGTTTTCTATTGATGTTTTTATTATATCTCATATCATATACTTTATCATAATTGATTCGATTTTTTATGACTGGTTTTTCAAGTGTTTTTATTTTACAAGTTTAAATTAAAATAATCAAAATTCAACAAATAATTATTTTATCGCCAACACGTATCAAAATCATACGTTATAAACTGTAATGTAAAATCGCACATTATCTGCCGCAAATTGTCAATTGTCAAACTGCCAAAACGGTATTTGGCGAATACGTGAGTAATAAAATTTTGATCGAACGCGTCTCTTATTCACCTCACTTCCTTTGCTCGCTCGTCTTACAATATCAGGATCGTTCGATTACAAATTACGTTAAAAATTTTAGTTTTTAAAATTATCTCATATATTTTTTTAAAGAAAGTATAAAGTACTAATTGATGAATAGACTAGATCTTCTATCATAATGCAGACAATTACCAAAAAAAGTATCTAGAGACGAATATAATTAATACATTAAAGAATGTGATACATTTTCAAAAAAACATCATAGATTAGTCTAAAAATAATAACGTATTTTTATATTACATGGTACAAGGCCTTTAATAAGTGTTTATCAAATAAGAAAAGACTTGATGTTTTGATATAAGTTAAAAACTATCAAAATTTAAAAACAAAAGAAATTTTGGTAAAAATAATAAAAAAATAGAAATAAATGACAATTTGATTTAAAAAAACAAAGAAAAAAATAATGTGAATGACGATACGATAAGAAATAAAACTTAGAAAAAGATTGCAGCAAGACGACTTCGGTTCAGCCACGCAGAAAAAAATATCCACGAAAGAACTAACGGAGAAAAATGTCTTTGGCAACTCAATCGGCACTAAGAACCAAGGAGTCGAGGTGACCATTTCGAAAACCAAGTTGGTGATGATCTAAGAAATCGGTGGGGATTTAAAAACATTTTTGTTAAAGGAAAGCAATTAGGTCAGCAAAGTTGCTATGGAGTTTGTTCCGGGGAATGTAAGATGTAGGACAACCTCGTAAATCCAGTAGGTGTGGATATTTTATATAAAATGAAGCTAAGATTAAACGAAAGAAAATGATAAGAAATACAATTATAAAAAATCCAAAAGTCAAGACAGTGGTTGCGGGTTTGGTTTTAGCTACACCAAAATAGAAGGAGGTTGTGGCTCTAGCTACAAAAAACTAACGGCAAAGTGTGTCCTTAGGAGCTTAACCGGCATTAAAAAGAAGGTGCCAGACGATAAAAAAGTCGACGACAAAAGACTGAGCTAGAAATAAGGTGGGGATTAGAGGAGGTTCTTGTTAAGGGAAGGCAACAAGGTCACCAAAGTTGCGACTAAGTTTGTCCTGGGGCATGTAGCAAAGTATAAAGACCCTGTTATCTCTCTGACCAATGCCATAAGTTAGGAACTAGGCAGTAACTCAGGGGTTAGGTCGACTAATTTTGTTAGGCAAAACCTGAGGCGTTCAGTCTAGATTAAAGGTCTAGATTAAAAAATGGTTGCTAACAGAGATCAAGCCCAACCTAAAAGCGATCAAAGTAGTGCCAGTGGTGTCTACAAAAGAAGTTACAGTTGAAACGGTTTTTAGGGAGAACCTGAACCGAGTTTAAAAGAAAGTGTCTGTGAGTGAGTTTCAAAGTAAAAGTAAAATGGAAATGTATGTAAAGGTTTTCTTCCAAATATTAGATTCAGAGCTGTTTGAAGCTTATGTGCGGGTTTTAACCTGGCGTAAGAAAGAACGTGGCGAAATAGAACGGGAGAATGTGGCTTCAATAATTCCACGGTGTCGCCTACCTCGAAGCTGCAACGGCCGATGAACTCCACCGGTTGAAGATCGCTCACACTGCATACCTGCTATTTCAAAGGAACATATCTGCTTTCCGAGCCTTGTCGTCTAGTCCTCCTCAGAGAAATCATGTTGCTAACAATTTCCTAATAGCTGTCAACTGCTGTCGTTAGCAAGAACTTTCCATATCGGAACTACATGCATCAGTACACAGCTAAGTTTATTGTTTAAGAAACCTATTCACTTTGCATGCGTTTGGAGCTCACGTACATGTGAAATTAAACGGTTTGAATCCCTAGTGTATAAGCAAATTTTTATTTGGAGTAGACTCCATCTACCGACGTTTGGTTTTGTTTTTTCTAGCTCCCTAACAGCTGGGGCGCTTTAAATAAAGTGGGTGAAGCTAAAACAAAAGGCCTTTTGGGTTGGCGGGAGCTACTTACCGTACTAGTCCAAGTTTAATTCTAGTTTTTTAGTCCCCGTGTGTAAGTACGTGTGTACGTCGAGTTTTCTTAATCACCAATCTTCAATTGGTACGCTAACTTTAATTTGGGGTGTAACAAACAAAAGCTTAACTGAATTTAGACATATTTGATTGCAAGCTTTATTTAATTTGTTGTTGCTAACGCCCGTAAGTTTTATGCAACAGAATCTCTTACTTCTCACAGATTCTCTTAGTATTTTAAGTTATATTTGCTATAATTACATGTCTATTTGTCTCTCTGATTTGTGTTTGTTTTAGCGTAGTAGACCTTAAGTAAAACCTATTGAATTCCTGTTGGTCGGTCTTATTTTTCTTTATTACCCAGCAGGTAGCGCTTTGTTACGCAGTTTATTTTTTTTTAGCTTCCTCAAGGAGCTCCCCTACTCACCGACTAAGCCGGACACTGCTGTGTTAACTTTTACAAATACGGGATTTTTTACGAAGTTAGTGCGCTATTTCAAACTGAATAGTATTGTTTCTTTCTTTTCTCGGTTGTATCGCTAGAGTCGTCATTTTCTTTTTATTTTTATTATTTGTGAACTACAACCGTTACAGGTGCGGGATAGGCTCTCTTACGATGACTGGGTCAAAGATTGCAAGGCAGATACAATGTAAATTATTGCCATTTTTACTGTACTAAATACATTAATAGAGTTATAAGGTTCAGGAGAAAGAAAAACATGTCAGAGTTGTTCAAAGCTATGATCAGAAAGAATGTAGTGTAAGATCGGTCATTATAGTAAGGGGGTTGCAAGCGATGGCGATGAGCGGAGTATGAAGATGTAGCTAGCAGGGTTGGAGAGACGGCTCTAATTGTTGGTTTGGACTCAAACGCTGTGTTACCGATGTGACACAGAATAACTAGATTGGGGTACTTGAGCACGGTAAGAAGCGCTCTAGTAAAAGAAAGACTGTTGAGAGCGCGACGAAATGAATTAAATACAAATACCTTTTTGCGGGTTTGCGGGTAAGAGTAACACTTGCAAGGCTAGATTAGCCAAGAATGTATGAATAGGTTAACAAGATCAACGACGAAGTGTTAAAGAAGAGGCAGTCGCCATGAGTAAGTACTGTCTGGTGATAAAATGTAAAGATATTCCTACAGGAGGCTCCGCGCAAGTTAATAAGTAAAAGCATCTTTTCAAAGCTGTGGAAAACAACCATCACCAAAGTCTACGAGAAGATGCTAGTAGAAAGGTTGTTGTGAAGAGTGACCGCTAAATTAGAAAGTCGGTGAAAACCGCCTAGATAAAGAAATTGTCGCCTTATCAGAGAAAATAATGTCTACGGCATATTCGTTGACTTCAAGGGTTTGTTTCCACAACATACTCTAGTCAGCAATCGGGATCAGCGCGGAAATGTTAGAATGTAATGCGGTTATGGTGTGACGTAAGTACTTACACAATAGGTCAGTGTAAACGTGCACCTTTTACATTCCTCACTACCGGGTTCGTTTGTAACAAAATTTATATGCACGCGGGTAGCTTCAAGCAAAGAAAGAATACCCAGGGTTTGCTTTTTAGATGTCTATTTACAATTAATTACAAAATTAGGGGTTATTATATATACAAGGGATTTATTTACAATTCATGTTTAACCCATTAGCGCCGTGCGTTCGCATTGTAGGCGAGTGGGTGTGGCTTCTATTTATAGGTAAGGAACGAGTGAAAGTATCCTGAGAATCCCAAACAGTTAAAGTTATCACTTTATGTTGTGTAGTGGATTGAAATGTTGTAAATTTTGTGACGTGAAAAAAATGGATATTCGTTTCATGAAAGTTCCTTCTTTTCATATATTATTTTCAATTTTTCACATAAACAGTACTTGTTAGCATATGTACGAGGATATATTGAAAAATTCTTAGCCTACTATAGAACCAAACAAAATTTCAATGTCAAAATATTTTATTACTCAACATATTCTCCTCTTAATTGGATACATTTATTACAGCAAACCTGCAACGTTTCTAGACCTTTCAAAAAAAATTTTTTTCTTGCTCTGCAAACCAGACCTCCACAGCTTCTATTACCTCCTTGTTGGAAGAAAATGTACGACCTTTTAAACTTTTTTCAGTTGAGGAAAGAGGTGATAGTCGGACGGAGCCAAATCGTGTGAATAAGGGGGTGTTCTAGTAATTCAAACCCTAAATCACGAATTTTTGCATGGCAACATGAGATTTGTGTGCAGGGGCGTTGTCCTGCAAAAACAAAACACCTTTGGATAGCTTTCCGCGTCTTTTCTCTTTAATATTTTCCGTAGAGTGGTCAGTAATGTCATAAATCTTCAGTTATTGTTCTACCCTTATCCAAAAATCAATCATGATTACTCCATGGCAATCCCAAAAACTGAAGCAAGAACTTTTCCAGCAGATTTTTGGACACGAAACTTTTAGGTCTTGGAGAACCAGAGTGTCGCCATTCCATCGATTGTTGCTTTGTTTCTGGATCGTAGAAATGTACCCAAGTCTCATCCATAGTAACAATTCGGTTTAAGAAGTCTACATCGTTTTCAAATCGAGCACAGATCGAACGCGATGCTTCTACCCTTGCACGCTTTTGGTCAACATTCAAACATTTGGGGATCCATTTTGCAGCAATTTTTCTCATGTCCAAATTGACGTGAACCATATGATGAACGCGTTTGTATGAAATATTCAGTGCTTCAGATATCCGTTTTAGCCCAATTCGACGGTCTGATAAAATCATGTCATGAACTGCATCGATATTTTGGGGACTGACACAGAAACTGGCCTTCCCGATCGGTCATCATCTTCAATGGAAAATTTACCTCTTTTAAAGCTTGCATTCCAATTTTTGACGGTCGCATACGAAGGACATTGATCACCAAGGGTATTAAGCATATCTTCGTAAATCTGCTTACCTCTTAACCCTTTTAAATACAGGTACTTGATGATGGCTCGATACTCCAATTTTTTGATTTTCACAATTTCGGTGGACATCTTTTTTCATTTAATTTATTGCGTGACTCTGGTTTACTTTTTTGACGTCAAAGACACTTCTAATAAGTTATTGTATGTTGCTATGGTAACGCAATATTTTGTTTATGCAAGGAACTGGTCTAGGCTAACTAGATGTCAATACATCCTCGTAGGATAACTCTCTAGCAATATTGTAGATAAATGTATTTACCTGAGCAAGTGCTATACTCATACGCACGTGTAGTTGTGTGTTGCCAAGTGGCAACGCTAGGCGCCTGAGATCTGTAGGTTTTAATAATTCAGAAATGCTATCTTACAGGGGTGGCTTCACGCTTGAAGAAGAGCTTAGTATAATATACGCCAATGACCTTGATTGTGATGTGTATATCGAACCACCTGAACCTCATGTAGGTACAGATGAGGACTCTGCAGACAATGATAACGGGGGATAAGATATAATTTTCGATATTACTTTTTTGATTCACGCCATAACATTGTTTCAACTTATAGGCTGATGGACAATTTATCTACTCGCAAACTACGGGTTCCAGCGGAAATTCGGTTAGCTAATGATGACAGGATAGATGTGAAATATGGCGAGGAAAATGGCAGTGGAAATATTATTGATTATGGTGTGCAAGGAGAGCCGAGATGTAGTAAACTTAAGGAAAATAGTGATTGGTTGAACAATCGACGCAATGAAAAGTCTAACTTCAAACCTATATGGGAGAAGAATGCGGACTTTGATGTTGAATGTGTCCCTCCTTTCCTAGAACCAGATTATTCAAAATTTGTAAATATGTCAACTATTGACATTTTTGAACAATTTATAGGCAGCAAAATCATTCAACACTTAATAGATGAGGGCAGAAGATACGCGTTATTTTTAAATTGTGCTGACTTCAAAATAACTTCTCATGAGATTCGCTGTTTCATAGAAATTCTCTTTACGCTGGATGGATAATGCAGTGGTGACAATAATTTCATCTTCCTATGGTATGCAAGTTTGTGGCCAAGTCAAAATATTATAGCAAAAACACTAACGCAATATAATGGTTACTCGCCCAAAGTTATTTGAAAAGTATAACACTTTTACGGGTGGTACCGATCAGATAGATTAGAATCTGGGGTGTTACTGTTTAGGCATCAGGGGTAAAAAATGGTACTGGCCTTTATTCACTTGGCTGTTGGATGTAACCATGCAGAACAGCTGGATAAAACCAGAAAAGAAAGGATACCATAATTAGATTATAAGAGAGAAGTATAGCTATACTGTATTTGTAGAAATACGGTACAGTTTCAAAGAGAGAGGGACGTCTAGCAGTGCCAATAGAATTATCAGCAAAATCTCGCGTCTCCCACAACATTAGGATTGATGAAATAAAACACTTCATCCAACATTTTCATGAGAACAAAAAAAAAGATGTTCCAACAATCCGTGCAAGTTCATCATTTGCACTATGTGCAAAAAATGCATTGTTGGACTGTATGAAGGCTACTTTGAACCGTTTCATTCTTCATAAATCAAATATTATTACATACAGTGCTTCTCAAAGTCTCCTCCCCCCTTCTTATCTTTGAAGCGATTATACATAAACAAGTGAAATTTAGAAACTAAATATTAAAGGTTGTAAACTTCCCTACTAGTGATGATAGATGATGAAATCGTCAAAGTAAACGTCACAAGGCCATTGTGACCAATAATTTTGAATGGAACCCTGTGGCCTCTTTCAAAAGCTATCAAAAAAACCTATTCAACGATACTAATTTTGTTTGTGTTTATGGCAGTTTTGGCAACTGGCTTTAAAATTATTGGTCACAATGGGCTTGTGACATCATCTTTGACGATTTTGTCATCTATCATCACTAGTAGAGAATTTTACAACCTTTAATATTCAGTTTCCAAATTTCACTAGTTTATGTATAATCGCTCCAAAGATAAGAGGAGGGGAAGGGAGTTTTGAAAAGCACTGTATAATAATTATAATTGTATTACTTATACTGAATAATGATAAGTTGAACGCATGTTTTGTTTTTTGAAGCTATTATTTAGTATTTACTATAATTATGATTTTTCTTAATTTTATGTAGTTCAAGCGCCTAGCGTTGCCATATGGCAATATCGAATTTTTCAAAAACTAGTGTGGCAAACATTTTTTGTAAATTTTATAAAATACAACAATGCATTTTTGAAAGATTGTGTATGAATTAGTAAAAAATCTCAAAAAAATTAATTTTGACGCTAATGGGTTAATACGCGAGATACTTGGGAGTCGTGATCGAAACAACGGCAGCTTAGAGACGGCCAGTCGGAATGCCTCGCCGGGCTAGTAAAGTTGGCGATGAAATCTTCACGTGTTTTACACAACGGACTTTGTTGCTAAACAAATATTCGGGTTGCAAATTCGTGCGGTTTTTAGGTCTGGTGCTAGTGTCTCAGTAAAATAAGTAAGTGGTTATTATTTATCGGTGGCGGTCGTTCACACCCGCTTTTGAGGTTATTGGTCAGAACTACTGTCTACGGCGCTCGCTTGTTTTAGCATACGCTACAGCGTTTATTATTGCGACTTACCTTGGCAAACGACAAAGTCTGTCTCAAAGTGCCCAGGATAGCTAGTGGTTGTACTCGTACGGTGATGTTTAGCAAACGAACAGTGAATGTAGGCGGAGTTTGATGCTCTGGGCCAACGACGGTTTTGTGGCGGTGATACTTTGTCTAGGGCCACGTCTGTCAGCACGCCTACTACGAAATGCTATCGAATAGATTAGCTACCCTCTAGGGGTCGGTCATACAAAGCGGCTAGTTCCGAATGGAACGGTTTCGGAGGAAAGCAACTGCTACCGAGGAGATCAGCCACAGTGTTTAGGGTTCCGGGTAAGTAGATGCCGGCTATTCGGATTATTAACAATGGTTGTTTTTAGGGGATTCTTGAGAGATTAAGAGGGTTTTGTGCCATGCCTGTACCGAATTCAAATAACATCTGCAGTGGTCTTCGAGTTTGTTCTTGCCACACCCGTACCGAATTGAATCAGCATTTGCAGCGGTTTTTGAGTTAGTGGGTGCCGTGCTCTTACCAAAATAAATCAGCATTGACAACGGTCTTTGAGTTAAAGGTTGCCGCGCCCACCGAATTAAATTAGCATTTGCAGCGGTCTTAGAGTTAGTGGCGGATAGCTTTAGGCGGTTTTATATTTGGGAGTGGAGAAATTAAGTCGGATTAGGGATAATAAGTCGGATTAGAAATCTAATTCGAAGTCGGGTTAGAAGTCTAATAAGAAGTCGGGTTAGAAGCCTAATAGTAAGTGCTTTTTTGGCGTTGGGCTCGCGTTTATATAGGAGGCTTTATCTCAAGCGAAAGAGTAGGCAGCGGTTACATAGGGGTAATTTTAAGTGGGGCGGTGACGGGGCGCAAGACGGCTGTGTTGGACGATTCAAATTTTATGCCGTGAGATAATTTTTTCTCGGCGGCAAATTTGAATTATAACATTGCCGGTTTCTTACATCTGTTCATTTGAAAGGTGAAACAGACGTCGTCTAGTAGAAAGTCAAGTGGGGATGTCCGCAAAGCTTTATCTGCAAATCAGCGAAAAGCACTTGGTAAAGATTGGAAGTTAGCTTGTGCTCAGCAAAACCCTGCGGAACGCCTTCTGGCGTAACAGGAGTACTACAAAATCAGTAGCAAAATCTATCTACAACGGGTTCTTGGCGGCTGAGTGTGGAATAGGTAGTTACGGAAGAAACGCGTGGTTGTCCTCTTAAACTTCTACTTAAATCTAGGACTCAGCAGAACGGTTTCTACGAATGCGATTCAGGTTCTAGCAGGTGTATTACAATGGAACCTGGAAGCAAGGAAAAGAAGTAAACTGATGTGGGTGTCTAGGCGTCACATTGACTTAGAATATTGATTTATTAAACAACATCGAACGCGCCAAATCGAAGAAAGAGAAGCTTGTAATTTGAAAGCGAAACTCATAATGAAATGACAGGAGAGGTGGAATGTCGGCAGGAGTAGCATTATGCCAGACAGAAAGAGCTAGTGGACCTGGATCATATATGCAATGGATGTTTGGTAATGAGTCATGGATACTTTAGAAAGTACCTTCATAGGATAAGATCCATTGATAATGTAATATGGGTTTGCTATGCTCACATGCGGTCAGCTACGTCCGCTTTCGATAGTTAGACTATCTCGGTTAAGCAACAAGAGTTTGGAACCGTGTTGATTGGGATTTTGCGGGATAGTAAAGATTATTATTCATTGAAGGTTGCCGCCTTCTGCGGTGATCGGTTAATAGAAACTATGTTTAAACCTTTGCAACAGCACTTTACAAAGGCTTACCCTTAACCGGCGCCATGTAAGCTCAGCTCTCTTTAAACTAGTATAAGTACAATCTGCGAAGCAGAAATCATCAGTCTACATCCAACATCAAAAATAGAAGAACCTTGAAGAAGATAACCAAGCGTTAGGAAAAAAATCCAAACAAAGACAATTTTTAAACCTGAATCTTAACGACATAAGTCACGAAAACCTAAGCAGATTTATCACCTCTTATTGATGCCCAAAAACTAGTAATTTATCAAGTTTCTTATTTCTACTAACCATATAAGATTGTTGCATTATAGTGCACAACCAAAGCTGCTGTCAATAGACAAAGTTTGTTTGAAGGTTAAAATACTATTTCAGGTACAAGAAAAACTATTTTTAGTTAAAACTTAATTAAAGAAACTTTGTTTTTATTTGCTTATTTCTTCAATCATTACAACTACGGCATCGAGCGTTTCTTGTCCAGTTGGAATAATTTGATTCGGTGGCAACAAAAACCCATATCGCCCTTTATCCCTTAACTCGAACGTATAAGCCAATCTGACGTGTCTATACGTACCTAAAACCCAATCAAAACTACCTCCACTAGCGACATCTGTAAATTAATATCATTAAAAACACTGTAAACAATAATGGAAATCGGAGTTACAAATAATTTCCGGTGTGTTTCCTACTCTGTATTGGGTCCCGTATCTGGTAGTCAACGCATACGCTGCCTTCAAACCAATGGTACGCTAAAAACACGTTCCAAAAAAGAAAAACAAAACGATATTTGGATCTTACTTGTTCAGCATTGTTCACTGGCACCTCCAAACCACTATGACCAAATGGAATTAAAATATACTGTGAGTAAGAATGAAATCCTATGTACGCTTCTAAATTATCGGAAATTGAAGAGATGAAGTTTGATAATGATTTAGTTTCAACTTCAGAAAATGCATAAGAGCCTGCGTAACTATCGTCGCATGGGTTGCTGCTAGAACCACCATGCATCCATTTGTAACCCCAATTACGATTAGGATCCGCGCCATAACAATAACCGTACGGTTTTCTAGTTTTACGCCACATACGGTCCTACAATCACACATGTACCTATGTTTTTGTATTGTTTGAGTTGCTAACGTACATAAGATGTTGAGAAAACGTATCCATCTGGATTTACGCTTGGAAAAACGTACCAATCGCGGCTTTCAGCCACAGCTCGCACCCTAGGATTTGTGTTAGTAAGAAGCTCGTTCAAAATAAAAGTTACTGTAGCCGGTGAAATCCTGATTTAAAAAAATATTTTTGAAAATTCGTAAGTTTACTACAACTAACCATTCTCGTGCGTGGATCCCGCCCTCTAAGAATACGATTTTATTTCCAGGTTTGTACGACACTTTGACTCCTAGAATCGGCCTTCCTTGATAAGATACTCCTCCTTGTATCACCGTTACTTGGGGATGCTTCCCTGGAAGAGACATTAACCAGGCATAAATCTGAAACGTTAACATTGATGATAAAATTAACACGTTTTGAAGTTCACACCGTTTCTAAATTCTGGTAATTGCGCCAATTAAACCCAGCTTTGCTTGGGGCTCCACCTTCATTGTTAATTAAGGTTTGCACGTTTTCTATCCATAAATAGTGATCAAAACTCTTGATAAATGATTTGAATTGAAATTGTCCAATCGGAGATACCATGACGTCAACGGTTTGGTTTACGCGGAACGCGTCGTTCCATAAAGTGAAGGAAGAGTTTAATTCTAGTTCTCGCAACACTTCCACTTGCTGTTGAGTTTTAGGTGTGATTCTGTACACTTTGTAGTTGTCGTAGCTCTTGATACAAGAACCAACAACAATTAACGTAAAAAATACTACGGTGACAGCAATCATTTTAATAACTTCTTAAGTATGTGTAACACCTTTTTATAACAATTTTTCAACATAATGATAAGACTATAATAGGTTCTATGTACGCAACTATTTTTTAAATCACTTGCAGTGTGAAGTGATGATAACCTACTTTTATTATTTGTCTTACTTTTGTAAGCATGTCTGTAACTTTATCTCAAAAATTGTGCGTGTCTTTTCTAAGTGTTTGAGTTCTATTTTTCTTAAAATAATAATAATTTTTTTTAAATTGGGTCTTTTTAGGAAAAAAAATAAATAAAACAACATAGAAATTTTTAACTTTTAATATTAATTTTTATTTACATTTAAAAAAATCAGAATTATAAGAATAATACACAACAAAAATAATAAATTTCGATAAGTGTTTTGACATCTAGTGTCGATTCGTGTTCACGTAACACTACAAACAAGCATTCGCAAAGTAAATTTTCTTTAAGTTGTTTAAGGAAGGCGCTATTTTCTTTTTGTATAGTGATGCTTAATCGTTGAATTAGACTAAGACTATGAATGAATGATCTGGCATCTGAACAAAGCTACCCCTGGGACAAAGAAAGGGGCTGGATCTAAAATTATGGCAGCCTGATCAGCAACGTAACTCAATCCTTCAAACGACAAATCAAGATGGCTAGCGCAAACAGCGTCTACAATAGTATTTTGACCTTTAGTCCAAGGAATTAAAAAAACCGTCGCATTCAAATAAGCTTGTCCTAGTCGGAAGTAAGATGCAGTGTTACGATTTGTTGTTATCGAAATAATAATTTAAGTGGCAATGACGAAAACCGATCCTGCTAGTCGGTAAGGGATCGTGGGTGTATTTGGTAGTAATTAAGTCAAAGACTTTCACACTGCAATAAAAGTTGTTACGGTTTTATTTTCCGTATTTAGGACGTATGTCGTGAACCGTATTAGAACGTGTGTCGCAAGTAGTATGATGCAACGGAAAGTCATATTTGACGCGCATGTTGCTAATTTTCTATTGGTAAAAATTAAATTAGACTGAAATTTTTTTAGACGGACACCCGACATTTTTCCTTTTTCGTTTGATGCACGCGGGTGTCTTTAGCATTTTCTCTGAAGTTAAATTTTTACCAAAAACTATTTAATGTGGGTTTCACAATTTCCAATACAAATTGGCGTTTAAGTTTAACCTGGCTACATTTACCTACGTTGCGTCCGACATTATGTGCTCGTTGTGTACGGTACTGGGACAACCCTCGAGGGTGCTGGAGTAGCTAAGTAAGAACCTTCCCTATAAATGAAATACAACACCACGGTTTTGCATTAATCAAGCCGCAGACCACCGGTGAATACCACGTCTGCAGAGGTGGGCTATGCTACATACTTCCAGCAAGGGAGTCACTTTTCTTCTCCGTACACCTCTCTTAAGAGGAATCCCTGGTCTATCTAACTCCCCGAACTGTCGGTACCGTCGCTAGCAAAATACCTCAAGCTCAAGTACATATGACATAAAACGGCTCGATAGTTAATATTTAAGTAACTGTTATTTGGTGTACTCTCCTTAACCGGAAGTTTGTTTTTAATCAGCTCAATAAAGGCGAGGGCGCTTAATTTAAAGCGGTTGTCGCGGACACATAACGCTTTTTGGGTTTGCGGGACGTTCTTACCTTTTTTTTTGTTTTAAATTTAGTGTAACTTGCCGTGTATAAATAATATGTGTACGCAGAGCCTTAATAACAGCCACTTCTTATTTTGAATAATAATTCTAACTCAGGCGTTAACTAAATCTTACCTGAAATTTGACACCTTAAGCGAGGCTGCTGCTAACGCACGTAACTAGATGCGACAGTCTCTCTATTTCTGTCATATTCTCATAATATTTTGAGATTTGTTATACTAAATTGTTTGTCTCTCTCTCTCTCTCTCTCTCTGGTTGTGTTCAATTTAGCATATTGGATTTTAAGTAAAACCTGTTGATCTCCTGTTAGTCGGTTTTACTTCTTTCTTTATCTAGCAGGTGGTGCCTTGTTAAACCAGCAGTCTAATTTCATATAATTATTCAAGAATCCACGCAACTCACCGACAAAGCCAGACGCTGCTGTATTAACTACTATAAATATTGTTATCCTCCACGTATTTAGTGCACTACATCGAGCCGAATTCTCTTTAGTTTTCTTTTTTTGGTTGTTCCGCTAAAACCATCGCTTCTTTTGTTATTTTGTAAACTGCAACCGTTACAAAGTAATAAGAAGGGTGCCACCTAGCAAATCGAGTAATAAATAATCTATAACAACTACGAATTTTAGACACAGAAACAATCAGTTAACCTGTAGAGATATAATCTTTGTAAAACGACTAGACACAAAACACATATCAAATACACAATAATTGCGTATAGACATTTACACGATAGGAGTTATTTTAGAAATAATTAAATAAAATCGTTACACTAAGTAACAAACGTTTTGTACGATACGCCACTGATTGGGCGTGGTCATTGAATAATGCATAATTTTTACTTATCTGACTGCCGATAATTATGATGCAAAATAAGTCAGATCGTATTCTAAAAACAGATAAGTAGTAATCATATATAAAGAAGAGAGAACCAGGAACAAGATGTAGTCAGTTGGATAGATAGGTCCAAGTGATAATACCCTAGGTCATCAGTATATCTTTGATGATACCTTGAATGGACAAATAGTAGCCGGTTTAAGATGCAGGTAGACAGTAACGGCCCCCTATGGTAAAGTTGATATTATTTCCCAATTAAACAAACATGATTAGATAAATTGCCGTTTTATTTATTCCAATCAAACATTACACATTGGAAGTTCTAAAACGTAAGAACGTGGTTTTGATGGAGATAGGTTCTAAAGTTCAAAATCAAGAAAACACGAATAAGAGGGCAGATATTCAGGGAGTGGTAAAGCAAATAAGAAAAAGTGCAGGGCAAAGCGGGATGAACGAGAAAGCTTCTACCAAACCTGCAAGAGTAGATAGGAAGAGAGCATGAAGAGAAAAACTATTATCTGACCCAGGCTCTCTCTTCTCACAAAATCCACCTACTCGATAGCGACAAGTGCTAGTACTGTGGTGAGATCGACAACGCTGAGCACACGGGGTTTCGTTGTGAGCGATGGGAGTCAGTGCGAACAACGGCAGAATAGTGAGAAAAGCCTCAATGATTGCCAATATGCTACAAAACAAAAAAGAAAATAAAAGGAGAAAAGACAGATAGACGACAGACAGTTTACAAAACTTGTGGGTGAATTGTGTTTGTGCAGTTTCTTGTCTGTGATGTTGAGTATCCTAGGTATTTGTTTACGTTTGTACATATATGTGTTTATATAGTTATAGTTAAGAAGAAAAAAATACAAAAGCTACCGTCTTAAAGTTATGCGAAAGCGGTTTCCAGGAAGGATAGCTTCCTTCAGGGGGGGGGCGGCACTTGCTTCGGTTAACCTCTATCGGCACCGACTAAGCCCCCTCCAAAAAAAAGGTATCTATTTAGCTATCCATTTAGCTATCCATCGAGCTATCCATCGAGCTATCCATCTAGCTATCCATCTAGCTATCCATCTAGCTATCCATCTAGCTATCCATCTTGCTATATATCTAGCTATCCATCTAGCTATTCATTTAGACATATATATCTAGTTATTTACCAAACTATCCATCTAGTTATCGATCAAGCTACCTACCCAAGTGTTTCAGAAGTTTCTGTGGAGGAAAAACAAAGAATGTTCCGGTTAGTGTTCGCTTAAACTTAGTCCATTTTCTCTTACAGCCACAATTAAACATTATTAACGACCGGTTTTGCCAACACGACTTAAACTTAGATAGAATTGTTAAAACCATAAAAACGATTTGTAACGGTTGTAGTTCACAAATAATAAAAATAAAAAGAAAGTGACGGCTATAGCGATACAACCTAGAAAAGAAACACTACTATTTGGCTCGAAATAACGAACTAAATTTAAGGAAGATCCCGTATTTATAATAGTTAACGCAGCAGTGTCCGGCTTAGTCGATGAGTTGAGGAGGTCCTTGAGGAAACTGAAAGAAATAAACTGCTGGGTAATAGAGAGAAATAAAACCGACCAACAGGAATTCAATAGATTTGACTTAAGGTTTACTACGCTAAAACAAAGAGACAAAAAGACATGTAAATGTAAACATATGCGCCCAAGCTCTTAAGGAGCTAGTGGAAACAAAACCGAACGTCGGTGGATGGAGTCTACCCCAAATAAAAATTTGCTTATATACTAGAGATTCAAACCGTTTAATGTCACATGTACGTGAGTTTCATACGCATGCAAAATGAATTGGTTGTTTAATCAATAAACTTAGCTGTGTACTGAGGCATGTAGTTCCGATAAGCAAGGTTCTTGCTAACGACAGCAGTTGACAGCTAGTAGAAGATTGGTAGCCACAGAATTTCTCTTAGGAGAAGGAGACGACAAAGCTCGGAAAGCAAAAATGTTCTCTCGAAGCAGGCACGCAGCGTAAACGACCCCTTCAGTCGGTTGAGTTCATCGGCCGTTGGCAGTTTCAATGTAGGCGAAACCGTGGTAGTTGTCACGTTTTTATAGCGAAGGATTTTTAACTTATCGTTTCAGCACCCCCAGGAATTATCCAAATGGCAATACACAAGTAGACTATAACATCAAGATGTGCTAAAGCATACGTTGTAATTAGAAATTAACACAACCACGAAACAACAAAAGAAATAGAAAAAGAAGCAACTTACGGCGAATGCGGTCGGATTTATATTTACACACCAATTTAACTTGGAATTATTAAAGCCACATTAATACTTTACGTGTAAACTTTTAGCTTTACAAAACACGCCGAAAACGCCCAATAGAAGAAAACCGTAAAATGTCCGCTCGTCGTCTCAATAAATTTTGTGAATAATCAATCCACCAATGGGAAAAATCGTAGCGTGCGCGGTAAATTCGATTTTCGTCGTAACGTGCAACTCACGACAACCGTTACTCAGAAGGCTTGCGACCTACGTTCGGGTTCTAGCCATTTGAACCGTAACAGATTGTTTTATATCAGAGCTTAATCTGAACAAATACATTTCAATGCAGACGAAGCAAGTACAGTGTTTGATATATTAAGAAATTTTCAGCAGGGTCATCTGAGAATTGATATAAAGCTTTTAAAATCTTAATTTAAAGAAGACCCAACCGAAAGAAAATTGTTGTGAGTTATTTTTCTAATTTTTGGATTTTGTATGCTCTGCATAAAAATTGCTTTAAGCTCTCTGGAGTTAGAAAACAGAAGGAAACAATTTAATAACAAATAATATAATAAGATTTTAAAATAATATTCAAGTTTGTGGAAACTAACACTAGACATGTTCCATGTCACTGTCAAAAAGGTAAGTTTTTTTTTGCGATCCCAATAATTTTTATGAGAAGATTAGCTCCATTAAAAGTAAATTCTACCATTCCGGGTCTGAAATTGATTACTTTGCTTATTGAGTAAAACTACCAAGAACTATTGAATTCAATATTCAATTCAAAGATATTATTTATCATTTTGTTAGCATTGAATAGATGAATTTTTTGTACAAAAACGGACACAAGAGATTCCATTTAAAAGTGAAGAATAAAATTGGTTTCATATTTCTAGAAAGGACAACCCAGCTAGCTAACTTGCTCCCACGTGAATGCACTCCAACTCAATTAAACAAGTAGAATTGGTAGAAGGGTCCAGAATGGTTAAAGAAACTCAGAACTTATATAACTTCAAATGGCAGAAGCAGCACTTTTTCGACAAGTCTAAATAGGTTCATTTTCTAAAAATACGCCCCGGATTGGACGACTGGGCGTAAAATTGGAACAAGATGATATTCTTTGAGTTACTACGAGATTTCAGTAATACATGAATTCTATAATTCTACCAAAGATTTATTCTCTTGTTGACAACTTATTATCGATATATTACCAGAGAAAAGAATTATATCATTACTCGCATTTGAAACAACTGGCGAATATCTCAAAAGACACGTACCACTTAAGGATGGAACTATAGTTTAGATTATCATCTAATACTTATGCTGTTTACTTTGGTGCGTTCACGGTGCTTTGGAACCATGGTACAAACTTTGTGGGTTAAATTTTTTTAAGATGATTGATTGAAAGAAAATTGACATTTGACAAATTCAGTAGATTTTCAATTTTAGTACCAGGAGTTGGTGGGACGGATTCTGGAAATGATTGATCAGATCTGCAACATATCTTCTCAAGGAAGATGCTAGGAAACCGAATAATGACATATAAGAGACTGTTTGTTTGGAGTAAATGTTAGGACGAATGATCGTCTGTTGACTGTGATGTCTGAAGATAATAAAGATTTTTTACGCTGGGAACCTTCCTGTAAACATTTGGAGCAGTCTATCTTCAAGATCGTTTCAGGAAGGCAGTTGTATCCCAATTGGTTACGCGTGGAAAGAAAATTAAGATAAAGATAAGTATTTTGAACTACGGCTAGATCTATCAGTATTGGTAATGAAAGAATTATAGAAATATCGAAAAATATCTTCATAATAAAATAAAATTACGTATGAATTTATTACAGCTACCCTTACTTAAAACATCAGATTTTTAACAATAAAAAATTTCAAAATTTTTATTTAAATTGATAAGGAATTAATTACGATCAACCCAATAAACTTCAAATCCATTTTTTAATCTTAAGTAAATAACAAGGATTTATAAATTTATAACATCTGTTACGGTCTAAAATCTTCAAGTTGCGCGTTGCGACTAGAATCAAATTTACCGCGCATTGAAACGAATTTTCCTATTGGTGAATTAGAATTTGCGAAGTTTCAATCGAAGCGACGGGCCGACATCTTGAAAACTTTCTTTGCCTTGTGGCCGATTAGCGGTGGTTCACGAAGCTGAAAACTACCTATAAAATTTTATTGTGGCTTCAATAATTGCACGATAGATTAGTGTGGAAATATAAATCCGACCAATTTACGCCGTAAGTGGTTTTTTTGCTATTTCTTTGGTTAATTTAGTGGTTGTATTAATTGCTAATTACAACGTATGCCTTAGGACGTGTCTAGACCTCATATCCTACTCATAATTGACTGTCTGGATAATTCCTGCGGATGCTGGAACGAGCTATTAGAAACCCTTTTGCGACACAAACGTGCTTACGATCGCGCTGTCGCTGACCTTAAAGATACACGGTCAAACATCCTTCAGCGGTTGGGGGTCAATCACTCGGTGTGCTCGCTATTCACAAAGGCAACATTCTGCTCCTTGATTTGGGTCTTCTATTTCTTCCCAGCGAAATCATACGGATCTTCGGGTAGCTGTCAAGTGGCTGTTCGTTAGCAAGGACCTTCCTTATCAGAACTACATACAACAATATACAGCTAAGTTATCTTTTTAAGAAAACAATTCATATTTGCATGCGTTCAAAACTTAAGTACATGCGACATCAAGCGGTTATATCTTTGACATTTAAGAAAATTGTTATTCGGGGTAGTCTTCACCCACCCACGTTTGTTGTTGTGGCACTAATTAATTTCGAATTGGGGCGTTTTTGTTATCGCGGGTTTAAGGTCTTTTGAATTGGCGGGAGCTGCATTCCATATTACAACGAGTGTACTAATAGTTTACCGCGTGTACGGTTCGGGTGTACGTCAAGTTTCTTTAATCACCAATCTTAAATTGGTACGCTATTTCTATCTTAAGGTTAATAAACAAAAAACTTAACTGAATTACTACATACTTAAACGCTGACTATAATTAATTAGTTATTGCTAATGCACGTGTTAGACTCTCCGTTACCCAACAAGTGGCGCCACGTTACGTAGCAGTTATTTCTTTTAGTTTTTCTAAGGATCTTCTCCATCTGACCGACTTAGCCGGACACTGCTGTGCTAACGCTTATAAATACGGGACCTCCCACAAATTTAGTAAGCTACTTCGAACCAAATATTGTTCTTTCTTTTTTTTTAGGTTGCATCGCTAGAGCCGTCACTTTATTTTTATCTATTATTATTTGTGAACTGCAACCGTTACACATCACTATCCTTACTTAGAAAACTGTATGAAGTAAATTTATGAAAAAATTGAACCTATTCATATAAATCATTTATTGAAGTAATTACAATTTACCTCTCAACCTAGATTATGTTTTTTTATGTAAAACTACCTACATTATGAAATGTAATTATTTTTAAATTTAGTGATTAGAAATTTTAACAAGTATGTGAGATTTATGAATGAAAAATCGTTTCATCATTTGCTCGCAACGGTTTCGGTTCAGTTTCGTGTAAGTTCGGGTATCTACTAGTGATTTAGGAGTTACTGGTGAACTACAAGGTATCGGATTATTTGTCCACATACTTAAACTTATTTGATGAGAGAGTTTACTCTCTTGACAGTTTTATTTTGGATCTCAGATACCTCCAGTAGAGATAGAATTAAAATTTTTTTAAAAATTCAGAAAAAAAGACAAAAATAAGATTCCTACATCGATATGTTGAAATTATGTCAAAATTGTTATTGATATTTTATCAATACATTAGTTTGGGCATAACCTATTAATTTTTGTGTATTCTATACTTCGACAAAAAAATGTGGAGACTGTTTAATTACTAACGATTTTTTTTATTAATTTTGATTATAAGCACCCAAAACTTCAAAAACTTTCTCATAAACAATTGGAACGACGTCAATTGCAAACAGAAAATCAGTGTGACTGAATAATTTCATGGGAACTTTATGTAAAAGAACGCAATTATTCAATTCTTCGCACAACTTTTCAACGTCCTAAAACATAAACTTCAGTTTTATGGAAAAGGGTGATTCTATCATACCTGAGGGTTGCAGAGCCAATCGCCGTCTGAGTAGAATATGTTTACAGGAACCGTGACTTTGTTCAATTTGTATATGGGAGGTTCTCGTTTTGAGTATTTTTGTTTGTTACGGAACGACCCAAAATCGTAATGTCGAAAATATCCTAAAGCATAAGCACAGCATAATAAACATACAACATGTCTACTAAACTAATTATGCAAATGGCCGCTCCTTTGGGAGATATCCTCTGTTGGGTGTTTATTATGCTGTGGATTTTTGTTTGTTTAAAAACGTACCTGATTTTACGCTTTGAGCATAATGTATTAATTGATGCCGGGAGACGGGTGAAGGACCTCCTTCATAAATTTCGACTACGGCGCTCTGAAATATACAGTTTAGTCATAATAAAAATGGATGTAGGCAAAACCTTATTAAGCTGATCTGGATTATATCCACTGATAAGAAACAAAATGTTACGACATACATCGATCAATGGACTATTTTTTTGACATAAAAGTTCGCCGAGTAGTCCTAGCAGACCGTCTACACCTTTGGGGGGAACTTCATTTATACCTAAAATGCCTCCTAGTTGCTAAAAATAAACAAACGTAAAATGAAGTTAAAAGAAACCAAACTCCTACATCTAAGAAGTCGGCGACGCTGACTAACGGAGGCACAATCGGACCCTTAACGTGGCTTAGATAAGCCGCTGGTGCCAAAGCAATCATTACGTTAAATTCTTTATTGAATTCTGGTCGGTCGGAGTTTAATACGAAAAATACTGTCGTACCCATCGAATTACCCACGTACGATATTTGGTTCTTGTTTGTGGTAGCTTTCACCAAATTTACAAAAGCTGGAACATCGTAATAGCCTATTTCGTGCCAACTAAAAAATATAATTTTGGGGTTATCAATACAACCTCTACTAATCAAACGAAACCGATGTCTTATTTAAACATATTGCCGTAAAAAGTAATTTTTTAAATAAATAAAAATTTTGTTTCAATTGAAAATAATCAAATAAAGATTTTTAATGGGTGTTTCCATTTAAATGAGAGGTAAAATTAAATTTATATATAGTTTGAAGTTTTTAAAAATCTAATTTTTATTAACAAAACAATTTAGTTTGTACATAAATAAATATTTTCCGTTTAATTGAAGTTGTTAATAGACGATAAACGCGCATTGTTCCGATGAAGGTTAAATTTTTGTTAAACGAAATGTTACGGATAATTGTTGTGTGTTGAAATGAAAGGGAATAAACAATAAGTGAAATAAAAACATTTTAAAAAGATAATACTAGACGTTGAAGGTGTAAAAGAGAGAAGAGGAAAGTGAGTGTTAAGACTCAAAGTAGAAGATTATCCATTCAGCATTGACCATTGAACATTCATCGTTTAAACATCTAAGTTCAATATACTTAAAATTTACATTGAACGTAAAATGGATCGTTAAAAATTCTTCGTTAAAGAAAAATAGATCACTAGAAGTGGATGAGTCAAAGAATAATCAACCAGATCAACGTAAAATTGATGACATCATCATTCAAAATGGAAACAAAAGGTAGGTTTAAGTAAAAACTCTTTTTTGTTTGTTTATGCGTGCACGCAAAGTGGGTTTTCAATAAAAGACAACTTCTATTATACTGAAAATTAGAAATAAAAAGTAAACTTCATTCACAATATTCAATCCAACTTTCCATTTTTGATGTTTGACGTAGGCTGATTGATTCTGCTTGATAGATTGTATGGTTCAAAGAGAGGGCGGGGTTGCATCAGTCCAAATCCGGTATGTCGTAAGGTAGGTATTTTTAAGGATTGGAGAGACTCCTTCTTTTTGTTGAAGTTTTTTGAATGTTTATGCGTCTCGATAACTTCTTAATCATTCTTATAATAATTGTTATAATAACTGCTATAATGTCGGCTTCAGCTGACTTTTTGGTGTATTACAAACGATAGTTTCTTTGATGTTTTTTAAGCCTAGCTTTTATTGATCTTATGGTAGTTCTTCTGTATACTTTTCCACAAGTACTGCTATACGATATTCTCTTTTGTATTTAGTTGAAGATATGTAACGGTTGTAATTTACAAAATATCAAAAAAAGTGACGGCTCTAGCGGTACAACCTAGAAAGAAAATTTAAGAGAGTTTGGCTTGATGTAGCGCACTAAATTAGTCGAGGATAAAAATATTTATAGTAGTTAGAGCAGCAGCGTCTGGGTTTGTCGGGGAGTTGCGTGGATTCCTGAATAGCTATAAGAATTTTGACTGCTGATCTAACAAGGCGCCACTTGCTGGGTAAAGAAAGAAATAAAACCGACCAACAGGAAATCAACAGGTTTTACTTAAAATCTAATATGCTAAATCGAATAGAAACCAGAGAGAGTGACAAACAATACAGTATCACAAACAAATCTTAAAATAAAAATAGTAAGATAATGTGACCAAAATAAAAATACTGTTGCATATAGTTACGTGCGTTAGCAGCAGCCTCGCTTACAAGAAATCCGGCTTTTAGTTAAGATGTTGAATTTTAGGTAAACTTTAGTTAAACGCTTGAGTTAAGAGTTCCAATTCAAATTTAAAAAAAAATAGCTGCTAATAAGGCTCTGCGTACACATATCATTTACACACGGCGAGTTACACTAAATCTAAACAACAAAAAAATAGTAAGTATCTCCAGCAAACCTAAAAGGCCTTTTGTGTCTGCGACAACCGCTTAAAATTAAGCACCCCAGCCCTTATCAAGCTGATTTAAACAAACTTCCGGTTGAAGAGAATACACTGAATAAAAGTTACTTAAATATTAACTATGGAGCCGTTTATGTCATCTGTACTCGAGCTTTATACGCCTTATTATTTATGAGTAAGTGATTTAAATACTAAAACTTAGCTGTAATACGTAGAGTGTAGTTCCGGGAATGAAACTATCTGTTAGCGACGGTATTGAGAGTTCGGGAAATGTAGATAGACCTAGAGATTCCTTTTAGAGGTGGCGTGCGGAGAAGAACAGCACACAAGTGACTCCCTCGCTGGAAGTATGCAACATAGCCCACTTCTGTAGACGTGGTATTCAGTATTGTACACAACGAGTATAAGATGCCGAACACAACGTGCTAAAAGCATATGTAGCAATCAGAATTAAAACAAATAGGAAAGAAACCCAAATACTCACGGTGAATGTATCCAGATTAAACGTAAACGCTAATTTGTATTAGAGATTGTAAAGCCCACATTAAATAGGTTTTTTGGTGAAAGTTTCACTTTAGAGAAAATTCTAAAACACCCACGTGTATCAAACGAGAAAGGAAAAATGTCCGCTGTCCGTCTCGAAAATTAAATCGAATTAAATTTCCACCAATAGCAAATTAGCAGCGTGCGCGCCAAGTACTACTTTTCGTCGCACCGTACTACTTACGACCTACGTCCTAAATACGGGAAATAAAACCCTAACAGATAGTTTTGATGTCGTTGTCCTTTAGAATTCTTTCTATGCGGTATTGAGATATTTTAGGAAGATGTGCGTGAACGGTAGTAAATCGAATTTTGAATTTCGGCGATCTTCATCTTTTGAACTTATTTCGATTTCCTTCTTAGTGTAACCGTTAGCCTCAAAACCATGTTTCGTACTTTTTTCACGAGCACTTCTAAAACGGCTAGTTGTTGTTAATCTTGTGTGTTCGTAATGAACTGGATACTGGAAAGTTCGTTGTTCAAGTGTAGAAAAAATTGCTGGAGCTTTTTTATGGCGCATTTTCAAACGAAATAAAAAAATAAAAGACACGTCTACTGTCACCTTGGCGATTTAGTGCTGGTACCGAGACACCAACATTGTATCAGCGTTTCTAAGGCAAAAAAAAGAAATCTTCTTAAACAGAATATTCGTCAAAACTAAAAAAGCCTCTCTTCAAAAATGAATCCACGACACTTGTAGAGAGCGATAAAGAGGTACTTGGCCTACACGTCGTACTTCAACAGGATTGATATAAATTAGATTAAATCTTATTTTTAATATGTTGAACAAGCTCAATTGCACAAAACACATAATTCCATATCTTAATCCTTAACCATGATCGATTTGTGGTCAACTTAAGAGACAAAGTGCTTACATAGAACAAGACAAAAATGAGTCAATTTTTCAGTTACTTGTACAAACATTACAATCAAAGATATGACCTCCAGCACGAAAGCAGCAATCAGACAGCTACCGGACAAAGATGCAGAAGTAATAAAAAATCAAGACGGCTAATGACCTTTGAAAGGTAAAACCTCCAATAAACAACTTTTGGGGAAACAAAACGTCAGTATTAAGAGACCAGACCTTGTCATCATCATCTTAACAGCTAATAAAGAAAACGCCACTGTTCTTCTAAAAACCGAAGATTACCATCGAAAAATCAATGAACTCTTAGATTCAAAGCCATAGATTCCTAAAAAAAAGATCCAACACAAACAAGATTACGATTCACTAATCTACTTGTCAAGTCAACTTCTCTACCAGAAAATACTCAAAAACAAATTTTTATATCCAAAACTGTTCCTCCAAAACAGATGTTTGGTCTCTTTGTTTACCAAAAGTACTACTAAAGAAAAGTATTGATGCCGTGACCAAAATCTTTCCTACTGACATCAGCAAGCTTTTTGAAGTCTTTTAAAGAAACTACCTAGTTTGAGAAAGAAATAAAGAAAGAACAATTTTGAGATAAAAGCGATCGAAATGGTTTCGGTATGTAAATAATACGTTTGCCGTTTGGAAACACACCAATTTCATTGTAACCAGTTCACTTTAAAACCAGAAGACGAAGAATGATATCAAACCAACCAAGAAGATTTAGCAGAGCATCATATCCACAAATCTTTTTTTAGTAACTATATAGCTTACTTTTGTGGCAAAGCATACATAGTACTCACCATAAGATTGATGGAAACTAGGCTTAAAGAACATCATAAAAGCTGTCGTCTGAGATATACCAAAATGTCTGCAGTTCTAGCAGAGTTTCAAGTTACTATCAGGGGCTAACGGTTATCATAACGGATAAGTTAGAAAAGCCATCGAGACCCATGAACATCAAGAAAACTTAAACCGAAAGAAAGAAACGCTTAACTAAGTCTGAAATCCAATCTTCAAAACAGCCGAACAGCATCTTACAAAAAACCGGACTTGTCTGACGCGGTCTCCTTTGAACTAGTATAAGTACAACCTGCGCAGCAGAACTTATCAGTCAACATTAAACATCGGAGACGCAATCAACGATGACTTTAGACCCAAATCTAAACAACACTAGTTCACAAATAATCTGCAAAACTTAAACCTTTCCATAGATGTCATCTGCATGCTATGAAGCTAAATATTTATTAATAATCTTTTATTTAACAATAAACAAAAATACATAAAAAGTTTTTATAAAATGCGTAAATAATACGTATCTCTTAACAACAAATTATTTTTGTTAGTTAGATAAAAATTTATATAAAAACCAAGAGTTTCTCGCTGAACTACACATGGCTCACGTACTAATAAGCGAGTAAGACCATGTAGAAAGTGTGCAACCGCAGTGTTAGTAATTTTTTTCTTATATTTAAAATAGTGTTACACAAGGCAGATCCTCAAATTATAGTTGATGATTTGTTTAAGGGTTTTAGGTTTGTTAAAATGTAACAATTGCAAGATTTTTGCAAAAAGGTTTTTTTCTTGAAAGAGTGCCATCAGAAAAAAAAATGTTACTGATGTTATGTGATGGTGGATAAAGAACATATAAAGGAACTGAAACAAAAAGGAAATACGGTAATGAAGCAAGTGTGGGGTATAGGGGAAAAAATGTTTAGAAAAGATCTTCAGTGTTTTGATTTATGGATCGGAATCATGGGGGTGGAAAGTATAGATGGAGTTGGAAAAAATTCAAAAAAATATTGGAAGTGGAAGAATTAGAAAGACCGGAATACATAGTGGATGAAAAAGTCGAATATGGTCATAGATTGGAGCCTTGCGGACAATAGTAATTTAATCAACTTGTTATGAAAATTAAATTGAATATAGATGTCAATCTGATCAAATGCTTTTCGGAAGTCTGTGTAGATCACATCCACTTGGTCTCTGACGTCAAGTATTTTTGATGTAAATTGCTTAAAACATGACAGGTTGGTTAGTGTAGATCTGTGAGACATAAAACCATGCTGATGAAGATTTATAAGGTGTCTGATCGACGAGTATATTTCGGAATAAATTATAGACTCAAATACTTTGGCAAAGTTGCATAATAATGAAATCGGACAATAGTTTTCAATGGCAGCCATATCACCCTTTTTTAATATAAGAACAATGGAAGACTTGCTACGGTTCGAAATCTTCAAGTTGCGCGTTGCAACACGAATTAAATTTACCGCGCTTTGAACCGAATTTTCCGATTGGTGAATGATAATTTGAGGTTTCCTACTTAAAGCAGCGAGCCGACATCTTGAAAAACGTTTTTTGTTCCTGGGCAAATAGCCATGCTGTACGAAGCTAATAATTAAACATAAAACTGCTATGTGGCTTCGATAATTTTACAATAATTGAGTGTGGAAATAGATACCGACTATTTACGCTGTAACTGGGTTTTTTTGCTATTATTTTGGTGGATTTCACGGTTTTATTAATTGCTAATTACGACAGATAATTTAGCACTTGTCTGGACCTCAACTCCTTTTCTCTATTGTATGTCTGGATAATTTCTGGGGACGCCGGAACTAGCAATTACCCTTTTGTTTGTGACACAAAACTGGCCTGCGTTTATATTGTTGCCGATCTCGGGGACACCTGGCCAAATTGCCTCCTACGGTCTAGGAAATTCGCACGCAGTGCGCCTGTTGTTCACAACGACAACTTCGACTTCTAGAATTGGGTCTTCTATTATTTCCCACCGAACTCCTTCTGATCTTCAAGTAGCTGTATCGTTAGCAAGGACCGTCGTTATCAGCTTTACGTACAACCATAATCAGATAAGTTATCGTTTTAAGAAACCAATTCATATTTTGCATGCGTTCGAAACCGAAGTACACGCGACATCAAGCGGTCATACCTTTAGTATTTACTTTTAGTATTTTAAGACAATTTGTGATTTGGGGTAGCCTCCATACTCTCACGCTAGTGTTGTCGGTACGAACTTTTTTTAGAGTTTTGAGGGAGTCACCGCGTGTACGTGACGAGTGTACGTTAAGTTTCTTATTCACCAATCTTAAATTGATACGCAATCTATAAAGTTTTTAATAAACGAGAAACTTAACTGAACTAATTCAGATTTGATCGCCTACTACTAGTAATTAGTTATTGCGACAGCTTCTGTCGTTTTTATTAAATAATCTTAATATTTTAAATTGATTTGTTATATTTATGTGTCTTTTGACTCTCTCTCTCTCTCTCTTACATTTGCATTTGTTGTAGCGTGTTAGATTTTAAGTAAAACCAGTTGAATTCCTACTGATCGGTTTTATTTCTCTCCGTTACCCAGCAGGTGGCGCCACGTTATTCAGCAGTTATTTCTTTTAGCTTTCCGAAGGATCTTTGCCACCTCACCGACTGTAGCCGGACACTGCTGTACTAACGTTTATAAATTCTGGATCCTCCAAGCATTTAGTACGCTACTTCGTGGCCAATATTTTGTGTTCTTTCTTTTTTAGATTGCATCGCTGCAGCCGTCACCTTAAATTTTATCTAGTTGTTTATTTGTGAACTGCTACCGTTACAGACTGTTTCTATGTAGTGAAAAATGTAGCATTCCTTATTATCAAATTGCATATGTAATGTAAGGGTTTGACGAAAACATTCGCGCAATCTCTTAAATTGAAACTGGGTATACCATCAGGTCCAGATGTAAATTTATTTGTTGACTGTTTCAATTTTTGTAGTATGATATCCTCAGATATCATAGAAATATTAACCACTGTCGATGACAACAATGAATGATTGCTTTCATGAAACTTATTAGCGTTGGAAGGAACATAAACACTACTAAAGTAGATAAGGACAGAAGGAACACCAAGTATATAACTGGAGGGGTAGATTAAAAGAAAAAAAGAATTATAGCAAGTTTTAGGGTAGGAAATGAGGAAAGGGAAAACAAATATTGGTTAAAAACGAGGATAGTAAATGTAGGTTGTATGGGTAAGGGTGGGAGAACTTAGAACACATATGTAAGGAATGTGGAAAACTTAGAGAGAAGAGAAAGAGCAACGGGAGCTCCTGGGGGAAAAGGGGGATGATCGAGTGGTTAAAAGAAGTAATAAAAAGAAAAGAAACAATGGAGAGAACATAAACATAGAGGAGTTAGAGCAAGCATTAAGGAACGTAAAAATAAGTAAAGCCGAAGGTACTGATGAAACGCAAGGAGAGCAGTTTAAATATATAAGTGACAAAATAAAAGAAAGGATAAAAAGGTATTTGAAAAGATATGGAAAAAGGAAGAGTTTCTAAAAATGGAAAGAGGCGATAATAGTCCAATATATAAAGGGAGATAAAAAAGCAAGTTGATAACTACAGGGAGGTAAGTCTTACAAATGTGAGGTACAAAATATATGGAGATATATTAAGAAGCAGATTGGAGAAGGAAATAGAAGAGAGAAAGTTAACACCTGATTGGCAGACAGGCTTTCGTAAAGGAATGTACAATAGACAATATATATATATATATATATTTTTGAGTCATATAGTAAATAAAGAAAATAAGAAAGGATGCAAAAAATTTATGCTTTATTTTTGGTTATTAAGGCAGCGTTTGATAATGTGGATATAGATCTGTTGTGGAAAGTGAAGAGGCAGAAAGGGGATAGAAGAACTGTATAAAGAAATAATATGTAGAACTACAGTAGAGAGGGAGGATAGGAAGAAAGTTTTGGGTAACTAAGAGGCTTAGACAGCGGTGTGCATTAAACCTAAATTTATTTTCATTATATATTAGTGATTTAGAAGAGGTAATAAAAAAACAGCAAACAGGGGGAATAGTGATAGGGAAGAAAAACGTGTGGGTGTTAGCGTACACGGATGATGTTGTTATAATTGCAAAAAATCAAATGAAAATAAGAGGCATTTTTAATGCAGATATATAGTGCCCTATAGCAACCCGTATTATGTTACATACTTAAAAGATTTTAATAAACAACGCACAGAAATAAATTTTTTTCCTCCCAATAACGGCCACCTCTATATATTGGTCAGTTTTGCAACAAATCTTAGTGACCGCTATTCAGAGGTTTTACTGTAGTAAAGAAACTTAAATAATGGTGTTTAAAAAAAAAGGGAGAGGAATAAAGAGAGATGGTTAAAGGAGCAAGAAGAAATACAAACAGTAAACAAATACAGGTATCTTGGGTATAATTTTAGTTATTCCTAATAATAAGGATGAGGGCATATAAGAAAATTAGAACAGAAAGGGAACAAGGTATTGAGTCAGGTATGGGGGATAAGGAAAAAGGTTTTTGGAAAATGTATTGAAAAAAGAAGATGGTTGTTTTAGAAGTTAGCAAGGAGTTTATTATTGTATGAGGCGGAAATAGGAAGATGAAAAGAATGAGAAGATACAATTAAAATACTGGAAATGAATATAGAACATAAATTAAGGAGAATGTGAATAAAGGATGAGAAGGTAGTTATTCAAAGGAGAAGAGAGGAGGAAAGGGAAAAATATCAAGTTAATTTCATTTAATATAGTATAGTTTGTTTGTGAAAAATGAAAGTGTGTTAGATTAATTGTAAGATGTAAGAAACCGAATAATTTGTTTATTGTATAAAAACAAATAAATACACTGATTGATTGATTGATGTCGACCTTGTTGTTTGTTTTCAATTATCTCTGTTGTTTTTTTAAAGATCGTTATTTTTTTGAATCTCAAAATAAATTTTTTAACCCATTTTATCCAATCAACATACTTATTATTAATTCCAAGCAATTCATAAAATAAAAGGCGAGTTAGAAACAGTTACGTATATGTTATATAAAAAAGTAAGTGTTAAAAATTGTTACGATGGCATAAAGGTGTATAAAAATAAGTGTGTAAAATAAAAATCAATTCTAGTTTCTACAGCGCTAAATCACGTTACTCAGCACTCGAAAAGTTTAAACCAATTTAAAACCAAAATAAACAGATAATGGATAAAAATTCCATTTATTCTTAATCAAAGAATGAAAATTATGAACATAATAGAAATGCAATTATGTACACAATTGATATTCAACAAATACAATTCGTTCATTTAAATTCAGATCAAATTTGCAGATGCACATAATTCTTGTAAGTTAAAAATGATTCACAACATTAGCAATTACTATTACGTACGTAATTCAATTACAAATAAATGTATATTTTAAAAAAACAAACCGATGTAAAGTTAAAGGGTTAAAAGTTATGGAAAAAAGAATGAGGGAGAATTTCCCAAGTCAATACGTAGACGATCTACTTGTTTTTAAATGTCTATGATTATCACTTTTTTAAAAAAATGCTATAAAGTTAAAATTATTACCTAAAATCCCAGAATCTGGCATCATAATCTGGATTAAACCTAGTGTGCTTTCGCGAATACAGCGTTCCCCTCGCGTTACCCAACCACACATCATACCCCCGATCGGCCAACAAAAAACCCAAACCCCTTTCGGGACCCATCACTATATAATCTTTGGCGCTTCCAAATAATCCATGCATTAGTAAAACCGGAGGTTTATCTTTGGTGCCGTTGGTGCAAGGATTTCCGCAAGGTATCCTAAACATAGTAAGCAAATATTTGTCGTCGGTGAGAATGTTCCGAAAAATTTCAATCGGATAACCATTTTTCTCAATCCTTTCGGGCTAAAACTTTAATTTTCGAAATTTGTCAAAAAAATGTGGATGTAACTTACCACCGTGATACCAATCACACCCGCAACTTCGTAAACGACAAAAAACAAGAAAACGTTTGGAATCATAGTAAACGAATGAAAAACGTGCCTTGTATAAAAACGCACAATCCTATTAGTCGATAATTTCAATGTCAAAAAAATTACTGTCTAAATGAATAATTGAATAATAATTTCCTGTGCAAAGTTAACATTTAGTTTTTGCGTGCGGGGGGCATGAATTTTTGCTTGAATGAACAAAGTATGATGGTTTGGTTAATTGCATTTTAAATAAGATGTTTTTGGGTTTTTTTATATTTTCTTAGAATACGTATCTGTTATTAAGTAATCAATTTAAACAAAACAATAAATTTTTGACTCTTTATGTTGACAATAATTTTCGCAATTTATTTAAGAAATTGAATACAAAATTGATTGTTCAAAATTTTTTCATTAAAAAAATTAAAATTTATTTGTGCAGTTTACAAACGCTGTTAAAAATATTTTGAAGAAAGTTCTGAATTTTTTGGGCTCCAACGCGTGTACTACTTTCTGTTTTTAAGCAAATTAAATAATTTAACGATAAAATAATAACTAAAAAAATGTTCTGATACAGTATGTACAGTCAATTCACTGTTTATTTTGCTTCTGAGCTTGGATTTTCATTTTATTGAATTGACACGACTACTAACAAAAATATTATACTAAGTCAGCCGACTCTGATGCACATAAACAGTGAATTGAGTGTACACTCATAAAATTTAAAACTTGGACACCACAATTTCTGTAAACAAAAGTTTGCACATTGTGAAGCTGGCTTAAGGGTATCATTTACAATTCTAACAGCAGGTAGTCTCAGCAGGGGTTATCTTATAGAAGGACTGTAGAATGAATCATTACACTAAGCACGTTTTAGAAAATAGGTAATTTACGTTGCTTACTTAATTTTTTCTTTAAAGAATATATTTGAAGGTATCGCTAATTAAACACCATAGCTCGATTAATTATCGAATCAAAATTTTGTTTAGGAAATGTTTACAAAATAAAATTAGAAATAATTTTGATTTAAAAAACGTCTACAAGCAATAACTTTTTAAATTAAATCAAAAAACTAAACATGGTTATTTGGGTTGACTGATTATTACTTATTTTTAAATAAATCTAACCTACTAATTATTGTAAGTAATTAAAAAATCATTAAACCATCTATTCATAATATTTAGTCCTTACAAAATGTATATTTTATGACGTTTCATTCCGAAACAATCCGCGCTTTCAAATCAGCACCGAGATGAGGTGGCATTTTCACAACACTTGAAATTTTAAACTAAAATGGAAATTACATTTCTTACTTTATTTATTGGTTCACACTACCCCTTCTCAAACAGTAGGTAATTGTTTATTTATTACATACTTCTAATGACCAATGTAACAACCCTTAGAGCAATATGACTCAAAGGAAGTAAATTAAACAAGCAAGGATATTCTATGTTATTGAAACTTATTCATAAAGTAAAAGCCATTTCCTTATAATGCTAATGGACAGGATTTTCTTTTAAGTATTAAGATTACAATAGAGGACTTATAAACTTTCGAAAATATCTAATTATAAATATTTACACTGCAATTGCGCTTTTTCCTTAATAATTTCTTAGCAATAACATACACGTTCTTGGTTTTAAGTTGTCATAAATTTGATATGATATAAATTTGTGTTTCTAATATTACATCACAAACTAATCTTTATTCGCCAAAAATTGTTGCTTAAGTTGTAAAGCTTCGTACACACCTGAACAACAAACCGAGCAACAAACATAACAACGAACCGAAAGTCAAACAGAACGACAAATGATCTTTATAATCCGAACAACAAACGGAACGTTTGTGCTGTTCCCATAATTATTTTCAGTAGTTTTCAGTTCATATATATTTATTATTGAGAAAGAAAATTGCGGAAAACAAGAAGATAGTGCCAACCAAATTTTTACGCACAAAGAAGAGTAAAAATTATAATTTACTTCGTTTTTTTTTTTATTTTGGAAATTTCCCGCCTAAATGATGCTAATAAGAACATCATTTTTTTCTTGCATTCTTAAACACTGATTAATTTAAAACATTTTTCTTCTGTCAAAAAACCGACAAGTTGCGGGAACGCTGCAAACCGTTCGTGGAACAATTAGGACTTGCGATTCTGTTCTAAAATTCGTACGTTGCACCGTCCAAATTAATGTTCCGATTTCCGTTCGGTTCGTTGTTCTGTTTGTTCCTCGGTTTGTTGTTCAGGTGTGTACGAAGCTTTACAATAAGCATATTAATATGAACTATATCTTATGAAAGGAGAGTTATGTAACTATAATTAACGACTTAACGTTACGTTAGTAGATTCCATTTACTATTTACACATATTTTCTTGGAACATTCGATAATTAACTATCGGGATATGATGACCCTATACTTCGCAGGTTGTGCGCAACTGGATACAAGCAAATAACTTGGAGCTGTTACCCTGGCCAGCAAAAGCCCAGATTTTAACATTATCGAAAATGTTTGGGCTCGAATACTTGCTGTTATCCGAAGACAACAAGGGCCAAATTTTATACCAGTAAACCGTAATGCACTAATTGCAGCCATTGATACCGCATGGGAAACGATTAATATTAATTATATTGATACCTTGATAGCGTCAATGAGCAGACGCCTCCAAGAATGTATCAATAATAATGGAGGTCACACCCATTATTGATTTCTTATATTTATTTATATAGTAATACCTTTATTTAAAAAAATTTTTTCATTTAATTTTAAACTATAACTTGGTATCTTAATTATAATTATGTAATAAATTCTTGTCAAAAACTAAATATATACGTTGACAATAAGAATTGCCTTAGTTTTTATTTTCACTTTTTATATTAACTACAGAAAAAAATGAAACGTCATAAAATATACATTTTGTAAGGACTAAATATTATGAATAGAGAGTTTAATGATTTTTTTTAATAACTTACAATAATTAGTAGGTTAGATTTATTTAAAAATAAGTAATAATCAGTCAACCCAAATAACCATGTTTAGTTTTTTGATTTAATTTAAAAGTTATTGCTTGTAGACGTTTTTTAAATCAAAATTATTTCTAATTTTATTTTGTAAACATTTCCTAAACAAAATTTTGATTCGATAATTAATCGAGCTATGGTGTTTAATTAGCGATACCTTCAAATATATTCTTTAAAGAAAAAATTAAGTAAGCAACGTAAATTACCTATTTTCTAAAACGTGCTTAGTGTAATGATTCATTCTACAGTCCTTCTATAAGATAACCCCTGCTGAGACTACCTGCTGTTAGAATTGTAACTGATACCCTTAAGCCCGCTTCACAATGTGCAAACTTTTGTTTACAGAAATTGTGGTGCCCAAGTTTTAAATTTCAGGAGTGTACATATACAAGGTGGCCTACCGAAAACAAAACAGGCCGTTTTTTGGAGCTATCTTACACTTGAAGAAAAAACGCTCGAAGGGTCAATTTTTGTTTGAAGGGAGACGTTAAAGGGTTGACCCCAGAAATATCTATAGGTGACCCCGGCAGCCTCTATTTCAAAAATCTTAAATTGCATGATGGGTCGACATGAAAGCTCCTTCAATTCTCTATACAGCTATATGCATGTTATTTTGATCAAAGAACTCCAAGGGCTCCTGGCAGCTCTATTTTCAAAAATTAAAAAAAAGTTAGAAATTACTGCAGTATGGTCAAAAATCCCAATACATTCATTAACAATAAAAATATTTGCTCTGACAAATGAACTAGGGAACCCCGTCAGCCCCCATCTCATAAACCCCCTTTTCCTAGAAAACAATAGAAAATGCAAAGAATCATCAAAAATCTTACGTATGACTCTACCCCTATTCCAATTTTTAGAATGGGGCTGCCTCTTTTAGCATCTACAAAGAAATTTCTTCAATACAAGGGGTCCACTTCAAAGTTAAGTTGATCTCACTGAATTACAATACCTTTTATATGAAGTGCCACTTGACCCGCCTTGTAAATTGAGATTTTTGAGATGTAAATTACCGGGGCACTCTGTTCATTTATCACATGAATTGGCATTCTCGGCCATATTGCAGTTTTTTCTAACTTGGCCCTAGGGGTCCCCTGACAGAAATAATATGCATATAGCTGTATAGAGAATTAAAAGGGCTTTTATATGAGGTATCTGTTGACCCAGCATGCTATCTAAGATTTTCGACATGAGGGCTGCCGGGGCCAACCTGTATTTTTAAAATCGCAAAGTACGTAGATTTTGAATTTTCAGCCAGTTTAATAATTATACAGGGTGTCCCAATATTCCGTGTACATAAAGCTACTATAGATTTCTGCTACTAAAATATGCCGATTTAACCCAAGTTACCTTAGTTTCCGAAATACAGAACGTCTAAGTTATTATTTTTTTATTAGTTTTTTAATAGTTGTACTATTTGTACCAAAGTTGGTACTCGGTGGTTTTTTAGGTTGAGAATTCAAAATTTGTTCTTATTTTTGTGGTGCATTGTAGGAGGCGCCACTTACAGCACACACATGTAAAATGTCCTAATTTTTTCTGCTTTCCTGTATGAAATTTTTATTCGAACATTTGACGATGATTGAAAGTGTTTGTATAGATTAATCTTTAAACAAATGTAGCAATATTTCTTATAAATATAAACGATACTTTTCAATTAATATTTTTAAACCATGAACAAGAATTAATCTACTAATATAAATTTATGATCCATATCTGTACATATACTACGTTTAAAGATGATTAAAAGTGTTTGGTTAGATTAACTGTCTAGCAGATTTAGAACTATTTCTCGTAAATAAAAACAACATATCACCAAAAATTGCACGACATTGTTGACGTTTATGGTAGATTTTAAGTATTTCACGTAGATTAATTTTTAGGATAATTTAGGAATAGTTTTTATAATTCATGTTCATGAATTAAAATGCTAATATTATTTAAAATGTCACCTCTGTTTGGTAAAAATTTATTTTTTCACGAGGAAATAATTTTGGTCTTATGGAAGTGTTTATTTAAGTAAATTGTACTGTATTTTAAGTAGATTTCGTTCGTGTTGATACAACACATATGTTTTTTATATTCACTTTTGCTGCAATAGTTGTTTTCTTTTGTCATTTGATATTTTTTTAAGTCAGACGTAGTGTCGTAAAATCTTTGTTTTCTAACAATTAATTTTTAAAGAAATGTTTATTTCGACAGTTTTATCAAGGTTTCCTAGAAACATATACCATATGTCTCCGTTTTAAGTTTGCTGAATTAATAAATTGTTTGTTTGTTTCAAGAAAAGAGCTTGAATATTCGCTTTTATAAAGAAAATTAGATATTTGTTATGACTAAAATTAACAGTACACTGATTACAAGCCACGGTTAAAATTCTAAATTTGCAGACCGTTTATCTTTCGGAGAACTATGTACGTATTTTTGTAACATCTTAGTCTTAGTGTATGTAAGAAAAATGTAGGTACGGGGATGCACTTGCCCAGTTTTTATTTTAGTATTTTTAAGTTAGTCAATATGCAGACTCGATATTAGTACCTTATAACAAAAGCAAGTATAAAACTATTGCGGACTAATATATAACCGTTTGATAAAGAACAGTGCGCGTATCACTGTTTTCGTATGAACTATTGGGAAATGAATTATATAAGAAACAACCCCGTTCGCAAAATTAAGAAGATTTTCGTGTAAAGCATTAACGAGTAATTGGCGCAATAAAATATTCCTGTCTAAAGAAATTTAGTGTAACAACGACATAAACCCTGAGAGTTTTGGTGTATACCCCAAAACGGATTATTCGACTTATCAGAAGAAAACCAACTGTAAGTAAACTGATTGTTTATTCTTGAAAACTATCGTGTTTTGAGTGCTTTTTGTGGGCAGTTACAAATATCCAAATTAAATTAGAAAACATCCTTGTGTGTTTCTTTTTGTTTTTGATTGGAAATGTTATATTGTCCTAAAATAAACAAACTGGGGTTTGTGAATTTCCAGTTTGATGCGAAATTAGTGATTTTGTTTTAAACAAAGACACCAGTCTTATTTCGTTTATAAACTTCGTGAATCTGTAAATAGTTTTAAGTAAACTGCGAGTAGTACCGCTTATATATTTTTGCGTTTGGTTTTAAGTAAAGCGAATGCGTTAAGTAAAGGAAATATCAAATATCAAAGTTATCGCGATTGCGATCGATGGTGGAATTGATGGAGTTGGCGCGCATTAATTTTTAGAAGTAGGTAAATAGTTCTTATAAATATAATGAAATGCCAAGATTGTTTAATGCGAAAATACCTAATCTTTACGATATTGCTAAATGTCAGTTTACACCTAATATCAAAATTGGTTGCAACACACATAGCAAAATGCTGCAATGTAGATTGCCTATTATCCAAAAGTGTAATTATTTAATTAAAATTCTAAAAAGTGTTGTGGTACCGCGTGCAGCTTGATAAACATGAGGACTATAAAAATTATTTACGGATGATTGCTGATACTTTTGATGACCTGCTACACCGGTTGACCTTATCTTAAGAAAAAAAAATAGTTATAGTTGTACATTAGTCATTTGTAGTACATAGTGAACTTACACTCGACTTCTCTTACGCCTGAAGAGTTCCAAAAGGACAAAACAGCTGTCAAGTGATATTCGGTGTTTGTTTGCTATTGTACAACCTCATGCGAAATTACAGCAGGCGATTTGAGATTTTTATTTTTGCTAACACTTAGTTGGCTTATAATTAATGAAGGATCGATTTATGTAACTGTTTTTACATACCTGTCAACAAAATTGCTTAATGCGAACCATTTGCGTACGTGATCTCTAACACGACTCGACACTAGGTGTCGCAAAACTTATAGTTTGGAAAAAAAAATAGTGTAATGTGTGAGAGTATCCCTCCAAATGAACGACAACATCCGGTTTTTGGCGACTGGCATACTTTAGCACAAGTATATCAGCTCAAGCCTTGGAATACATAATTCCAGAAACGTGCAGAAAGATATTCAAACAGAGTAGCAATATTTGTATATCTTACATTCTAAAATAAACTGAAACATTGTAACTAACAAGTATATTATCTACAAATTTGTGAAGTTTGAATAATAAGCTGAACCAGTCCCAGGAATAGATATAGATGTAGATGGCTCTTCACGTGTCGCAAACGATGGCAGAGTATCAGTAGTTGGATTTAACGGCATTTGGGTCGCGTTTAGTTGATGGGGGGGGACAAAACGTGATGAAATAGCCTGTGATAATAAGCAAGACTTGCGTAATTAATATTTTCGCATACATTTCTTGGGACAGTTTAGGGTTTGACCCCAAATATGGGCCAAACGCAGAGCTGTCATTTAAAACTTTGTTGATGGTAGCGTTGTTGCAAACTTGCAAAAATTGTCTATGCTCAGTTGCATCTTCGTTTGTTTTTTGTTTTTGTTTGCCGCTCTTTAGTAATAAATACCGTATTAATTGAGGTACTGCTGCTTTGCGTAGTAGATACACTTGGAATCTGTAAAATAATAATAATAATTGATTTCATTGTTTTTCTAGTTTCGGTCTACCAAAAGAAGATCGGAAAGAAATTGCTAAAGAATTTGAAGAAAAATGGCAAATACCTAACTGTGCTGGTGCGATGGATGGAAAACACAAAACCTTTTCTTCAAGGAAACTTTACCTACGAAAACCGTATCTACAACTATCAACTATAAAGATGTCGTAACGTCGTTGACAATGTTTTTGGTCTTATTGCAGCAAAATTTCGTGTGCTACATACTGCTATAAATATGAAGCCATTAAATATACATTATGTTATATTGTCGATTTGTACTCTACACAACTATCTAATAAAGAGAAAAAACCAATACATAGGACCTACCTTATTTGATTTGGAAAACAAGCAACACACGATATGTCAAAAAACGCAGAATGGCGGCAAAATGATGTTCAATTATGTCCTCTACAAATTTCGGACACAAGAAGTCAGCTGCTTGATGTAAAAGCAAATAGACAAGAATATATGACATATTTCACCGGCAATGGAAAAGTATCTTAGAAAGATTGAATGTTAAGAAAAGGAAAGCTTTAATTTTTAATCTGTTTATACAACTGTTTTTTTTAAATTAAATTAAGACTAAATTATGTACTCGTTTATTATTTACATGACGAACCAAGCCTCCATCCAAACTCTTATCAATCAATGCATTTATTTGTCTTTTTTATACAATAAACAAAGAATTTGGTTTCTTACATCCTACATACATCATAAAATTAATCTAATACACTACCATTTTTTACAAACAAACTATACTATACTATTAAATAAAATTAATTTGATATTCTTCCTCTTCCTCCTCTCTTTCTGCTTTGAATAACTAGCTTTTCATCCTTTCTTCATCTTCTCTCTTAATGTATATTCTATATCTGGATTATGCTTCTTTCTCTTCCCTCTATTGCTCTATTGCTTCTACCGATCTCCCTTCTCTTCCTATTCTTGTTGCCTCTTCTCTTGCGTACCCCCTTTTTCCTCTTTTTCTATATTTTACCTTCTGCATTTCTATTTCTTTCCAGCACTCGTTTAATATCTCTTTCTCTCTCTTGCTTTTGATCTTTTCCTCATATCTCATTGTCCTTCTTCCTGTCTGTGTTCTTATTTTTTCCATCTTGACTTCCTACTCCACTATGTATCCCGGTGTTTTTTTCTAATACTAGTGTCCATTTTCTATATTTTTTTAATTCTTTCCAGCTCCTCCATTCTTTCCATCCTCATAATTCGGCTCCATATGTCAAAAAACTTCTTACCATCCTATTGAACAGCCATCTTCTTTTCTCACAGTCTTTCCCAAATAATCTTTCCCCTATGCCTCATACTTCTCTGTCTACCTTATTTCCTTTCTGTTCTAGTTCCTTTATATGCTCTCTATTCTTATTATCATAGCTTATAACGTATCCCAAATATTTGTATTTATCCACTTTTCTATTTCCTCTTCCTCCACCACCATTTCATTTTTCTTTTTCTTCCTTTTTCTTTCTTAAATTCCATGATCTTCGTTTTCCCCACATTCGCCTCCAATTCATTCTTCTCCAAGTACTTTTTAATTACTTTTATCGTCTCTTTCATTTCTTTCTCACTCTTCGCCACTGCCACTAAGTCATCCGCATACGCTAGCACTCTAACTTTTTTTCCTACCACTATCCCTCCCACTTTTTGCTTCTCCAACTCCTCCTCCATGTCCTCTATATATGCTGCGAATAAACACGGGCTCATCGGGCATCCTTGTCTCAATCCTCTTAGTATTCTGAACTCAACCCCCACTTCACCTTTGGCTCTCGGTCTGCATCTTGTTTCGTTATAGCACTCTTCAATCGCCCCTACCAAACTTTCACTTATCCCTTTTATTCTCAAATACTTCCACAAACACTCACTTTCCACCCTGTCAAACGCCGCCTTCACGTCTATAAAGATTGCCCACATTTTACCCTCCTTCTTCTCAATCTGCCTATTTACTACATGCTTTAGTATGTAAATATTGTCGATTGTGCCTATATTTTCTTAAAACCTGCTTGCCAATCTGGTAGTAACCCTTTTTCCTCTATTTCCTTGACCAATCTCCTTCTTAAAATTTTCCCATACACCTTATACCCTAAGTTTAATAGGCTGATTGCTCTGTAACTTTTTGCATCTGTCTTGTTCCCACCCTTATATATCGGACACACTATCACCTTTCCTCACTGCTTTAGGAATCCTTCCCTTTTCCATATCCTTTCCATCATCCCTCTCAACCTCTCCTTCATTTTCTCCTTCACATACATCCACTGCTCTCCGTGTGTTTCGTCCGTGTCTCCTGCCTTTCCTTTCTTAAATTTTCTGATCGCTTCCTCCGTTTCATCCATTCCTATCTCTTCTTTTCTCGATCTCCGCTCATTTCCTTTACCCTCTCATTCCTTTCTATCTTCTATTCCGCCCAGTAGTTCCTTGCAATGTTCCTCCCATTTATTTGCTTCTATTATTATGTCCGACCCTCTTTTCCTTTTTTCTTATTCTTTCAATAAACTCCATTTCATTTCTAATTTCCTCTATATCATTTTCTAATTTCATTCTGTATTCTACCTTTCTTTTTCACAAACTGTTTTGAGGTTTACCTTTAACTTTCTATACTGCTCTATCTCAATTTTGCCTTTTTTCCGTTGTCTTCTCCCTCTTTTCAAATTTATCTTTGCAATCTGACACTCTTCATTCCACCATTTATACCTTTTCCCTAATTCCTTTACTACTTTCTTATATTCTCTCGTTTCTGCAGCCTCTTCCATTTTCTTTACTATTATTCTTATCTCCCCTCTATTTCATCTTGTCGTTCCCAGTTCTCTTCTAGTTTGTCTCTATACCTTTCAACTTTCCCTTGTCCACTTTCCTTTTCCCCTACTCATCTATAGTCCCCAATTGGTGGCTTTTTTGGTCCTGAGAACCTTCTGCATCAGTTTCTCGATCTTCGTTATCATCGAAGTGATTATTTCTGTTATTCCTGTCTTCTGATAACACAGAGAGACTGCTTCTATTACAGATACTGGGAGTAGCTTACTCTTGATCTTTCATGAACATTAATAACTCGTAATACCATAAATTAAGGGAATCGTTTCTTATGGAACTCTCCACTTTGTTAAATTTTTTCCTGAAGATACTTCTTAAAGATTGAATTTTTTTCTTAACCATTTCTTCGCCACCATTTATTTTTTATCTTTTACAAACTTCTATTAAAGCACAGTATCCCTCTTTCTTCAAATTCAAAGCAGGATTTTGCCGATAAACTTCTATAAATTCGATAAAAAATTCTTTGTTACTCATTTTAGGTGCATTAGTTAAATTATTACCTATTAATTATTATAAAATTCTAACGTGTAAATTTATTAGTAAAAACTGTAGCACGCAAGATTCCTTGTTGTCGAATTTGCATGGTTCGTGGTATGGCGCTTCAGTCCGTAATAAATGCACTGATTTATCTGCCGCTTTTGCTCGCCGTGTGCAAATGTGTCAAAAAATGTGTGCGTCTATGCTTAGCTATAGGATTCTCTCATGACAAGCCACAATAATATTTTAAAATATGGTCAGCTTGATGGAATATTTCTTACGGTATAACTATAATAAAAAAAAGTCACACTGAAAGTACAATTTGGATAATATAAAATTGCCAAGTTGAAACATCTTCTAGAACACGTTGGAATTCAATGCACTGTTCTCAACTTATCCCCATCACTAAAGCAATATAAAATAATTTCCAAATTGAAGGTGAATCGAATCAAAAAATTGTAATATTGGAATCGTGTAACAACAGTTATAATATTTGTTCTTCTAATGAACCACCATAAGGGTAGAAATGAAAATGTAGATGTGTGTACATCCATAATTTAAAATAACAAAGATTTACTTTAAAATGCAAGTAACTCATATTTATTTACAAAATTTTAAAATAAACATTGCAGTAATTAATAAAATTAAAACTATTAACGCCTAATGCGTAGGCAACACAAACAACCATTTAGAGTAGAGTTTACATAGCTGTTCAGGTAGTTAATTTCGTAGAAACTTTAAAATATTATCATCATTTCACACAATACGTAATTGATGGCCTATAATTGTAATGCAACACTTTCAAAAAAAAAATAAAATACACAAATATGTACGATTGTAATTTCGGGAAAAATAGTAGCTTTTCAGATAATTTCAAAGGCGGAAATAAATTTGATTTATGTACTTAAAACGACTTTCTTTTATATTAAACATCTTGATTTATGTATGCGAATAAAACTAGTTTTGAACTGGATTAATTTCTTCCTGTCTTTCGTGTTTTATTGCTCTATTTTGAATAAATGATTGGAAATTTAATTTTAATTTTAGAACTAGAAAAAATATGATGTAAGCAAACATTTTTTTTACAGAAACTAAATATTTATAGTTCTGTAACGCAAAATTTGTTTTTATTGTAATAATGTATAGTTGGACCGTTTTAGTTGTACGACAATAACAACACATGCTATTCAACACCTACAACAGGAGCTTTTAACACCATCTGTGTAGATTCCATTTCTGTAACCGTTAAGTAATTAGATTTTCAGATCAGAATTTTTCTAACAAAAGTGGAATGTAGCTGTAAAATATTTTTATAATAAATCGTGTTTGCATTCTTTTTTTGAATCACTTAATAACAAATACGGAAACTTATCGTGATAAATTTAAACGTATTTATAAGGCGTTTGTTATTTAGAATTAAATTGAAGAAATAGATTTGTCTGTTTATTTAAGTAATTTTTCAATACCAACTGATTCATTTTTAAGACAGTACCGATTAGTGTAGTAAATCATCAGCTGCTTTGTTAAAACGTGTTAAAGTTTGCGAATGTACGGAGAAATTAATTCTCTTTTCAAGCATTTAATTTTTTTTTAAATCTCGCTTAACAGCTGTATGGGTATATGAGCTTATTAACTTAACTACCAGAACTCATTTATATCTTAAAGAGTTTTACATTTTATACGTAGTTGGTACTAAACAAAGGATTGTAGGAATTTTGCATGTTTACGATTATTTGCATACTTTTACATATTTTTGGAAGTGCTGCATATTTTTCTTATTTATTAGGCATTTTTTCGTTATCTAAAACTTTGTTAATTTAACGTAGTAAATTTAGTGTATTCGAGATTGCTTCTTTCAGTTTGTATCCCAATAATTACATGCGTACCATGCGTTTTTTGTTCCCAATTTCGAGTTTTAGTCAAGTATTTTTATCTTAAAGAGCACCCTTATTAAAAAAAAAGTGGTAGCGGTTTAAATCATTTTGAAAATCTTTAAATCCCTTAGCTAAAGGAAAAGCATTATATGTGATTTTGTTCAGTATTATTGGTTAGTGTATGGTGGCCAAAGGACATACAGGAAACAATAATCCTGAGACTAAGCAAGGGTCCAAAGACTTGCCTGTCCAAGTATAACAGGGGTTCTAACTACGCCCACTGCAGCACTGGAAACAATGCTAGACCTTACCCCTTTGCACTTATATATTAAAAGGGAAGCAAGGCTGGCGGCATACAGACTTCAGTTTCCTTCAGCCAGTATCAAAGCTGACTCTCCTCATATAAGACCTTTAGCAGACATTGGAGTATCCTTACTTCTGTCCATATAATGACCAAGCGCATTGACAACGCACTCTTTCAAGTGACCATTTTACACCGGAATGATTGGATAGACTTCAAAGAGAAAATTCAAAGACCGCATAATCTGGTACACGGATTGCTCTAAATCAGAGACGGGGGCCGCATTAGGAATATATAATGAAAGAGAAAATCTAGGTTATGCCTACTCTCTAGGCAGCCTAGCAATTACCTTTCAGGCAGAAGTTCTTGCCATCATTGAATGTGCAAGAACTAATATAGAAGAAGAACTACCACCGTAAGGTGTATCTATATTATGTCTGACAGTCAAGCAATACTGAGAGCTCTTTTAAGCTAAAAGACCTCATCTAGACTGGTTTTTGAATGTTTTAACACACTTAATACCCTGTCAGGCCAAAACAAGATAACTCTGGTCTGGACGCCTGCCCATTCGGGCATTGTAGGGAACCTCAAAGTAGAGAGCCACACAACCTTACGTTGGGCCAAAACCAGCCTTGAACACAACAAAAAAGTCAAATCGCTTAGCAGTCAGCGAATAGATTCGCAAAGAACATAAGACATACTGGACATCAAGACCATGCCTGATACACAGTAAGTGTATGATTACAGAACTTTACTGTAAAGCAAACGTCTAAAACTACTAACGTTAAGCCGGGCAAGTCAAAGACCAGGCAGGTTCCTAATTACATGGTTTAAAGAATACCTGCGGAAAATCGAAAGATTCATTAGCGACACTAATTGTCGACTATGTGGAAGAGTTCCCGAAACAGTACTGCACTTATTTTCAGTTGCAAGGCGCTGGACAATACAAAACAGTTTATTTTTGGCGCAACAAAATGCCACCAATAGAGTATCCACCCAACTGACCAGCAGCTATTAGTGCAGGGTAATGAATTTGGACACGCCGATTAACAACCAAGGGAAGCACAATAAGCCTTTTAGGCTGCGGCTCATCTTGAACCATAGTGGTAGACGGCTTCAAAGAAAAATTTAAAAGATACTGAAATCACTTGACATTTATTTAATAATCGATTGGGTATTAACAAATAAATACGGTAGCCACGACGTAATCCAAATGTTCCTTTGTTTAATGCTACGTTTCCACTGGATAATTGCAGGCCATGTATTAAAAACGTGTTTCCTACTTTGTGGCTTTAATGTTCAAACTAAAACAGTTCATTAATTATATAATATGGGGGCGCTAGCTTAAAAACGTAATTGGTAATATAAAATTCATATAGGTAAGCAATGTCCGTTTAGTAAATAAACACAAACAAATTCTTTGTTTACCTATCTCCTTGAATAAAACGAAACATGTACCATAACTTGTTAATGTTGGTTCTCTTAGTTTCAACTTAGACTTTTTGATTTAAACCACAATAACCCTGTTTGAAAGCTGTGCTAATATTATTTTTAGTTGTGTTAGCCTGTGCTAGCTCAGCTCTTTAATGTTTAAACGTCAAAAGTTTAAAATTTTTTGTGGGAAGTGCTTGGCTTTTAGATTCAACCCTTAATAACTCTGTTATTAAATTTGTGCTAGCGTTGAGGAAAGTTGTGTAGCTGTGTAGCACAGGTCTTACTGCTCAAACGTCAAAAGTTCGATTTTGTTGCAGGGCTGACTTCCAAACATCAATAAAAATTCAATATTTTTTTATTGGAGGAATCAGGTCGCCTTAGCTCCTCCAGATTCAATCCCTAATAACCCTGTTATGAAAAGTGTGCTAACATTATTTTTAGTTGTGCTAGCCTGTGTTAGCTCAGGTCTTTAATGTTCAAACGTCAAAAGTTTGAAATTTTTTGGTGGGGGCTGATTTCTCAGATTCAACCCTTTAATAATACCGTTATTAAAGGTGTGCTAACGTTAAACAAAGTTGTACTAGCCTATGCTAGCTATTTTTTTTTTCGTGTGCAAACATCAAAATTAAATACCTATTTGTTGGAAGACTGTGGTCTAACAAAATTTTCAAACAGAACAAAAACGATCACCAGTGTTTCTTATGAGCTGTCTTTGTTAATAGCAAAAAGAGATCACTTCACTCTGCAGGAGAAGATCTTATTATACCCGCAGCAAAATTAAAAAGTAATGCTTTGTTTGACAAAAATAAATGAGATCCTGCTATCAAACAGAACGGTAAAAGAAGAATTGACAAGATGTCGAAAAATGTGAAAAATCTAGTATTATTTATTTGAAGCAAAGTGAATATTTTTCACTGCTACTCGATGAGAGTGCAAACGTTGTTGGCTAGGCTTACTTATTAGCTTTCGTCTGTTTTAACTTTAATGGAAGTATTGAAGAAGAGAAATGTTTGACCTTTGTTTGTTTACCGACAACAACCACTGGGGTAGAGATTTTCAAATGCATTGATGATTTTATAAAAGATAACAATGTAGACTGGTCTAAACGTGTAGGTTTGGCAATGAGCGAGGCGCGTGCTATGTCTGGAAATAATGTAGGTGTGATAGCCAAAGTTAAGGTAGTTGCTCCCTTACTGAAAAGGACTCACTGTAGCATACATAGGGAGGCATTGGCAACGAAGGATATGAATCAAAGTCTTAAAAGAAAGTCAAACTCGTCAACTTTATTAAGGCAAGTCTGTTTGGAGTTTTACGTAATGAAATGGGCAGTGAACGTAAACAGCTACTGCTTTAATGTGAAGTTTGGAGGGATAAACTGATGACAAGATGACGAACTTAGATTTTCCTCATAAATGACGACTATGTTGGAAAAAGTACTGCCACAGACGAAAAGTGGCTAAAACGGTTGACATATTTACCACATATTTTTGGAGCATTTACTAAACTTAAGTATTTAAGGAAAAGACGTTCATAAGTTTTTTGTCAAAGACAAAGTGGAAGGAATGATAATTAAACTCAAAAGATGGGTTCAGAAAGTGAAAAAAGATTCTTTTTTTTTCAGTTCTTTATGGTGTTATGGAAACAAATTATTATGAAATGGATTCGGCATCCGTTAAAGTTATCTCATCCAAAGCGCAATCCAATTTCGTGATGTATTTGACTACAACCTCTTTTTTTGAGAAACACAAATTTTATTATATTTAAAGCATTATAAGCATCTTTTATTGTACATTTTTTCCCAATTATCCGGGAGGTCTTGATGACCAGGTCCGAAAACCAAAGTGGTGATTCTTAGAAACCATGGAGTACTGTAAGGTACTGATTACCTTCCATATTTTATATTTGCAAACAAAACCCCTAAAAACACACAAAAAACTCTAAAGAAAATTGACGTACGTTTGACGTTTAATTTGAAACCGAAGTGGTGATTCTCAGGAACAACATGTTTTTCTTTGTTGACCATGTACAACACAATTTTACTAAACACAATCACGTTACACACTTAATTAATTTTATTACATGTAAATACTAGGGAGGGTAAGGGTTGGCATGTTTAGGTTTTAGTAGTTTTCCTAAACCTTGAATTAAATGCTTTGCCAAAACGAACCAATCTTACAATTGCACACGGTTTCTGTCACCACACTGTACAGGTTTATACTGATAATCTGGGGCACCATACATAACACTTATATCACAATACAATATTTAAAATGTACCATACGATTAAATAAATAATTGTAAAGTCGTGTTCATCAATTTCACTCCCTTCTCTTTATCTGCTTCTGTAATAGTAACCGGCAACATAGATGTGGCAATGCCAGAATCAGTTAGTTCTTCACAGACGGCTAAATCATTATCAAAGGTAACAAAGTCTTGGAATTCAGTCTCTTGAAAATGCAATACTTTTTGAAGTCTTCGCCAGTATGTCGTCTTCCCTCATCTTCGCATGTTACAGTAAACCCACTTTTCTTGAAGCAGTTTGTAATGGTCCTTTCAGTGATCAGATTCCAAGCTTTGTAGATCATTCACATGACTTGTAAAACGTCAATTGTAGTTGGCGTTTTGCGTTTTAATCAGCAAGAAATCGTCTGACAATCTGTTACGATTCAAAATTTTCAAGAATCAAATTTACCGCTCTTTAAACCAAATTTTTCGATTGGTGAATCGAAATTCGGGAATTTTCTACTCAAAGCGGCGGGCCGACATCTTGAAAAAAGTTCCTTGTCTCTTGGACGAATAGCCGTGCTGTACGAAGCTAAAAATTAAACATAATACTGCTATGTGGCTTTAATAATTTCACAATAATTGAGTGTGGAAATACATACCGACCAATTTACGCCGTAAGTGGGTTTATTTGCTATTATTTTGGTGGATTTAGCGATTTTATTAATTGCTAATTACGACATATGATTTAGCACGTGTCTGGACCTCAAATCCTTCTCGCAATTGAATGTCTGGATAATTTCTGGGGACGCTGGAACGAGCAATTACGCTTCCGTTTGTAGCACAAAACGTGCCTGCGTTCGTATTATCTCCGATCTCGGGGACACCTGGCCGAATCTTTTTCAACGGTTCAGGGTATTTGCACGCGGTGCACCCGCTCTTTACAATCTTCTTTCCCATATCAGCATTACGTACAACCATAAACAGATAAGTTATCGTTTTAAGGAACCTATTCCTATTTTGCATGCGTTCGAAACTTAAGTACACGACATCAAGCGGTCATACCTTAGTATTTAAGACAATTTGTGATTCCGGGTAGCCTCCATACTCACGCTAGTTGTTGTTGGCACGAACTCCTTCAGAGTTTTGAGGGGTACACTGAATCAAAAAGCCTTTTGGATTGGCAAAGCTACATCCTATATTGAAACGTGTGTTAGTAGTTTTAAGTCACCGAGTGTACGTGACAAGTGTACGTCAAGTTTCTTATTCACCAATCTTAAAGTGATACGCTATCTATATTTTGGGGTTAATAAAGAAGAAACTTAACTGAACTAATTCAGATTTGATCGCGTACTCGCACGCAAGTTCTATGCGACAGATTTTATCGTTCCTACTAAATACTTGTAATATTTTAAATTGTATGTGTTATATTTATGTGTCTTTTGTCTCTCTCTTAAATTTGCATTTGTTCTAGCGTCTTAGATTTTTAGTAAAACCAGTTGAATTCTTGCTGATCGGTTTTATTTCTCTCCGTTACCCAGCAGGTGGCGCCACGTTATTCAGCAGTTATTTCTTTTAGTTCTCCTAAGGACCTCTCCATCTCACCGAGTGTAGCCGGACCCTGCTCTATTAACGTTTATAAATTTGGATCCTCCCAGCATTTAGTACGCTACTTCGTGCCCAATAGTTTTGTGTTTCTTTCTCTTTTTAGGTTGCATCGCTAGAGCCGTCACTTCAATTTTATCTATTACTTATTTGTGAACTGCAACCGTTACAAACTTCCTTCCTATAGTGCATTTTGAAGCTTGAATGATGCCTTGGTCCACTGGTTGTAGTTTCAAAGTCGTATTTGCTTCAGCAGTACTGTTATGAAGTTTGCTGTATTGCCTTTGAATGTTAAGGTTTTGTCAGGTAAACATTTATAGAAAAGTCCAGTTTCATCGGGGTTAAAAATGTCTTCGAAATCATATCCGGCGGGCAGCTCTGCCAGTTTCTCTTTCCACTTCTTCATTAACACTACCACTTTCACCACAAATTTTTCGAAAAACAATATAGTTTCCTTTTTTTAAATTTTGAAGCCACCCGTTGTTGCCACCGAACTCTGCATGTCAATCCTACTGCAAACTGCTGAGCCTTTTCCTGAAGGATAGGGCCTACGATTGCAAGATTTTTGTCTCGACATTGTTTTAACCACTTTAACACACATTCCTCTACGTCTTTGTACTCACATAATTTTAATCTTCTACTGTTTCACTTCCTTCTGAAAACTTATCTTTAAATTTTAAAATTGTAGCTAATGTGGGAATGTCGAGCTTATTAGCTATGTCCATTTTTTTTGTCGAAGAATTTTTGTCAACATTATTAATGATCTCTTGCTTTTCTGCAACTGATAAGAAACACCTTTTTCATTTCAGAGCCATTGCAACTTGAATCTTGACAAGAGTGACGACCAGCAGTGTTTACATTATTTACGTAACATGTCGCGACATGAATCACATACTATGAGATTAAGTGTCATTATTAGTGGATATGTTATACAGGGTGGTACTTTTAAAAACGGGTCATAGGGATTTAGTATTGTGAACTGGTTTTTTCAAATTTCTGCTCGCCCTTTCAGTGACAAAAATGGTTTTGGTATCAAAACGCAGTTAAAATTATTGCGCATACCGCTCGCTATCAAAATCAGCTGAATTATCTGTCTTTTAAAAAATTCATCAATAAAATTAGTTGATTTTTGATGTTTATTTATTGTAACATTCCTATTTAATTTAGTTCTAATATCATTTCTTGGGAGTAAAGCTTTTTATTTGCTTATTAATGACTTTCCTTTCAGCCTTATTGTCAAAACGTAGGAATGTTGGATTGTTTAGGCAACCCAATACTATTCTTCTTTCATTATCAAAACTTACTTTATTTTTATTGACAAATTCAACGGAAATTTATCTGACTTCTAATAGCAACAGCTATACGGACTAATTTTAGCTTCATTTTGATACCAAAAACCATTAATCTATGACCCGTTTACAAAAACACCACCCTGTATAAAGGTTTTGGGTTGACAAAATTCGTTAATTAGAAGTTTTTACACTTTTTTCTGAAAATTTGTTATAATGAGGTGGTTTGCAATAAATGTTCGCAATGTAAAGGTATATTTTACATTGACTTTACGGCCATTTCAAAGAGATTACAAAAAATTTATTAAATCGAGAAAATCGTTATACTGAGATTCGTTATATTAAGGTTGCACTGTATATGTTTTTTTGAATCCTCTTGATGTCCCTAATCTAATCCTAACGTACGCACATTCACCAATGAATCACTCTGTATAACAAAAAAATTAAACAAAATGAACTAAATTAATTATGAGATAAATAAACTACATTATATAAAAATAAGAAATACTTATATTTGTTTAATATATAGTATACAGGGTGATTTTTTTTAAAGCGGTCATTAGAAAATTTTCCATTTGCCATTGTAGAAAAATTGGAAAAAATTAATGCCGACGTTATCGAGGATTCCAAATCTATAAAATATTTTCTATATGGCGGCACATCCGGAAATTCTTGAAATCGATGTCAACTTTGTTAATTTAAATGTTTTGCAAATGCAAGGGTGTATTCAATAATTAATTACTCTTCAACCATTTAAGTTGAATACATATACATTTTTTTGGTGTTTCTTCAAAGTTAGATTTTTCGATTTCTCTTCTCTTTCTTTCATCTATTTTCTTTTTTTTTGCCACATTCTTTATCTATTTAATACGCTCCCTTTTTCTCCCAGCAACACTCTTTTCCCTCTTTCCTTAGCTCTTATTTCACTACACTCTTTCAAATGTTCTATACTTTCCCACCCATCTCTACACATTCTACACATCTTATCTTCGTTCTTCCACCAGTACTTGTTTTCATTTTTTCTCATTCCAACTTTAAATCTTGGGATTAATCTTATCTATCAATCCCATTCTTTCTGTTATGTACTTTGGTTTTCCTTCTGCTATTAACTGTTCATACTTTGCGTTATATTTTCCTTCTCTAATTTTTGCTCTTCTTTCCTGTACCTTGTGTATCTATATCTCTTCGTACTATTTCTTCTTTTATAGTTCTTTCTCCACTCTTATTTTCTTTATATTGTCTCTTGCATATCCTCCTCTTTCATAATATCTTTTCTCCCATCTTCACTAAATTTTATTGTTTGCGCTTCTATCTTTTCCAACACTATACAATATCTTATTTTCTCTCTTGCTTTCCATCTTTTCTTCATACCATATTGCCCTTTTCCTCTTCTACTATATAACCTAGTGTTTCCTTCTCCAATTGTAGTGTTCACTTCCAACACTTTTTTTTGAATTTTCTTCAGTTTCTCCCACTCTCTCCATCTCCACACTTCCGTTCCATACATCAACACACTTTTTACTATTCTTTTAAATATCCACCTTCTTTTATCTAAGTATTTCCCAAATACTTTTTCTCCTATACCTTATACCTCCCTTATAATTTTATTTCCCCTTTTGCTCTAATTCCTTAATCTGTTCATCATCCTTATTATCGTACCTCATCGTATATCCTAGATATTTATACTTGTCCACCACTTCTATATCTTCCTCTCCCACTTCCATTTCCGTCTCTTTGGTCTATCTTTTTCTTCTTAAATTCCATAATTTTTGTCTTTTCTACATTTACTTTTAATTTTTTTAAAAGTATTTATTTATCACTTTTATCATTCTTTTAATCTCCTTTTCTGTTTTTACTATAGCCACCATGTCATCTGCGTAGACTAAAACCCACACTTTTCTTCCTCACACCACAATTCCTCCTACTTGTTGTCCTTTAATTTCTTCCTCTAAATTTCTCAAATATAAAAAATAAACAAGGACTCAGTGGGAATTTTTTTTCTATGCAAAACTCTCTTTCTAGCTTTCTCTCTACTCTTGTTCTGCACCTGGTTTCTGTATATTTTTTTTACCGCGTCTATTAAATTCTCATTTAACCATCCTCTTCCATGTTTTCTCCACAATAATTCCTTTTTTACCTTATCAAAAGCTGACCTTAAATCTACAAATATTGCAAACATTTTTTTTTATTCCTATTGTCTATTGTTCATCTTCCTCTCCTAAAACCCATTTGCTAATCCGGTAACAATTTCTTTTCTTCTACTTTTTTCTATCCATTTTCTTATTATTTTGCCGTAAATATTATATCCGACATTCTGAAGGCTAACTCTTCTGTAATTTCTTTCTTCTTTCTTATCTCCTCCTTTTTATATTAGACATATTATAGCGTGTTTCTATTTTCTGAGAATTCCCTTCTTTCCATATTTTTTCAACTGTTCTTCTTAGTCTCTCTCATCTTCTCCCGGTGTATCTCCACTGCTCCCCCTGGGTCCTGTCAGTGCCTCAGATTTTCCTTTTAATTTTATTTTTCTTATTTTTGTTTTGTTTCTTATCTCTTCTTTCTCTTGATTTTTTGTCTGCTCTCTTTAATAGATTTTTACAATGTTGCACCCATTCTTCTCTTTCTATTTTTGTTTCTGTCTTCTTCTTTATGAACTTCCAAACTTATTATCTGTTTCTTATTTCTTCAATCTCTTTCAAACTTGGTTTTGTATTCTTTTTTTGTGTTTCTCTACATTTTTCTTTAAATTTTATCCTAATCTTTTATATTCCTCAATTACCATTTTTTTCATTTTCTTTTCTCTTTTGTTTTCTGGCACTTTCTAATTATTTTGTTCTGTTCTATATTTTTTTCCGTTGCTTCCTCTATTTGTTTCAATATCATATTTCTCTCCTCCTCTATTCCTTCTTCTGAGTATTGTTTTTTTTCCATTTTCTCCTTGTACCTTACTATGATTTTTTTGTTCATATTTTCTTTTCACTCTTCTCTTTCCTTTTCTATATATTCATCTCCTGTCCTGTCAAGGTCACTTTAACGGTTGGTGGTGTGAATCCTCACTTTCACCAATTTTAAACTCTTCTATGTCTTCCATACTTTTCTCATTTACAATCACATAGTCTATTACCGACTGTCCTCTTCCTCCAATAAACGTGTATTTCCCATTTCCGCCATTCTCCATGTTTCCGTTTAATACAGTTCATCATTTTTCCTTGCAAAATTCTATCAATTTATTCCCTTGCCCATTTATTACTTTATCCATTGATAATTTTTTTTACCCTTTCATTTACCCTTATACATCCTTCCTCTCCTATCATTGCATTAAAGTCGTCTCTTAATATTAGTTTTCCTTCATCTCTTTCTTTGATTACTTTATCTATTTTTTCTATGGTCTTTTTATTTCTTTCCATAAATGTTATTATTTTATACCTTTTCTCTCTTTCTTTTTTTTTCCTTTTTCCATTTTTTTTTCTTACTCCTGTTATTATTCTTCCTTTTGCTCATTTTTCTTCTCTGTTCTTTTGCAAACTGTATGTGTCCTATATGAATTCTATAGGCATCTTGTCTTTCCACTCTTCCCAATCTTTCTTCCCCATCTAGGTTTCTAACAACCACACCATTTTAAAATCCTAACATATCTCCAAAATTCTGTTTCTTTGTTTTTTATTCCTGCCTCATCCTAATATAATATTCTGTTTTTTCCTTGTCCCTTTTTACTCCCTCCCATATTTTTGATTTCTTCCTCCTTTCTCTTCACTCTCCTTCCCTTTCTTAGTTTTTTGCTGTCTATTTTCCCACTTTTCCTTTCTTGTCTATCTATCTTCGTTCCTCTCCTTCTACCCACATTTTCAAAAATCCTACTTTCACATGCTTTCTTTGCTTTTGTATATTCTTTGCTTTGTCCCTTATCTTTGTTTCTATATTCTTTTTCTTTTTCGTCATATTATCGTCAATATTACCATATGAATAAATAAATAAATAAATCGTCAATATAGATTTTTGTACATCGCAGCTTTTTTTATTTCGCATTATTTCTAATTTTTCTTCTACACTTCCTACCTTTATCAATATTATTGCCTTCTTTATCTCTGTAGCTTCTTCCACTTTTATCTTCTAACCCCATTCTACTTCTTAGCATTTGCTGAACTTAAATTTTTATTTGTTGTTTGTTTCCGTTTACTTTTGAACCCTCTTATCACTAAATTCTTCCTCCTCTTTTCTTTTCTCCGTATTTTTCATTTGCCTTTCTAAGTATTCAACCTTTCATTTCGTAAAATATGTTTGAAATGTGCACTATTTTGGTTTAAATATTCCAAAATTTGATCGTATGTGGCTTTGTTGGTGGCATTTCTTATTTCATTCCTATCCAACCTATTCATAACTGTCATTATTTTTAATCGCAGGTCTTCTAGGTTTGCGGTTGAGGTTTCATAAACTAGATCTTTCACTCGCTCCCATAAATAAAATTCAAGAGGGGTGGGAACCCTTATTACTCTTATTACCCCACCATCTGCTATGAAATAAATTTTCTAATTTTGAATCTATAATACGTGTTGAATGTGCTGGCGCTCATCCATTTGATACCAGGAACTTATTGCTTCTTGGATGGGAAGATTATCCACGAAGTCCTCCATAATATCATTGAGAATAGCCAAGTATCTTGTTCCATTCAAATTTTCGTCATATGTGCCAGACCAACCTGATTATCCATAAGCAGACAAAACACATTAACAGAAAATTATCTTTGGTTCTCAACTTCGAAAATTTGGTGTGGATTTTCAGCAGCCCAGAAATGCCGATTTTCCTGTTAAAAAACCCTTTCGCTTTATCTGTTAAACACTTGGCAAAATTAACGTCCTCTTAAATTTTTGTCAAAAGTTCTTCGCAAAAAGTTACTCTTTCAGGATAATCAGTTTGACGTAGCGCCTTCAAACGAACGTACGAATAGGGGTGCCTTTTATGCACATGCAACATTTTTGATAGAGGGGAAGTTAGCTCTAAATCCGAAGACACACACTCTTATGGATGCTCTTGCAAACGCACCGAAATAGCTAAAACGTTAATTTGGTTATCTTCTGTCTCAGTAATAAATTTAATTCTTCGTTTTGGAGGATTTATATTTGCCGAAGCAGGGAATTTTGACTTCAGTCTTGCAAATTAACAAATAAAATTTAAGTTCAGCAAATGCTAAGAACTAAAATGGGGTTAGAAGATAAAAGTGGAAGAAACTACAGAGATAAAGAAGGCAATAATATTGATAAAGGTAGGAAGTGTAGAAGAAAAATTAGAAATAACGGGAAATAAAAGAAGCTGCGTTGTACAAAAATCTATATTGACGATTTATTTATTTATTTATTCATATGGTAATATTGACGATGATATGACGAAAAGGAAAGAGATATACAAACAAAGATAAGGGACAAAGCAAAGAATATACAAAAGGAAGAAAAACATGTGAAAGTAGGATTCTTGAAAATGTGGGTGGAAGTAGAGGAACGAAGATGGATAGACAAGAAGGAAAAGTGGAAAGTGAAGAGCAAAAAACCTAGAAAGGGAAGGTGAGTGGGGAAAAGGAGGAAGAAATCAAAAAATATGGGAGGGAGTAAAAAGGACAAAGAAAAACAGAATATTATATTAGGATGAGGCAGTGAATAAAAAACAAAGGAACGGAATTTTGAGATATGTTAGGATTTTAAAATGGTGTGGATGTTAGACACCTAAATGGAGAAGAAAGATTGGAAGAGGGAAGACAAAATGCCTAAAGAATTCATATAGGAAACATACAGTTTGCAAAAGAACAGAGAAGAGAAAAAGCAAAAGGAGGAATAATAACAGGGGTAAGAAAAATAGAAAAAGGAAAAAGAAGAGAGAAAAAAGGTAATAAGGTTAATAAAACCAATATAGAAACAGAACAAGGAAAAGGTATAAAATAATAACAATTTAATTGATATATAGAAAAGGAAGAAGAAGAGTAGAAAGAAAATATGACGAAAGAAATCATAGTAAAGGAGAAAATGGAAAAAAAACAATACTCAGAAGAAGGAATAGAGGAGGAGAGAAATATGATATTGAAACAAATAGAGGAAGCAACGGAAAAAACAAGAACAAAATAATTAGAAAGTGCCAGAAAACAAAGAGAGAAAAGAAAATGGAAAAAATAGAAATTAAGGAATATAAAAAGATTAGGATAAAATTTAAAGAAAATGTAGAGAAACACAAAGAATACAAAACCAAGTTTGAAAGAGAGATTGAAGGAATAAGAAACGAAGGACAAGTTTGAAGTTCATAAAAAGAAGAAGACAGAAACAAAAATAGAAAGAGAGAGAATGGGTGCGACATTGTAAAAATCTATTAAAGAGAGCAGACAAAATCAAGAGAAAGAAGAGATAAGAAGCAAAACAAAAAATAAAAGAAATAAAATTAAAAAGGTAAATCTGAGGCACTGACAGGACCCAGGGGAGCAGCAGAGATACACCAGGGAGAAGATGAGAGAAAGACTAAGAAGAACATTTGAAAAAATATGAAAAGGAGGGGATTCCCAGAAAAATAGAGAGAGACGCTATAATATGTCTAATATACAAAGGAGGAGATAAGAAAGAAGAAAGAAATTACAGAAGAGTTAGCCTTCGGAATATCGGATATAAGATTTACGGCAAAATAGTAAGAAAACGGATAGAAAAAGATGTAGAAGAAAAGAAATTGTTACCGGATTAGCAAATGGGTTTTAGGAGAGGAATAGGAACAATAAACAATAGGAATAAGGAAAAATCTTTGCAATATTTGTAGATTTAAGGTCAGCTTTTGATAAGGTAGAAAAGAATTTATTGTGGAAAAACATGGAAGAGAATGGTTAAATGAGAATTTAATAGACGCGATAAAAGAAATATATACAGAAACAAGGTGCAGAACAAGAGTAGGGGGAAACTGGAAAGAGAGTTTTGCATAGAAAAAAAATTCCTTGTTTACTTTTTTTTTTATATTTGAGAAATTTAGAGGAAGAAATTAAAGGACAACAAGTAGGAGGAATTGTGGTGTGAGGAAAAAGTGTGGGTTTTAGCCTACGCAGATGACATGGTGGCCATAACAAAAACAGAGAAGGAGATAAAAAAGAATGATAAAGGTGATAAATAAATACTTTTAAAAAAAGAAATTAAAAGTAAATGTAGAAAAGACAAAAATTATGGAATTTAAGAAGAAAAAAGGTAGACCAAAGAGATGGAAATGGAAGTGGGGAGAGGAAGATATAGAAGTGGTGGACAAGTATAAATATCTAGGATATACGGTGAGGTACGATAATAAAGATGATGAACAGATTAAAGAATTAGAGCAGAAGGGAAATATAATTATAAGGAAGGTATGGGGTATAGGAGAAAAAGTATTTGGGAAAGACTTAGATAAAAGGAGGTGGATATTTAAAAGAATAGTAAAAGTGTGTTGATGTATGGAGCGGAGGTGTGGGATGAAGAGAGGGAGAAACTGGAGAAAATTCAAAAAAAGTATTGGAAGTGAACACTAGAATTAGGGAAGGAAACACTAGGTTATATAGTAGAAGAGGAACTGAAACTGGAAAAAATAAGGATGCAGACAGGAAAAGGGCAATTTGGTATGAAGAAAAGATGGAAAGCAAGCGAGAAAATAAGATATTGTATGAGTGTTGGAAAAAGATAGAAGCGCAAACAATAAAATTTAGTGAAGATGGGAGAAAAAGATATTATGAAAGAGGAGGATATGCAAGAGACGATATAAAGAAGATAAAAGATGGAGAAAGAACTATGGAAGAAGAAATAGTACGGAGAGATATAGATACACAGGTACAGGAAAGAAGAGCAAAAATTAGAGAAGGAAAATATTACGCAAAGTATGAACAGTTAATAGCAGAAGGAAAACCAAGGTACATAACAGAAAGAATGGGATTAATAGATAAAAGATTAATCGCAAGATTTAGAGTTTGGAATGAAGAAAATGAAAACAAGTACTGGTGGAAGAACGAACATAAGATGTGTAGAATGTGTAGAGATGGGTGGGAAAGTATAGAACATTTGAAAGAGGGTAGTGAAATAAGAGCGGAGGAAAGAGGGAGAAGAGTGTTGCTGGGAAAGAAAGGGAGGGTATTAAATAGATAAAGAATGTGGCAGAAAAAAGGAAATAGATGAAAGATAGAGAAAGAGAAATCGAAAAAATCGAACTATGGAGAAACACCAAAAAAAATTTATATGTATTCAACATTAAATGGTTGAGGAGTAATTAATTATTTAATACACCTTGCATTTGCAAAACATTGAGAAAAAATTACCATAAGTCAAAAACTGTAACAGATAAGTGTTGACATGTGGCATTTTCGTTAAGAAAATTGACAGGAGCCATTTGAAAAAATTGAGTTTTTTACATTTTCTCATTCAGATTTTTAAAAAAGTAGGCGGTAGGAGCGTTGTAGAAACATGCGCGCAAGCTTAAAAATTTTGTAAACTTTGGAGAAACACCGAAACAAAATTATGCATTTATCTTAAATGGTTGAGGAGTAATTAATTACTGAATACACCCTTGCATTTGCAATACATTGAAGAAAAATTGACATAAGTCAATAACTATGACAGATAAGTGTCGACATGTGACATTTTTTTCTTCAAAATCGCGTCGCCGATTTGAAAAAATTGAAAATGTGGGTTGCCATTTAAATTATCAAAGTTGACATCGATTTCCGGAAGTGCCGCCATATAGAAACTATTTTATTTAGATTTGGAATGGTTGATAATGTAGGCGTTAATTTTTTCCGATTTTTCCGATTTTGGAAAATTTTCTACTGATCGCCTTAAAAAATATCACCGTTATAGTAGTTGCTTAAAGCTCTTACTTTAATATAAAGCATAAGCATCAGTGGTTCAGTGGTAGAATGCTCGCCTGCCACGCGGGCGGCCCGGGTTCGATTCCCGGCCGATGCAAAACTATTTTGCAATTTTTTTTATTAAAACAAGTTTTTCAACACCTAATCTAATTAGTTCACCGTTACTTCTCCAATTATAACAATTCTTTTAAATCGAAAAATAATTTGCAACAAAATTACACTGTCTAATTTAACATAGATGATGATAATTGATGATTTAACATAATACTCTAATTATTCGTTTCCGCGCTCGGTTATTAACACACACATTTACAAATATTAATGTTACCTGACGCTTGAATAAAAGCTCAAAAGGTTATACCGTTTATTGCTGTAAGCATCGTACAATTTCATCGGCATAAATAGATTTTCACCACGCAGAAGGAAGAGGAAGGAGAATGCTTGTTAGGAATTTATTCATCATAAGCATGCAAATTGCTATTTTGGTTCAATTATATTGATGTAACGCACTTAAAAATCTTCAATAAGCGTTTAATTTTTTTCTAACTTTGCGGTAAGAAAATTAAAAAGAAAGAGAAGTTTAACAAACAAATAAAATCGGAGATTACCTTTCAAAAGCTTTCAATTTTTTGAAATTGGCTTAAGTGACTACATTCATAATACAGAAATTTAACAAAAAAAAACGTATTTTGTATTAAGCAATTTGCTACCTCATTATCTTGCACGATCTTTTTTTTTCGCGCGGTGTGGGTTGATCTGTGACTGAAAATTAATTTACTAACCGGGCGATTTCGAGAAAGTATATAATAATTATTATGTTACCGGTTTTTTGTATTGAAATCCTTCATCCTTGGATGAAGATCTTGATTTGATAAAAATATTTATCACATAAAGTTGCTTTTAAACTTTAACAATATTGTATTTTGAAATCAATAAGTAATTAATAAACGTGACCGAATTTTTGAATCAAAATTAAAGGGTTGGTTGAAGAGGGGGTTGGTATTTGATGGAACATAAACGTACCAAAACTTTTTCAAAAAAAATTGTCTCCAAACAAAGCAAATATTTCAAAATTTTTTTCGTAACATTCGGATAATAATTTTTTTTACTAATATTTACATGTAAAATGACATTTTTTATAATCAAAATAGTACATTTTTGTATCTAGTTAAGAAAATTATATTTTCTGTAACTAGTTACCAAAGTAACCTTCTACATGTCAGATGATTTTGACATTCCTTTTTGGAAATAGTAACCATGGTAACATCGGTCACACTCAATTTTTTAAACTGTTTCGCTACGTTTGATCCTGCAATTATCATATTCGTTACAAAAAATCAAGTGTTTTGTCACTAGTAGTATAAGTAGCTTTTGAAATTTTCAAATGTTTAGAATCCATAATTACTCCAACTTGGTGTTTCTTTTTAAATAACATTTTTGATTGTTTTATTATACAAAGTGAGCCAAAGAGAATGACAACAAGAGTTTTGGGCAGAATAGAATTTCTATTCGGTTGGTATGTGTCTGTTTTTATCTCTTAGAATTTAGAAAAATTGAGCGTCTAGAGAACAGATTACTTCCAAATTCTTTACAGACATCCACATAGATAAAATAGAGTCGTGTCCTTCAAGTTCACAAAAACGGCTGAACCGAATTAAAAGCAAATAATAACTATTACGATTGTACCACCACAAATTTAAACATTAATATCTGAAACTTCTATGTTAAATAAGTAGAGATCAATAAGTGTTGTGACATCTAGTTTCGTCTCGTGTTAACGTAACACCTCCAAAAATGCATTTTTTTACATTAATGCAACTTTGTTGACAGAAGTGTAAGCAGTTCCCTAAATCAAATTGTACTTCGATTCTAAAATGACAAGATGGCGGTGTAGCCACATGCGGGTTTTAAAATAAAAGTCAAATTACAACGTTCATCAAACGTACGTAATTAAAGAATCCTTAGGATTGTTTCACAACCTCAAGTACACATATAATAATTAATATCGACTTTATAGTTAATTAATTAGAAGAAAAATTTCAATTACACTAAGAAAAAATCAATTGACTAAAATTTAATTTTAGTACCAGTAGAAAATGTCTTCCCCCTTTTTTCAATTTTAAGCGTAAGTAAAATTGGTTGCCTGTCGATAAGAGCAAAAAATATTATAATTTACAAATGAATCCGACTCTCGATTCGAAAGGAGTGGAACATTCAAAATTACCGTCACAAAACCCCATCCAGCAAAACTGGAAGGTCGGATCAGTTGACAACAAATTTCGTGCAAGAACTTCAACCCCAGAAGATTAGGATGTTCACGAATGAGTTAGATACCCATAAAGTCGCTAAAAAGAGAATTAATATCTTTCAGCAAAAGTTCAGCAAAAGTAAGCCAAAAGAACTATCAAAAACTAGGATGCTAGCCAAAAAATCGCTCAAACAGATCGCCAAAAAGGCAACAAAATTAACGAACTCTTAGGCATAGTCAAACAATGACCAACACAGAAACAGAGAAAAGTTTAGACTAGGCACAGGAAACATAGTTTAAGCCGTAGCTAACGATCGAAAGGACCTAAAAACCCAAAATCTCAGAAAACTTTTAAAGAGCGATATAGAGCGAGTCCAAATATAGAAGTTAGAATAAACCGTATAAAGATTATCGGAGTCAGGAGTTTTATAGGCGTCAAGAATGTGGAGAAAGTGGCACCAAGCATCACTCCTACCAAGATTCTCGCGCAAGATAATAAAGCGCACTTCCATACCATTCACGACGACTAATACTTTTTCTCCCCAAGATAACTTCTTCCCCAGAAAAGGAGTTAACCGAAGGACAACCCGTGCAGTTAAAGAGTGCGACTCTGAAAACCCAAGAAACCCTTTACTCCATAGCAATAACAGAAGAATGAATTAAAAGATCCCAAAATTTTGCCCAAAAATTCCGAATGAAAGAACTGTATATTTCCACACAGTCTGTAGTTCTGCTCTGTCTACGACCGAAGATCTATTGACGAAGGTTAATGGGCAAGCGGGCTACCCCTACTCTGAGTTTTGCACCTCCGTACGGCCCCTTAAAGGTGGTTTGCCTAGTAAAAAGCAAGTTTACCAAGAACAAGAGGTCAGTCTCTCCACGCCAATACCCTCAATCTCCAGCCAAAAGTGGTACCTCTACCAAGAAGAGAGTCATATGATAGGAAAAAGACAGTTTATGGGAATTCACAATTCTTCCCCGTAAAAATAGAAAATTAAAACAACACAGACAAAAAACAACCAAACAAAACAAGCACACAACACAAGATTGCACAATAGCAAATAAACACTGAAAATCGCCCGACAATTGTTTTGTCCTTTTGGGACTCTTCAGGAGTGAGAGAAGTTCAGTATTGATTGTATATGATTGCCCTCTAGTAGGGTATATAGTGGACAACACGCATTTGTACAAGAGTAAACTTACACTCAAGTTCTCTCACTTCTGAAGAGTCCCAAAAACGGTGTTTTTTGTTATGTTACAATCTATTGCAAACATACAGCAAGCGATTCGAGATTGATATCCTTGCCAACAATTAGTTGGCTATAATAATTGAAGAATCAACTCATGTAAATAAAGAACTTTAAACATTCTAGCACACGCGCGTTTTTGCGTCAAAATTGGCCCAACAACTTAACATCGCATTTACTTTTGTCGGGCTCGCCGAGAAGTCAAGTTAGGTGAGCAGAACGAAGAAGAGTTCTCTGCACTATCGGCCGAAACAATCATTTTCTCAAAAGTGCGATGATGTTTGAAAAGTGATTATGTGCTGTTATCAGGCTTGCAAATCACCTGAGGTCACTTCTCCTAAGCAACAGCAGCAATCGATCTCTGTTATCATCGAGATTAATACATTTTTTAGACTATTTAACCTCAAAGACTTCTCTCTTTAATTAGATCTTTATCAACTTGATTATTATCTCATGCCTTGGTATGCACTTAACAAAACATAATTAAGGGTAAGGGTTTAAGTACCGTGTAACATACTAGTATTAACTGAGAAATCAAGGTGTACCGTTTGTACGACCAACTGTATATTTGCTTCTTAAGGCTATTGAGTAGGCGCAATTTTTGGCTATTTTTGCTTTCGGCTCAAGACATCCATATGTCAGCATAGTAAATTCAAATTCTTTTTTAACTTTGGTCGTTTTGTTCCGGCAGTATTTTTCACGACATGTTGAAACTAAAGGAACAGTAGGAGTGATACTTATTGATCTAGTGATACTCAGACAGGTCTGTTCAGTTGAATCTGCACTGTTTTCCCCTCGGTCTTACACCGCCATACCTCAGAAAAGTAGGTCAGTATAAAGTCAGAGAAACGAAAAATCAAACCCCACTTCCTACTCGCCAGTCAAAAACGGCAAAGTAAGGATAAGTTAACACGGTTGACTGAATCTTCGAATTTAGCCTGTTATCTAGTATTTGCATTTAGAGGTGTACTCATGCCCCTAATTGCACACGTTGCGTTTTAAATACGGCATTATTTAAATCTTACTTGGGCTTTCTTGTAACTCCTAATTACAACACCATTCCATAACTGTGGAATGGATCTAAGGTTTCAAAGAATGGCATTTCACGACAATTGCAAAATTGTCTGTATACGCTAAGTGGTCTTATAGGTAGCCATCTATGGGTAATGACCAGAGACGATGGGAAAGCACTTTTTTTTTTGACATGTTCTGTTCCAAACTAGTTTTAATAACCTTTCTATCCATCATAGATCTGTTCTAACTCCTGGAGCGCCTTTACCTCATGACACCTTGTCAATGGAGTTATATAAGAGACTTCTTTAATGTTAAATGAAAGCGGATGGGGAAAAGTGGGCAAAGTTTATTACAAAAGAAAAAAAATAGAATAGTTTTTTGTAATGTAGCAGGAATTAAAACTAAAGAAGCACAATTTTGGAATTATATTAAGGGGTTCATTATGGTAGGGCTGGTGGAGGAGTTTGTTTGAGAAATCAATACGCAGAAAGAACAAAAAGAGATAGAGGGCGAAGAGAGGAATAATAACAGGAGTTAGAAAAGAGTGAAAGAAAGAATCAGAGGTAAAGCTTAGAGGAGCAATAGAAACTAGATTAAAGAAAAAGAAAAGAGGTTTGAGATAATTACGATATATGGAAGGAAATGGAACATACAAAGAGAAGAGTTATTAGAAGAAGAGGAGGACAGAAAAATAATTGTAAGAGGAGATTTTAACGCAAGAACAGGAGAAGAGGAGGAATAATAATAGAGGAAAAAATGAACAAAGGAGTTCAATACATAAAAAGTAAATGGACAGAGAAAGATATAGATAAAATTATGCGAAGAACAAGGATGGACTATAATGAATGGTAATCTGGAGGAAGGAGGAAACAGCAAGTACACATATATAGGAGAAAGAGAAGAATCAGTCATAGACTAAGTAATAATAAATGAAAAAAACAAAGAGGAGATAAAACAGCTGAGGAAACATAAAGGAGCAGAGGAGAAATCTAATCATCAACTGTTAGAAGGTGATAATTATGGATGAATGGAAGAAGGAAAACTAAACGATAATGGAGAGTAGAGAGAAAAAAAGTGTGGACAAGGGAAAATATAAGAGAGGTACAGGAGAAGATAGAGGAGGAGCAAAAGATGTTTTATGAGGTTGAGGAAGAAATATATAGGATTGTGAAGACAATGGATGATGCAACGGAAAATAAAAGGTATAAGAAGAGAGCACATGTATTAGAAAACAGCAAAGAATAGTGGAATAGTGATTGCAAAAAAAAGAAAAAAGAGATGAGAAGAGAGAGAAGAAAATGGAAAAAAGGAAAGATAGAGTTAGAAGAACACAAAAAGCTAAAAAAGTTTCAAAGAAGGGTGTAAACAGAAAAAAGAGAGCTACAAAAGGTAGTTGGAGGAAAAGATAGGAAAATAAAGAATGAAAGTCAAGTATGGGAGTTCATTAGCAAAGGAGGAAAAACTTTAGAAGTCAGGAAAAAGAGATAGATGGAGAAAATGGAAGAACATTGTAGAAGATTATTATAAGGACAAAGGAAGAAGCCAACAATTGTAGGAGATAGCAAAGTAGAAGAAAAATCAAGATGTGAAGGTATAAAAAGGAAGAGTTGGAGCAAGCAATAAGGAAGGTAAAAATAGGTAAAGCCGAAGGTACTGATAGAACCCATGGGGAGCAGTGAAAATATATAAGTAATAAAATGAAAAAAGAATAAGGAAGGTGTTTGAAAAGATATGGAAGGGAGGAGGAGTTCCTGAAAAATGGAAGAAGGCGATAATATGTCCAATATATAAAGGAGGGATAAAAAAACAAATTGAAAACTACAGGGGGTAAGTCTTACAAATGTGGGGTACAAAATATATGGAGAATTATTAAAAAGCAGATTGAAAAGGAAATAGAAGAGAGGAAGTTAATACCAGAATAGCAGGCAGGCTTTCGTGTTTATATCTTCAAGCACACGGTTAATAAAAGATACGAAAAGACGCAGGAAAAATGTATGCTTTATTTTTAGATATTATGGCAGCGTTTGACAATGTGGATAGAGAGCTGTTGGAGAAAGTGATGAGGCAGAAGGGGGTAAGCGAAGATTTGGTAGTAGGAATAAAAGAACTGTATAAAGAAACTAAATGTAGAACTAGAGTAGGGGAGGATAGAAAGAGAGTTTTAGTTTATTTGCAATATATATTAGTGATTTAGAAGAGGTGATAAAAAAAACAGCAAACAGGAGGAATAATGATAAGGAAAGAAAAAGTGTGGGTGTTAGCATAAGCAGATGATGTGGTTATAATTGCAAAAAATCAGATGGGAATGAGAGGCATGATAGAAGTAGTGAGAAAATATTTACAAAAGAAAAAGCTTGAAGCAAATGTGGAAAAAACTAAAATAATAGTGTTTAAAAAGAAAAAAGGGAGAGGAATAGAAGAGAAATGGTTATGGAGGCAAGAAGAAATACAAACAGTAGACAAAACCCTTCAAAAACAACACCAGTTAGGGCGTTACTAAATCGGTCATTTTAAGAAAAGTAAAGAAAATCCTACCTCCTCCATCAACTTTGTAAAGGGCATGACTGCCCACTGCATAGCGGACCATGTTTCCAATTAAAATCCGTCAATTAAGATTATATAAAAATTGATTGGGTGGATAAGCACTCGTCGGACTTGTAAATTCTACTGTGTTCTGGGGTGATCCGGATCCGCGTCAAGAGTAGTGTAGTGTACTACTATCCGGTCCAACCATTGGTCCAGTCAAGTTCTAATTTTCTAACTAACAAACTTACTTAAATGTCATTAATATTAAGTCGAGACTTGTATTTTGTGTTAAAATTTTTAGTTTGTTTTTTGACCATTAAGAACGTCCCTAATTATTGCGTTTGTCACATACCACAGTGCATTAACCATCATTCCTAGCAAATTAGTTTAGGTTTTTGTAAACTAGTACCGTCTAGACTTATTCAGAGGTTTTACCATCTCCGATGTTGCATGTACACTGATGATTTCAGCTTCACAAATTGTGTTTATACTGGCTCAAAAGTTTGCTCGATGTTCTTTAAACGTAATTTTTAGGTTTCCTAATCCTTGAAGCAAATGTTTTACCAAGACGAATCAATCCACAATTACAGACGGTTTCGTCACCACACTATACAGGTTATCTTATGGAACACCATACATAACACTTACATCACAATACAATATTAAGAATGTACAATACGAATAAATAAATAAACAAATCGATTTTTTGGTGGTTCCTATCAATACATTGCTATAAAAACAAGGTATACGGTAAGCCTCGGCTGCTGAAAAAACCAAACTTACCTTTTTGTTGATAACGTTCAACCATATTGGTTTGATAAACTTTGTAGATTAGAAGCTTATTTTCTATAATAGTTTTTCATTTTTGCCTAAGTAGCCAAAGCATTTCTGATAAAAATTAAATTCAACCACCTTTCTAGGCGAGTGGTAATTGTTTGTTGTCTAGATAAATGGGGGAACGGTACATTTGCAGATTTCTTGTATCGTTTGTTCGTTTTTTTCTGCTATTTTTATAACTATGTTTTCTATTAGAAGTTTAGAGAAGTTTGTTGTCTCTTTAAGTGAGACAACAAAAGAATAGTGGCTCGATGGGTTAAGACTTGAGGTAGCCCAGCATTTAATCGCAGAAGTTTCATGAGAACTGTAGTTTTCTGTGTAAAGAAATGTCTATTATGTAGATATGATTTTTGAAGAAGGTGTACTTTAATGGAAGGATTGATCAAAACATGTGTAACAGTTCAATATGCCACTCTTTTGTCAAAAATCTGTGTTTAGTCACAAAAAGGCAAAGGTGTAATGTTGTTTATTTGTTTGAAAACTAAACTGATTGAATTATTATTGTCAGTATATTTGTAAAAGTGATTCTTAAGGTATTATTTTTTTCTAATACTTTGGCTGCAACTGATTAGTAAAATTTGGAGATTTGACTGTACCTCGTTCAGAGGACTTTTAAGATTACAAGTTAGGACAATTTATGCTATTTTGCTTAAGATATTTGGAACTATGGAAAGCCACAACTCTTGGAGAATTTTAATCCCTAATTTTAATGCCCAGTAGAGGTCGCTCGAATTGGAGTTGGAGTTTCTTAGTTATTGGATTAATAACTGTTTCTCTTCCTCTGGTACTTCTACCTATTTGTGGGGCTGAAACAGGTGGTTCTGCAAAGCATTCTTGTTCTTGGTCTTATAGTAAGTGCTTTCAGATAAAGTTTTACAGTCAATTTTTTTATTTCTTTTTCGGTGTAATTAACCTGGAACAACATTCCTTTGTGTTTGAAATATACCACTTGTAACAGCAGCGTTTTGTGTACCAAAAGAAGTTTTTGTAGTGCTTGCCTTTGTGCTTTAGTTGGTGTGTCTAAGGGTAATTTTTGATTGTACTGGGGTCTAAGCCTTACAAGTAAAAAAATAAAAGTTGTAACCAATATTATAACAGCTAATATTTCGTCCCTGGTGGGCATAAACAATTATGAAGCACTAACTTTTGTACTGTGCTGCAATATAAATAAAAGTCCTATTACTACTTTTATATCTTCCAGCACTTTTTTGTAAGGGTTGAGCATTAAAATATTTTATTTGATTGCTGGACAGCGAGCACGTGTCTAGTAAACTTTGTATATAAGTACTTTTTGTAGGTTTTTGCACCTTCAAAAGTGCAAAATTGGGGCCGACAAAGCTAATTTTTTTGCATAGAAAAACTAAAAAGAATTAACAACAGATTGTAAAATTAATCATTTCTACGGTTCTATTGGTACCGCTTTTTGTATGGTAAGATAATAAAATACAATAATTTCGTATAATGAAATCTTGGACCACGAAATTTAAGATTTAATGAAGAGTGAAAATAGTTGCATTAAAGCAGAGAATTTTGTGCAATTAACTTGACGAAGTGAAATAATTTTGGTGAATGAAAAAAATAACTGGAAGCTGAAACAAAAATATTTTAGTAAAATACCGTTTAAATAAAAATTTAATTAGCAAAAACACAGTTGAATACAAAGAAATGTGGAAAGTACCAAAAAACTACAAATAGGTACTCAAGCCCCGAAATTTTTGTGAAACAAAACATGGATAAAACAGATTAAAATAGAGTGACCAAAAGCGGGGTCCTTTGGAAAACGTGGATCTTCATCTAGGCCTGTTACAAAATTCTGTTTTCTTAAATTTACCGATTAGGTCACAAAATTCCTACTTTTCATCTGACAGAGCTAGGATTGATAATTACTGTCTTGACGAAAAAGGTTTGAACAATACAAGGTTTATTTTTGTTGTCAAAATAACGTAACGTACAATATAATTTCTTTGCTCTTTAGGCGAGATGGCCTCAAAATAGCTGGCTTCCAATTCAGTCAGATAAATTTTGTTTGACCCAGAAAGCAGTGCTACAACATACTTATGTTTGCTAGAAGAGTTAGAAAAATCTTACCATAAACTAAAATATTCTAACAATCCTCCGACTACATAAGTGCTCATTCTCATGGAAAATTATCTTAAGAAAGGGTTAGATTGTCTTTGAATCCGTTATCTGGCAAATTTCTTTGTTTTAATTCCAAAAATTTTACACAATTTTGAAAAGAGAGGTCTTGTGACCTATAACATAGAAAAAAATTTTGTTCAAAAGCTTCGTTACGGGAACAAAAAATTCTGAAAGTTTCTATATGTTTGTTTTTGTTTAAGTTTATGGTAAAAATTCAAATTCACGGTTTTGCTGATGGTTATTTTATTTATTATTCGTATGGTACATTATACAAATATTGTAAGTGTTATGTATCCCTAGAAGATCAGTATAAACCTGTATAGTGTGGTGACGAAACCGTGTGCAATAGTGGATTGGTTCGTCTTGGCAAAGCATTTACTTTACCAAAACATGCCAACCTTTACACACCCTAGTATTCACATGGTGGTAGGTTTTGTTGATAGTATGATTCTGTTTGTATTTCCGTACTATGTCTTTAGTATTATTCATTAACCTATGTAAAGTTAGTCACAGATCCAGCCATAAATATGAATTTTTTGTAAAGCTATGTAAATATTATCTATATTGAGTTAAATGTTTATAACTACTAAAACAACAATTAATCAACACAAGTAATTTTTATGTTAGCATTTGTTTATAAAAGCAATATTTAAACAAGTTTGCAAAGTACACTGAAACTTTCGAACTTTAAGGTCTTTTCATAATGTTTGCGTGGATTAATTATTATGCAAATTTAGTAATAAATAGTTTTTATAATTATATGAACAAATAAAAATGCTAATATTTTTAAAACAAAAATATTTGATCTCAAGTTACGGCTACGCACGACATTGTAATCACATACGTAGAGTAGGTTCAACGGTGAATTTGAACGTGTTGGTTTGGATCAATTTTTAGGAAAACGGTACCTGGATTCACAAAATGTGTGATTCAAGAACTGATTTACTGTTCAATTACATATGACCAAACAAAAAAATTTTAAAAAATACTAAATAGTATTGGTATACTAACGTACATTTTTACATTATAAGTAGTAGGTTAAGTAATATTGTGGTTTCAAAAATAAGGGAGTAATTAAAAGAGAATTTTGGACGGGGAATAGGCTAATACACAAATGCCCTTTAAACCCAACGTTGTTTTCAATACATATATAAGAGATATAGAAGAAAATCTACAGAAGCAACAAATATGAGAAATAAAGATTGAAAGAAAATAATTAAGAAGAGATGCAATAAAAGTTGTGAAGAAGTGTTTAAAGAGGAGTAATCTAGAGGCAAATGTAGAAAAAACAAAATTCTAGAGTTCAGTAAGATAAAGGAAAGAGGAACAAGATGAAATGGTACTGAGGAGAGGAAGAACTAAAGAAAACAGATGAATTTAAGTATCTAGAATACCTTATAAGATATGATAACAAAAATACAGATCACATAGAAGAACTACAACACAAAGAAAACTGAAACGCATGGAAAATTAAAGAGAGACTGTTTGAAAAACTAGTCAAAAACGTGGAGCAAGGCAGAAAGTAAAATACAGCAAAAAAGATAGAAAACCAAAGTAGAGGATACGCAAAAGTAGAAATAAAATGGCTAAAATGTGAGGGTTGAAAGAAAAGTAGTAATTGCTAATAAAAGACAAAAGAAAATCAAATGCAGGAAAAGAGAGCTAGAATCACACAAGGAAAATATAACTACTATATTCTACTATACTATATTCACGCTTGAACATACTCTACCTATACACTATAATGTCGCTAGTAGCCAATACTTTGAGATCAAATATTTTCAACTTAAGAAATATTATAATTGTTTATAATTATAAAAACTATTTATTGCTAAATTGGCCTAAAAATTGATATACGCAAACACGTTCAAATTCACCTTCGATTTAATTCGTTTTATGACTGAATTTATAACTAACTTCATTTGGTTTCTTGTTTATATATTAGAAGATAAATTGATTAAGTGTGTAATAATTATAGAAAGTAAATAAAAACATAAAATATAACAGCACAGCCATTGCATAAAGACATATAATGGACCAGTCTAAGTGCCAGTCATGACAATAACAAAAAAAAATAGTAGGTTAAGGCACACAGAAGTTTCTAAAGTTTTAGGGTTAATTTTGAACAACCCTAGGAAGTCTTAGAAACAGTACGCTCTAAACATGGTCATTCCACTAGATTGAGTTTGTTTCGCAGTGCCCCCCCACAAAGAATAATTCAATATGACTGATCTGTACCTTGGATATTCACATTTTTTGGCAGAGGGTTGGAATTATTTTGATATTTTATAAACACTTGCCATATCAAACTACATTCAAACTTTTTGACTCATTACATACCTTATCATGTTCTTGATGTCGCAAACCATTGACACCTGTTGGATTCAGCAAGTGTCAAAAAACAAAAGTTGTACAGTCTGAGGTTGGTTGATAACACGCCAATTAATAACAGACTTTCACACCAATTTGTTGGTCGCTTGGCAATTGAAAAGCGATGATGTAACTCAAACTGACAGTCGAATGCAAAAAAGCAAATAAATGAAAGTTTTGTTATTTTTCTTCTTTGGTTGACGTCTTTGCCTGCGTTTTTGATTGTGAATGGGAGTTTTTTCTTGTAAGTGAAGGAACAAGAGAGGAAAAAAAAAGACAATGATGAAATTTCATGGTTTGTAGAATCTTGAGAACTTCGTAAACAGATGCAAAATGAGGACAGATCAAGTCCAAGGTCATCAGGTTTTAAGAAGAGGGCATGGATCCGGAGCTTCTTGATCCTGTTTTTTTGAATTTAGGTACTTTCAGGGTTCCCCAGTACCAAGCGGATGTCATGAAGTTGGCAACGGGAGAAGAAAGAAACAATAACAAGAATGGAAGAGGTAAGAATAAGAAACAATAAGTTTATTTTAGTTCTGATGTACACTGTTATGAACTCTGTAATTCAGTGTATTTCGGTCATATAATTACATTCCATAATATCAGAAATGCATCATCTCTCCAGGAATGTAGAACGTCCCATAGATACAAGCAGTAGATTTTCTATATGTGTTAGTGTTTCCTTTAGTCACCGATAGATAGCGTTATGCATTGGCGTTCCGGTTTTATCATTAACTGAATATCGCGAAATAATGTTACGACACGACGGAACAACGCAATAATTTAAAATGCATTTTTTTTAAGTTTTTAATATTTCATTTGTATAAAAATTATTAGGATATATTATTCAGTTTGTTTGAATTAATCTTTAATTTCAAATTAAGTATTAAGTACGAAAATAACAGAAAAATATTATAATAATGTAACATGTATCGCCACCTATCGGCAACTTCGGGAAGTTCATATGCAAATATAGAATCATCTGGGTTTTATACATTCCGGGGGAGATAATATATTTCTGATAATATTTATTACTTTCGTTTGAATTGATTATTAGACTTGTTTGTGTCAAATGATGAGTTGAAATATCTCGGATCGTTTATCTCTAGTTCATCATTTTGAGATTGATTTTGTATGCAATTGTTGCTAACCGAATTTCACCTTTTAACCTCCACAAATTAATTAAATTGTCTGGCATCTTAAAGAAATTGCAAACAAAATAATGGAAAAACATTTACTTTTGACCAAATTTTTCTTTTGTGTTCTAAGCCTGGGACTTCTATTGTATGATCATCAATGAGATGTTTATTAAAAACATCAACTCGGGATCATACTTTTTACACTCTTCAATTTTAAAGAAGAATATAGAATATTAGAATATGAAAACCAACGGTGAAAGTTTCATACAAATTTTAGATTAAATTATTATTTTACTTCACATCTTATGAAATAAGCCCGCTCGTCCGTATGCAAACAAGATATCAAAAAAAACAATTTTTATGACTCTTTGTACAAAGACCTTATTTATAATTCAAAAATTTCAATAAATTTTGAGTATAATCTATCTACCCAAAAGGACCGGTAACTTACACAGATATTTAAATTTTTGAAATATTTAGAAAAATATTCAATTTTGACATTTTTGTTTCAAACAAAAGTTGTTTATAATTTAATTATACACATCTTTTGTTTAAACTATTTTTTGATCCGATAAGTAATTAGTGAGATATAACAATCACGTGACAATAATTGTTGTTACAATATCTCCCCCAATATCAATTTTACAAAAATAGTTGTTGGAAATTTTATTGTCTATAGCTTTTATTTGAACCATTTTTTTCTAAAACGCAATTTTATTTTGGGCGATGTGGAGTTCCGCAGTAAACGCTTGTTTTTCACTTTTTCCGACGAATTAGAGTTAGTACGTATGTAAACAAAATATCAAGAAAACCAGTCTTTTGATTTTTATGAAACTTTGTACAAGGACGTTATTTATAGTTCCGAAAATAGGTGTAATATATGTAACCAAAAAGGCCGTTAACCTACACAGATTTTCGAACTTTTAAAATATTTAGAAAAATATTTATTTAAAACATTTTTGTTTCAAATAAAAATTGTTTATAATTTAATTATACATAACTTTTACAAGAACAGGTAACTTACACAGATATTTAAATTTTTGAAATATTTAGAAAAACATTCATTTTTGACATTTTTATTTCAAATAAAAGTTGTTTATAATTTAATTATACACATCGTTTGTTTAAACTATTTTTGATCCGACAAGTAGACATAACAATCAGGTGACAATAATTGCTGTAAAAATATCAATTTTACAAAGAAAGTTGATGAATAAAAGTTGTTGAAAATATTATTGTCTATAGCTTTTATTCAAACCATTGTTTTCTAAAGCGTAATTTTATATTCGGTTAAAACGCAATGTGGAGTTCTGCAGTAAACGCTTGTTTTTCACTTTTTCCTACAAATTAGAGTTAGTAAGTACGTAAGCAAGATATTTATTAAGAAAACCAGTTATCCGATTTTTATAAAACTTTGTACAAGGACGTTATTTATTGTTCCAAAGATCTGATTAGATTTTGGGCATAATCTATGTAGCCAAAAGAGCAGTTAACCTACACAGATTTTAGAATTTTTGAAATATTTAGAAAAATATTCATTTTTGACATTTTTATTTCAAATAAAAGTTGTTTACAATTTAATTATACACATCTTTTGTTTAAACTATTTTTTGATCCGATAAGTAATTAGTGAGATATAACAATCACGTGACGATAATTGTTGTAACAATATCTCCCCCAATATTAATTTTACAAAAATAGTTGTTGGAAATTTTATTGTCTATAGCTTTTATTTGAACCATTTTTTTCTAAAACGTAGTTTTATTTTGGGCGATGTGGAGTTCCGCAGTAAACGCTTGTTTTTCACTTTTTCCGACGAATTAGAGTTAGTACGTATGTAAACAAGATATCAAGAAAACCATTCGATTTTTATGAAACTTTGTTCCGAAAATATGATTAGATTTTGGGTGTAATTTATGTAACCAAAAAGGCCGTTAACCTACACAGATTTTCGAACTTTTGAAATATTTAGAAAAATATTTATTTGAAACATTTTTGTTTCAAATAAAAATTGTTTACAATTTAATTATACACAACTTTTCTTTAAACTATTTTTGATCCGATAAGTAACTACTATCATTACTGTGGAGTTCTGTAGTAAACGCTTGTTTTTCACTTTTTTCGACAAATTAGTAAACAAGATATTAAGAAAACTAGTTATCCGATTTTTATGAAACTTTGTACAAGGACGTTATGTATAGTTCCAAACATCTGATTAGATTTTGGGCATAATCTATGTAACCAAACGGGCCGTTTTCCTACACAGATTTTCGAATTTTTGAAATACTTAAAAAAATATTCAGTTGACCCATTTTTGTTTCAAATAAAAATTGTTTATAATTTATATACATCCTTTGTTTAAACTATTTTTTCATCAGATAAGTAATTACTAAGATATAGCAATAATTGTTGAAATAATATCTCCCCTAATATCATTTTTACAAAAAAAAAGTTGATAGAAAAAAGTTGTTGTAAATTTTATTGACTATAGCTTTTGTTCGAACCTTTGGTTTTTTAGAGCGCAATTTTATTTTCGGTTAATGGCGATGTGTAGTTCTATAGTAAACGCTTGTTTTTCACTTTTTCCGACGAAGTATGTAAACAAGATATCAAGAAAACCAGTAGCCCGATTTTTATGAAACTTTGTATAAAGACCTTATTTATAGTTCCGAAGATGTTGTTAGATTTTGGGCATATTTTATGTAATCAAAAGGGCCGTTAACCTACACAAATTTTCGAATTTTTAAAATATTTAGAAAAATATTTATTTAAGACATTTTTATTTCAAATAAAAATTGTTTATAATTTAACTATATACATCTTTTGTTAAAACTATTTTTTGATCCAATAACTAATTACTGAGATTTAACAATCACGTGACAATAATTGTTGTAACAATATCTCCCCCAATATCAATTTTACAAAAAAAGTTGATGGAGAAAAGTTGTTAGAAATTATATAATCTGTAGCTTTTGTTTAAAGCATTTTTTTCAAAAACGCAATTTTATTTATGCTTATCGATGCGATGTGGAGTTTGTTTTAATATTTGAAGTTTATATGCCGTAGTATTTCTTACCAACGAACGTAGTTTATTTTCTCAAATTTTTAAATCTTCTACTATCTACGATTTTTTGTAAATTAAACTCGTTTACTGGACAGCATTTACCATCAATTCCAACGTGCATACTATGTTGACGACACTTATTTTATAATCTGATTGAAAATCGGAATGTTTTAATTTTCTCATCCCATTTTCAAAAAAATTATTTTAAGGATAATTACGGATTTTATACACAATAAACGTAAGTTTGCTGATTCATGGACACAATTTTGATGTGCATCGAAGGATTCAAATTTTTTCATATTTTTCTTACAAAACGCACCTGTTGCTTGCGAAAAAGGAAGTGCAAATTTATTAGAAATTATTTTTATTAAATCGATTACATATTTTGCTTTCTCTAATGGTTAATTTAAAATTTAATTGTACGTATGTAAATGCATCGGTGCGTAGAAAAAATGTATCATGCGAGCACACGCAGCATCACCTCGATAGTGGCAAAGAGTCCATCACCATCAAAGGCCACGGCCACTACTTCCACTTCTTTTAACAGTAACAGCAAAACGTGGTCATCTTCAGTATATTACAAACCGTCGTCAAGACGTGCGAATTCGAAAATAACGCGTCGTAAAAACCGCGAGTGCACACAATTTTTTTTCCGAAAAGCAGTGAACAGAAGTACAAGATGCGTCGAAAGTACGTTCCAATTTAACTCGAAGAAAGTTGTGTTTGCAAAATGCGCGAGTGACGGTAAAAACATAAATAATTAACACCACGAAGAAATGTATGAATTATCACCATTATTATTATTATAGAAAATAAAGTCTTGGTTGAACTCGTTTTATATGTAGGTTTATGACCGAATAATACTCAATTAACGACTAAATAAGGTTTTAAAACAAGTTGTACATCCATGAAATTCTCAATTTATGTTTCGAAGAAGAAAAATAAAAATTGCGGATCAGTGAACCTTTAAACACCTTTTGGGGGCGCTAAAATTCCTTGACCACAATAAAAACCACCAAGAACGGTAAATGTTTACTCAATTTTATAATAAACCTCCGGATAGTAGCAATTATGAAGCAATTTGTGATTTTATTGCCGATGGTGGAACCGTAAATTGCAAAGATACGGGTCGTGTGACAAAAAATGCCGACTCGTTACACATTTCTAAAACAAATTGATCATATACCTATGTCGAACGAAGGATCTTCAGATTCTTGCGGTTCACCACGTCTTTCGAGTCCTGATTATACATTGACAACCCTCCAACCTGGAACGTCACAATATACTATATCAAATTCCGGTTGGAATCATCATCAACAAAAGTACTACGGAGAAAACAACAATTTGTATTCGTACCCTCCAACGGCTGTAAGTATGCAGAATTATAGCCAAGATTGTTATAAATCCGGGTACGATAACAGATATAAGAGGGATAAGTGTCCAGCGCAACCCGGCATGGATGTTATGAAGAAACGAAGATTGGCCGCGAACGCCAGAGAACGACGCCGGATGAACAGCTTAAACGACGCCTTCGATCGATTGCGGGACGTCGTCCCTTCTTTAGGAAACGATAGAAAATTATCCAAGTTCGAAACGTTGCAGATGGCCCAGACTTACATCGCAGCCCTCCGGGAGCTTCTGCAAAGAGATTAAAAATACTCGCGTACCTTTTTTTACGTAGATTAAGTGCAATATCTCGTGCAATATTTTTTTCTTTAGCCTTTAAAAAAAAAGTAAGTGATTTTAGTGATATTTAGTTTGTAAATTTGTGGTAGATGGGTTTACAGTATTAGAGCGAGGCTCGTTCTTCGTTTAAAAAGAATATACGTGCAATATTTTGTTATATACATAATTTATTTACTTATAAATTTTATTTAGTTGTTCCTAATGTATTATTTAATATCCCTTTATTATTATTTTGTGACTGTTTATTATTGTAAGGTTGAGTTCCTTTTATTTTGTAAAAAAATATTTTTATATCAAGCGTATCGTATAGTTTATGTGCAATAATTAAATAAAATTGTTTTTATTAACGAACTATTTTCTTCAAAACCAACCAACCAATAACTTTTTTTAATTATTTAATTTAATTCATACTGGAACAATTTGAGAAACATAAAGAAATAAATGAAGATCAGTAACTGTGATAAACTCAATAACTCATTTGTAAGGAATATGTTGTAATTAAGAATAATTTATATAAAATATCTGTAAATATTCTGTAAATAAATGACTTGTTCAAAATCGACAAAATTTGCAATGAAGGATGAAATCTAATTGTTAAAATTTTCAACAAAAATATTTTAGCAAGTAACTGACAACATAATTAATTCACGACCAAGTAATAATGATGAAGATATTAAACGACAACTTAAAATTTTTGAAATTTTTTTCTTGATTAGTGATTAAGATTGCAGCAATTGATATATGTGCTTCTGAAACAAACGATTAAGAAAAACTTAACGGAAATAAATTATGCAAAAACGCTTATCGATTACATCTATTCAAAACTTATATTAGGCAAGCAATGTTTGGTAGCTAAAGTTGAAAAGAAAATTAAAGCCATCAATTTTGGATTTTTTTTTTCTAATTGCGCCCTTCACATGCAGGATTTTTTAATTTTAATCATACGCTAACACAAAAAAACAAAAATAATTAATCAGAAAGAAATACATTTAAAAATTCCATTTAACTTGCAAAATTAATTAATTCGAGAATACGAAAAACGGTGCTGTACGCATCGATTTACATCGTTTTCTTATCACATTTTATCAAAAGATTCATCGTCCGCCTTCTATTTTAAAAAAAGTTGGATGTGCAGAATAAATAATCCACATGAATTCTTACTTTGAAGAACCTAGTGGTGGCAACAAAAATCGATTAACCAGTTAATCGTGATTTTCAGAAAAATTAAAAACCGATTAATCGGTTAATAGATTTATATAATCGACATAGATTTTGAAAATGTGTTTTGAAGTTGACTTTTAAAATTGGTTTTTAAAAGTCGATTTTTAAAATCGCTTCTTAAAGTCGATTTAAAAAACAGTTTTTAAAGTCGATTTTATGAATTGGATTTTAAAGTCGATTTTATTAATGAGGTTTTTGTTGTTGTTGTCTAAAATATAATTTTAAGCAACCAAACAATGGAACTGGTGATACCTTAGCCCAAAGCCTCGATTCGTGTAATCCTGAGTCATGTGGCATTTTTTGAGGAAATAATCAAATAATAATAAAAATAATATCTTTATTCAACTATTTTTGTTTGTTAAACAAAATAAACAAAACAATTGAATCGCAAGGCAAGGTTCAGCATTGCTGTTCTTACACCTAACCTTGATTAATTTTTATTTTTGAGAAGTAAAAAGAAACTTTAGCATAACACATATTTAGATATAACAATTACATTTAAACACAATATAAAATTGTTTTGTTTTGTATGCAGTTTTAAACAAATTTGGCGATAACACTTTCCAATCAGGCGTTAAATGGTTAATTATATATGCCACTTGATAAGTGAAGGACGACTTGAATTTTTCTGTTCTATGTTTTGGGATAGTAATAAGTGATTTCGATCGGAGAACAGAACTGTGAACAACGGATCAAAAATGAATTTTATTATACAAATAACTAGGACATTTACTACTAACAATCTTAAAAACATGTACGTGGTGTGCAACAATCGTCTGTAGTGAGTCGTCAGCCACCCAGTATCTTTTAGCTTATGAGATACTTTATCGTATTTTCTTACCCCATAAATATATCTCAGACAAGATCTCTGAACTTGTTGTAAGCGGTACTTGTCCTTAGCAATCAGGCACGAGCCATAGACAACATCACAATAATTAAGGTTAGATAGAACTAAAGAATCGCACAAATGTGTTTTAATCTTAATATTGAGATGATGTCGAAAGGGATATAATGACCTGAGTGCCGCATAAGACTTTTCAAAATTTGCACCACATGCTCAGAGAAACGTAAATCTTTATCAATTGTTAATCCTAAATTTTTAACAGTATCTACAAGAGTGATCCGCTCCCCGCCCACACACACAAACATATCTTGCAACACCATGTTCCGCAAATGACCTGGACCGAACAAAATCACATTAGTTTTGGCAGCGTTTATAATCAATGAATGACTTTGAGATACCTCTACAATTCTTTTTAGATCTACATTCACACAATCACAAGCAAGGTTTGAATTACTTGAATCAAAAGAAAAGTATATCTGTGTATCATCAGCGTATTGATGTAACTGACAAAATTTCAACTCTTTACTAAGTCGGATGGTGTAAATAGTAAACAATAACGGGCCTAATACAGACCCTGTGGCACCCCAGACATCAAATCAAGAGTTGGTGATACTGGCACTGATTGATCAATTTTTACAAACTGCTTTCGACCAAACAAATAACTGTAAAAAAAATTTATAGCAGTACTATCAAACCCTATATACTTTAGGATGGCAATAAGCGTTTCATGATTTAGTGTATCAAACGCTTTGCTGTAATCCAACAATACAAGTAGCGTTAGCTTATTTTCATCACTAGCTGTAAAGATATCATCTGTAATATTCATCAGAGCTGAAGCAGAGCTATAGTTAGGTCGAAAACCTGACTGTGTGCTTGGAAGTATTTCAGCTCGTTCAAGATAAATTTTAATTTGAATACTGACAATTTTTCTAAAATTTTCGACAGAAAAGATAAAATACTAATCGGACGGAAATTCTTATGCTCACTGGGATTACTAGTCTTTGCCAAAGGAACCACAACTGCTACCTTCCAGATGTCCGGAAAAACACCTTTTCTAAACAAAAATTGATTATATGTTGAATGTATGGCAATATTTCCGGTAAACATAGTTTAATCATACTAGCGTTTAAATTATCTACACCAACAGCATTTGATTTTATTGAATTAATTGCATTTAATACTACCGTCTCAGAAACTGTATGCAATCTAAAAATTTGGTTTTCCTGTGTTAATAAATTGTTATTTGCATAGAAATCTATAGTTTTTTATATCAACATCAATCTTGGGAACTGAATTGACAAAGAACTCGTTAAATTTTTTAGAATTTTTAATGATTCAGGAACTTCTACCGTTGGTTTAGAATGAACTTTATACTTATCTAATTTTTTCCAAAGAATTTTACTATCCAAATTGCGAAGTTCGTATTCCAAAAAATGCGTTTTTTTCGTTTCTTATGGCTTGAGTAGTATAATTCCGTAATTGTTTGTAATAATCCCAGTTGGCAGGATTTTTACTTTTTTTGTATCTTTCTAAGGCTTTATTCCTAACATCCATCATAAGTTTGACGTTGGGTGTAATCCAAGGAGCAGGAGGCCTTATGTTGGTTTTCTATTCAAAGGTTGGGGCCAAAACGCAGGATTATCTAACACGCTTATATAATAATAATAATAATAATAAAGTTTAATTTGCTATAAATTTACATTTTTTGCAAAGGCTTTACATTCTTACTTTTTTACATTTTTTGACACTTACACTGTTTTTTTCTTTTCCATACTTCCACATCCAATCTACTCCCTCTCGATTTCCACTTAGTATTTGTTCCCTACTCTTAGCTCGTTACATTCTCTTAATAGATAATCTATATTTTCCCACCTTCCCACATAATCTACACTTCCTTTCTTTGTCATCCATATCTGCTTTTCTCTCCTCGTTACTACATCTAAATCTGACTATCATTTCTTTTACTTTTCCTTTTCTCCCTACTGTGATATATTCTGGTCTTTCTTCTTTAATTATTTACTCTATAATTTCTATTATACCTTAAATTTCTAATTTTTTTCTTTCTTTCTTGTTTTCTATGTCCTTGTCTCTTTATATTATGTCAATCTCAACTCCTCTCCCTCTTTGTCTTAGTCTTTCTACTTCACTTGTTGCTTATCCATTTTTCAAATAATTCTCTTGCCCATATTTAACTTGCTTTTCCTTTCTTATTTCCTTCCAGCATTCTTGTAGTACTTTACAGTGTTTCCTTCCTTCCATAAGTTGTTCAAACTTCATTGCTCTTTTTCCCGTCTCTATTCTTACTTTCTCTCTCTTTACTTCTTCCATCGTTATATATCCTGGTGTGTCTTTATCTATCCCAACCACCCATTCCCAGTATTTTCCTGCACCCTCTCTATTTCTTTTGTTCCTTCCATCCCCATATTTTTGCTCTCACAACATTACACTTTTTATTAGTTTCTCCCACATTAGTTTCCTTTTTTTCTATATCTATTCCAACGTTTTTTCACCCATGCTCCATACCTGACCCAATAGTTTCATCGTTTCTTTCATTTCTCCTTCTTCTTTGCTTGTTTTCCGAAACACATATTCTAGGTATGGAAATTCCTTCACACTTTCTGTTTCATCCTTTCCCCATCTCCACATCACTTTTCGTCCTTTGTCATTCCCTTTCCTGAATTCCTTCATTTTTGTTTTTCCCGTATTTAACTTGAAGTTCTTTCTTTCTAAATATCATTTTAAAACCTACATCATTTTCCTCACTCCGTTCTCTTCTGTTTCCATCAATACTAAGTCATCCGCGTATGCTAGTGTCTACACTTTTGTCCTCCCAACCACCACGCTGCCCGCTTGGTTTTTCTTTATCATCTTCTCAAAGTCGCTTATATATAATAAAAATAAGACAGGGCATAAAGGCTTAAAGGGCATCCCTGTTTTATTTCTCTTGTTGTCCAGAATTCCTTGCACATCTTCTATTTTCTTTACTATACACTCCCTTATCTCTATTTTCTTTAAAAATTCCCACCTTTTTTCCCTGTTGATATTGTCAAACGCTTCCTTTAAATCTACAAACATTGTATTCTTTCCTTCCATCTCCTTGTCTATAATATAAGTTTTAATATATATATATATATATATATATATATATATATGTTGTCCATTGTTTCTCTCCTCTCTAAACCCGCTTGTCTATCTGGAAGTATATCCATTTCTTCTACTTCGTTTTCTAACTTCCTCTCTATCACCATTGCATATACCTTGTATGTTGTGTCTATAAGATGTATGCCTTTGTAGTTTTTTTGTTATCCTTGTCCTATTTTTTTAAATATCGGGCATATCAGTGAAGTTCTCCATCTTCTAGGTATATTTCCACTTCTTATTATAACGTTCACTATTTTTGTAAACCTTTAACCCTTATAATCCATCCTCCCCTGCCACTTTACATTTTTTTTATATCTGCCTATCGCTTTCTCTACTTCCTCTAATTTTATTTCCTCTATTCTACTATTTTCTATGTAATTGCCCCTACTTTTTGTTACCGTTTCCTCTTCTCCACCTAGTAGATTTACATAGTGCTCTCTCCATCTCTGAATTTCAATACTATTTTGCACCACTTTTCTGCTTTTCTTTTTTTTTTAGATATCGCCATACCTCTTTGTTTTGTTTTTATTTTTCCTATATTGTCCTCTTTGTTCTTTTCCATTTCTTTTTTTTATCATAGGTTTGTATAAATTTTTTTCGTGCTATTTTGTATTCCCCCATCTCTACTTAACCTTTTCTTTATTTTATTAATTTTTTTCTCGCTTCTCTCTTTGCTTTCCAACATTTTTTATCTCACCATTTATTGTTTTTTGCTGTTACTATCCCTTCTTGTTTCTGCATGTTTCTTTTATTGCCGCCTTTCCTATTTCTTCTATCATTTCATTCATACTATCTTCTACCTTTTTCTTCGTCCATTTGATCTTTTCTAGATTGCTCTGGTGCTGTTTTACACTTTTTCATTTCATATTGTTTTTTTATAAAATGTTTAACTTTTTCTCTGTTAATTGTCTCTGCCTCCCCAATTCTTACTTCTACTGGCTGATGATCTGATTCTATCCTTTACCCAATTTTAAATTCTTCTAATTCTTCCCATGCTTTTGTTTTTGTTATTACGTAATTAATTACTGACTCCCCTTTTGCTCTAATATGTATTCCCCTTCCTCCTCTTTATTACCATTAAGAATCTCCCACCCTTCTTCATCACACCACATTAATAATGTTTTTTCTTCCTCGTTTATAGTTGTATCTTTTGATTTTTTCTTTTTATTCTACAGTCTTTCAACCTTCCTTTCTTCCCCTATTTTTGCGCTTAAAGTCTCCTCCAATTATCGTAATTATTTTCTTAATTTCTCCCAGCATTTGCTCTCCTTCTGTCTTATTTCCTTTATGTTTCTAATGTAGACCGTTATTACATGTAATGTTTTGTTGTTCTTCCATTTTATTCTTTTTCTTGCTATCTCCCGTGTATATTTATCTTTTCTGCCTTTTCTTCTTCTTTTTCTTCCCATATTTTTCTTACTCCCGTTAATATTCCTCCTTTTGCTCTTCCTTTCATGTTGCTCCTCACTTCGTGTTCCGCTTTTCATCTGTATCCTTGTGTCTTTCCATTATTTCCAATTATGTTTTTCAAGTCAGGTTTCTTGTAGCTCCACCACGTCAAATTTGTCGATGTAACTCCAAAACTCGCTATCCTTATTTCTTACACCCGCTACATTCCAGAAAATCATTTTAATCATTGCTTTATTTATTGTCTATTTCGCTGCCTTGTCTGATCTTTATTGTTATACTTGTCTTTTACTATCGGTTTTTTGTCTGGGTATTTCCTATCGCCTTCTCTACCTGGTTTCAATTCCTCACCTCTCCGTTCACTATTAATTTTATATACCCTATTTTTACATTGCTTCCATCTTCTCTTAGTGTTTTTACTTCTGATCTTATCTTCCTTTGTACGTCTCTCTCCTCCTGCCTTGTTAAGTCATCGTATTTGAACAAGTTCTTCCCTCTCAACTAACACGTTTATATGAATTAATAAATTTACCAAATAATGGAAAAATATTTTTTTTTATTATCGACTTCTAAAAGAAACAATAAAAAAATGTTAAAATACTCTATAATCCTAACATTGCACAGACAAACTAAGATTTATGTTTTAATTCTCTTATTGTTAACTGTATATTCTTTAAGGAACACTTGTCTGTATAAACTGTCATTGCTTTGTACTGGTATATGGTCGATTATTGGCAAACATAAAAACTGTAAAACGAAGCCTTTTTACAGTAAGATAAATAACGTAAAAACTTATAAACCACGTTTTACAATTAATTAAACAAATTCAAAAATATTTATTGTTTTATAAAATACGTATACGTACAACCAGGAATATTTTAAATTATTTTAATAAAAATAGAACCGTTATTAACACTTACTTCTATTGTTATTTACAATATTAACATTAATGGGACAACTACTACAATATATTTTATTAATTACCGAGAGTTCTGCTGTTTAAAGGGTGAGGTTAAATTATTCGTTATATATTATAAATTCGTTTGAAATAAATGTTTAAAAACCGACTTTAAAAATCGCTTTAAAAATCGATTTAGAAAACGGTTTTAAAATCGTTTTAAAAACCGATTACAAAAATCGATTATAAAAACGGTTTTGGAATCTGGTTTTAAAAACAGATTTTAAAAATTGATTTTAATATACGATTGTTGAGAAGAAACGATTAATCGATTTTTCTAAAAACGATTAATCGATTTTCGACTGTTTTGCCACCACTAATTGCCACCGCGATGAATGTTATACGACAAAACCGTACTTTTTAATAAAATTAATCTTGGCGATTTTTCAATACAAGACAAAATTTGTTCAAAATTTTAATATTAATGAGTACAATAATTAAATCTGATTTTTATTTGAATAACTAGATTAAAAGCTTATGGCGGACGGAGACGCCCTGCCCCCCTGAATCAAAATTTCTGGTTTTAGATTTTTCCCGTTGGTTTGAATGCAAGACCCATCGGTATGCCGAATTTCAAGTTTCAACGACGTCTGGAAGTATTCGTTTAATTTTGGAGACAAACATGAAAAAAAATAGGTGCTTTATTATATAGAATATAATATATAGATTGAGAACCCATATAGTACTGTTAATAAAAATATCTTTTCATATAAATAAGTATATGAAAAATCAAAGGCGTCTGCTGGATTAAGTCATATCCACCCAGGGCAGGAAAAGGTTTTTTTTACGACTTCACTTTTTCAGGTATTTTTGAAAAAAATTTATTATTTGAATTTATTTATTTGAAACCGTCTTGGTCAGCCCGTCATTTTAAGGTATCACTTGATGGGTAGTCGTATTTAAAAAACAGGCACCTCTTCAGGGTCCACCCACATGAGTGGGGAAAAGTGTTTTTTTATTAGAGGTCGTTCGGCCCGGGGCATGCCCAAAAAATCTAGCTATTACAACTTGAGGTCAGGCACACCACTACGGTGTGTATAGAAGGAAAACACCAGGAAAATTAACTAAATTATTATTAGTGAGAAAAAATTTTGTCATGCATATTTGAAACCGCCTTGGTCAACCCGTCATTTTAAGGTATCACTCGATGGGTGGTGGTATTTAAAAAACAGGCTCCTCTCACATGAGTGGGGAAAAGTGTTTTTTTATTAGACGTCGTTCGGCCCGGGGGCATGCCCAAAAAATCTAGCTATTACAACTTGAGGTCAGGCACACCACTACGGTGTGTATATAAGGAAAAAAAAAACATTTAGTGGAACAACTTCCAGCAAGCTTGGCAAGTCGTTTTCTAAAAAGTAACGATAATTCTGCCCAGAAAGTCGTCTGGAAAGTACAAAAGGACCAATCAAAAAATCACATTAATTGAAAACTGCGCTTGATGTCTGGACTGAATAATAGCATGAGGTGTTTTTCTTGCCACTGGTGTACATTATGAAAATTTATGATAGCATTTCTTGTAAAGTCAACTTCATCAATAAAGAGCACACACATCAGTAAGAGACGATCGGCGGTGGCTGCGCATCTGTTCAGTACTAGCATCTGCATTTTCTTCAACAAGATCAAACACACGTTCTTCCACGTCCAAAGTTAATTAGAAAACAGTACTAATTACAAATGACTTAGTCACGTCTAAAAACATAAATCACTGACTGCCTACTTAATATTGGTCTGAAAAGCTTTAAGTAAATTTCTTTCAATTCACCGCTGTCTCTCAGTAACGAACCATTTCAAAATAATTGTTTATATACATTTTTTTATTAGGAGCTTTCTAACCGAAGTTAGGTTTTCACTGAGGAGTGTGATGAAGGATTTTACTTCAATGACATTCAAATATTTTCTATCCAACCGAAACGTCGGATAGAAAATACTTGAGTTTCATTAAAGTAGAATCCTTCGGCACACTTCTCAGTAAATGCTAACTTCGGTTAAAACTTTCTAATACTTAATAATTTAAAGAGGACCCTTTTTAAATAATAAATTTTTTGCATACTTTTAGTTGTAGAAACCGTCTATATATAGCCAACCCAACATTTTTTGTAACGTCCTCTATAGTCCCATCATCTGGGAATCAAATGTTTAATTTTGAAGATAATACCTAAACAGAATAATAGCGGACTACCAAACTGAAATGGACTTTGAAAACGTTCAAATTAAAAAATGATTTAGATCCATAGCATTAAGATAAGAATTTGGACGTCTTTCGAGTTTTATTATGAAGGTCCTTGAAAAAAATCTCTCTAGTATTAAAGGCATTTGCAAAATCAACTTATACTGTAACTATTGAGTTTTTTTGATGGATTTGTGAATAAGTTTTATACCCACTATTTATCCCAAAACCAACTTGATACAGTCTAAGGAAATCTTTAATAAGTTCAGATTATTGGCTACCATTTTTCTAAATATATGGCCACTACTTTTCTTTAGACGAGCAAACATTTTGACCCTGTATAAAAAAGAAACTATAGCTTGGTTCACTTCTCCACATATCATCAAGTTTATTAGTTTGACTAGGAGTGCAAGAAAACAGGTGCCATTAGCACTACTTCTCTTGGAAGTAAGGCCCTTCAAAATTGAGCATTTTTTGTATAAAACAATTAAAGTTGCGATCTTCGGCTTTAATACTAGGAAGATTTGAAACGTCTGTCTATCAATCTTACCGATGGAATCAGAACAGCTAAAAAGATGTATTGCACCTTTAACATTTTTATTGTTCAGTTTAGATTGAATACGATCACGTAATGAAGCCTTCGAGTGCTTGAAATGTTTTTAGGTAAGTTGAGAATGTTGCTCACATAAGAAGAAGTAAGGCTGCCTTTCTCCACAATAGAAGAAACCCTTAGAGTAGTGTGTGCGTCATCTAGACAGGACTTATTGAAATGTTTAACAATTCCGCCAATTTTCAGCAGATTTTGACAAGTCAGCAAGATCCTGAAACGTCAGCCTATGCCATTTTAGACATGGATCAACTCACAGCAAAAAATCGGGCTAAAATTGTAGCGTTGTACATCAAAAGCAATCGTTCAATTGTGAAAACTGTGAGTGCCTATCGTAAAAAATATGGAAGACATTCGGCACCTTCCGCCAAGACAATTCGTACTTTGGTGAAAAATTTCTTTGAACACGGATCTTTAGCTACTAGTAAACCGAAGACTATTGAACAACTAAAAGCTAATATCAAAGCGGAAATTGCTGCTATTCCGAAATGTTGTCAAATACAATGCGAAAGGCCCAAAAAAGAGGCGCTTTTTGTGTTTCTAATGAAGGCGGTCATTTGATCGATATTGTATTCTGAGTGAATTGTGAATAAATGGCATTTTATACCCTAAATAAATCTTGTTTATTTTCCAAAATTAGCTGAAAAATGGTAGAGTTATTAAACATTTCAATAAGTCTTGTCTAGATGGCGCACCCGTTAGTAAAAGAGAATTCAAAGGAATCGGTCCACGACTCTACATCATTTACTAAAACGCATATATCGATCAAGACTAGCCAATTGACTTAAGGTATTCTTTTGATTAGAAAAACGGAAGAACCCAACTTTTCTAGCGTTTTTGATGAGAACTGAACAATATTAGGAGGACAATGTGGGCAACAATACGATGCAAGTTAGCTTTGCAATTTTTGCAAACCCAGTGGGAATCAAAAGCTTGTAACTTTATTAGATTTTCATTAGTAATTTGGGTGTTGGTCATGTAAAACCACTTAAGACATTTGGCTCGTCTAAGGCTTGGTTAGAATCCGGGCATGAAATATAAGTTGGATCTTCCGGGTAATCGTATTTAGTTTACCATCATTAAAGGCCCTCTAAGCAAAAGTTTCAGTTCGTTCTACCAAGATTCAAGAATAAAACGCTCTCATGGCTTGTGTCAAATTCACATACGAGATATAGTTTCCCGAACTCAAAAAATTTAAATAACACCGCCAATGGAAAGCTCACTCCTAACTCTAGTAAATCCAGTAATTTTACCTTCAAAAATAACGAGATTAAATTAAAGAAATGACTTTTAAATAATGACTAAAATTCGTTGACAAAATTCGAGTAAGAATTCGATTAATCGATTATCGATTTTTCTAATTCTATTTTAGTTTATATTAAAAAATTGTTCAATTTTTGTATTTATTGCACCAAGACAGGGCAAAAAAAAATGCATTTGACGTGCTCGTAAGTTTAAACAAAATATTAGACTGAACCTACAACAAAATAATCAAACATGCCTACATTTTTAACCAACGTAAAAATAAAGTGTTGTTGTATTAGTGCCAAAAATGCATGATGAATTACCGCGTAAACATACCTGAATTTTTTTTTGACGTTGACATAATGTGACGGTAAGCAAACTATTTTGACGCCCGTTTAATTATAAATTCTCATAACAGTATCGCCGCCTCCGTTAGAATTTCTCACGTATAAATACAGTTAATATTTGCACGTATCTTTTTTGGTAAACATGGTTCGAAAATTAATTTTCCAAAAAAGGAAGCGCTAGCACGAGTTGCACGATTATTATACCTCCAGTAATCATCTTTGTAATGTGGTTAGTAATTTTTTTTCTTGAACACTTTTAATTATTTCGGTTCGGGATTTTAAAATGATTTTGTGCGATACAGTACGCACCTACAAGCGTTGTTAATTATTTGTGTTTAACTGACTTGAAGAGCCGAAGACGTACTGATTGCTGTAATTTATGTCTAAACTTTTAACTCACTTATTACACTCTAATTAGGTTTTGAGAATAGCAATACTTGAGAGCACTTGTAGAATTTAAAGTTTATAAAATTAGACTTTTTTTTCCAGTTTCCATTCAAATTAATTTTATTTGGTGATGGTTCATGATTGGTTTTTATAAAAAAAATATGCAAATGGTGTCCTAACAGAAACTCAACAATTTTTAAATTTAGTTTTGGGAAAAAAATTTCATGTCCGTGAAGTTGGCCGTAACTTCTTGACGATTTTAAAACTATAAAATCTAGAAATTTTGTGCTAATTTTGTGATATCTATAGCTATAATTAAAAATTTTGTGCTAGTACAGTAAAACCTTAATTTTCGGCCACCTCTTAAAAGCGGCCGAGTTTTTCAAGTTAAAAGCCAATTATACGGAAATATCCATATTAATGACTCTCCTACTAGCGACCACCTCTCAATAACGGCCACGGCCACTTATTTGTAAACTTTCATGGAAAAATACATGTAATTCTACCTCTCATTTCCGGCCATTCTTAAGTAAGTTTATTAGTAGACAACAGCTTAGCGTTCAAGTTGTGCATAATATATAATTGTTTCATTGTGTGAGGCTTAAGTAATTACTGGTATTTAAAAACTGATTTAAAGAATTTGTTCGATTTACAATAGACAGTCATTACAGAAAAAGTGCAATTAAAAGGTTCATTAAGCTCACCCCAAAAATCGTATTTTGCGTACATAGTTTGAGTTAGTATGTTCAACAGTGCTGTTACATATAGACGTACAGAAAAATTACAATGTCGCTAAAAATAAAACGTTTGTCTCTTAAAGAGAAAATTAATATAATTGTGGAAAGTGAAAAGTTCAATACTAGTGCTAGAAAATTGACTGAAAAATTTAGTGTTAGAAGAACACAAGTTAACGATATTTTAAAAACAAATGTAATTTAAAAAGCTATTTGAAGAAGGTTTCAATACTTAAAAGATTTTAATAAACAACGCATAAAATAAATTTTTTTTCCTCCCAATAACGGCCACCTCCATATACCGGTCAGTTTTAATAAATTTTAGTGAGCGTTATTTAGAGGTTTTACTGTATATTTAAATAGATAAAAACATAAACAAATGGGTACGGCCGACATCACGTTTCCTAACCCACTTGATCAAATTTTGACATTTATACAACTAAAACAATGGGAGAAATATTACCATGATCTAGTAACAAAAAAAAGAAGAACTTCAAGAACAAGTTAAAGAAAATAAACAAAGTGATCAAACAGAACACGAATAAGTAGAAATAGCAATTGCAGAAGTAACGGTTATACAATCAAAAATCAGGAAGACCTAGAAAAATAGTATCTGATTTAATAAAATATGGAAACTATAGAGGCATTAGTGTGATCTTACTACTGGGAAAAATTTATGCCAATACAGTCAAAAACAAAATATTTATGGAAAAATAGAAGAAGACCATAAAGGATTCACAGCCTTCCTGTATAGATAACATATATACTATTCAACAACTTAGAACAAACAAAAGGGCAAAAAAAGGACCCTCACTTGGCTTTCATAGACCTTAAAAAAACGTACCACTTGGTCTCCAGAAAAAAGCCATGGGAAACAATGGTTAATATGAGAATCAACAAAAGTCTAAAAAGGGCAATACAGCAACTTTATGAAAACAACCAAGTGGCAGTAAAAGTGGGACAGACGTCCAGTAATTACTTTAAGACAACAAAAGAGCTACTACAAAGATGCTGCACATTTCCAACCCTTTTGAAGGTACAGTGATCGGCAAAGAGTTTACATCAAATGAGAAAAATTTTTGTAATTGAGGTATCCAAAAATTTTATTTGGCAAATGAATTTAGCATATAAAATGACAAAAAGCACTTTGACAAATGTCATGTGACCACTGTCATGGCGGCAAATTTAATTCCTTAAATATGTAAAAAGTGAGGTTAGATAACAAGATATTAAAAAATTCCCAAGAAAAAAGTTATTCAGAATTACATTATACGTCTATGTGCAAATTTTCAAAAGAAAACAACAACTTTTAAAAAATATCAGTTTTCCCGCATTTTTTCCGGAAATATTGAGAAAACAAAAATTTTTGCGTTTGATTTGCATAAAACACAATAAAACCAACAAATAAACTTTACAAACTACTAATTTTTATTTATTAGTTTACTAATAGACGGTAAAGAACAATAAACATTGTTTTTTTAGGGCGGACTTTGTTGCAAACTTTTTGCCGGTCACTGTATACTTGGAAGATACCTTAATGAATTGGAAAAGGAAATGTGAGGGAATAGGAATACAAATACGGAACAAAAATTTTAGTCAAGTGGTAATAGTCCAAAATGAGACTTGAGCTATATACTAAGAAAATTGAAAAATGAGTGCACTAAAGCCGATATGAAAATAAACTTCAACAAGACAGAATATTTAGCGATTACAGACAAAGAGGCCAATGACTTAGAAATAGGCGACATCCTAGAAACAAGAGGAAAAAAGAAGTTTCAATACCTTGGTTTTACTATATCATAAAAATTATCTGATAGCTACATCCCATTACAAAAAAATGCAAAACACAGAATATATAAAACAATTGTCAGAAGTATTATGACATATGAGGAAGAAAATTGGATAATCAACAAGGAAAACTGAAAAAAGATAAAAGCCACAGAAATGGAATTTTGGAGAAGGTGCTCTCAGGTGTCAAGATTGGACAGAATTACAAATACGGAAAAGAAATAATAATTTACATCAAAGAAAAGAAATTATCATGGTACGGCCATGCCAAAAAGGCGGATAATAATCGATGAATAAAGAAAATAACAGAGTGCAGCCCTCTAGGAAAACAAAAGAGGGGAAGACCACTAAGATCTTCTAGAAATGAGGTGAACGAAACCGTGGAAAGAAGAGAGCTAACAAATAAATATTGGGAAGAGAAAAAGGAATAGAAGAAACGGTTAAGTGAAGTGAAGATCTTTTACATACAGTGTGTCCATTTGGTGTGTAATTGTCAGATTATGAGCCCCTCCGACTACTTGTTCAAAAAAGTTTGAGCAAGCTTCTCAAATAGACAAAAAGTTGCATATTTTAAAAATGTTTGCGTATATACAAGGTGATTCAAAAAAACGTAGTTTACCAAAGTTGTTTTTTTTTAAATAGAACACACAATAGGCCACCGTCAAATAATAAAAGTCTATGAGTAGAACAAGTTAGTTTAATGTCAAAAGAAATTTTGCGTACATTTGACCCGTAATTTATATTCCTAGTTTTCAAATTATTGGTGTTATTTCAAAAAATTTTACAGATGTACGGTATCAACAAACCTTTGAAAGTAATTGTAGAAATAAATATTATTTTGTGAGGTGTTAAAGTCTGAGTACGGCCCTAATAAGAACCATTCTCGATGCTTGAAAATATTGTACAGGGCGTCCAAAAAATTAGGTTCAGACTTTGGCATCACAAATACCTAGAAACTAGAAACCACTAATTCTTTATGTAAAGTAGACTACGAGAACTGAAATTGAAACGACTACGGCATAAGAATTAAAACAGTTTTAATTGTTGCTTCAAATTTTGATGGCTGTTGATGTAGTTAAAAAAAAATAATTCTTAGACCCAAAAATTTCTCAAATTAGTTTTTTTGCAATAGACAGAATTTATAGCTACAGTTGTTTTTAATACTTATTTTAGTGTTTTACAAGTAGTAGCTTCAATGACTTTTGACGTAAACTACAAAATTTAATTCTTCAAAAATTGCTAAAATATAGTTTATTTATTTTACCACTTTTTGATGCTTCCATTGTTCCGATTGCTTTTAAAATGGATATAGTTTAACACGCAATTTTCAGTTTTTTGTGTGGCTCCGCAGGTGGAACGAATAGTCTTCGGCTTCAGCATTTGAAAGACCTCATCTTACAAAACTCAACTGTAGAAAGAAGCAGATTGCTCTCATGGGTCACAAAACTCGTCAACCTAATCCTTTCTGGCAGAGTAAATCCCCATATCTAGCCTATTCTTTTCGGAGCGTCACTCACAGCTTTAACGAAAAGATGGGGAATACGACCTATTGCTGTCGGAATGGTTTATCGCCGCATTGCAACAAAATTAGCTTGTAACTTAATCAGGGAAAAAGTCAAAAACCTTCGACCAATTCAGTTAAAATTTGGCATCAAAGAAGGGTGTAAGGCTATTGTCCATGCCGCGAAAACCTACATTCACAATAATACTAATACCAGTAAAATTATTTTAAAAATCGACTTTAAAAACGCGTTTAACTTGATAGAAAGAGATAATATGCCTTTATCAACTTGTCCTAAGCTGTTTTCCCTCTTCCATCAATGCTACAGCTCGAAATCCATCTTATTCTATGGGATAGACAAAATATCATCAGCAGTAAAAGCTCAGCAAGAGAATCCAAGTGGACCACTTCTGTTTTGCCTGGATATTTACAACCTAATTAAAGAATTAACCTCAGAGTTCAACGCCTGAATCTGTCATAGCAGATCTAACCAACGTCATCAGTGCCGCCAGACGTTTAGGACTAGAAGTTAACCCTGGAAAATGTGAGCTCTTATTTCTATCCAACCCAAATTCCAAAGTCATTTAGTTGTTCAATTCAGTATGTCCTAGAATCAAAATTATCACTGACCAACTTACTCTCCTGTGAGCACCTTTGTTAGAATCTGCCACCGAAGACATCTTAGAACAAAAACTCACCAAATTACAATGCTTATCTTTAAGAATCAAAGATTTGAACTTACACACGGTCAATTTTTTACTAAAATCTGCTATTGGAATCCTAAAATTAAATTATCTCTTTCGAACAACTTCACTCATTAATTTTCAACATTTTATTGACAAATTTAATCAAGAGTTTTACCAAACCATACAGAAAATAACAAATTTACAAATCTCTGAACAGATTGCTGTTTTGCCTGTGAAACATGGTGGTCTAGGAATTCAAAAAATACAGGGTTTATACCTCCCTGCCTTCCTCTCATCTACCATTTTAGTTTTGGATTTAGTTTAATCACTTATTCTAACGTCCAACAACGAATCTCCGATTGCTGTGGTCAATGAGGAACTAAAGGCATAGGACGAGCTAGGAAATCTGACGCCTTGTTGATGCAACCTCTCAAAAATCATGGAACTTACAAAACATCACTTGTCTCCTTTCCACGGTTGAACCTACCTCGGATATCGACGGAGTTCAATGGAAAGCGGTGAAATTGCCGAAGTCTGGTGCGTAGTTAGATGCAATCCCTAATTCCAAAGTAGGTACCCTCTTGGATAATACAACTTTTTAAATTGCCACCGCTTTACGTCTGGGATGTAACATATGCCGCCATCACCATTGCAAATGTGGAGCACAAGTGTCCGCGATAAGATCTCATGGTCTTTCTTGTCCTTTCCGTGCCGGTCGCATTCCGAGATATTTAGAGCTCAACTCAATCATTCATAAAGCCCTTGGTTATGCTCACGTTCTTTCTGTTTTGGAACCAAGTATCTGTAGGAATAATGGAAAACGAGCGGATTAAATGTCCCTCATTCCCTCGACAAGTGGAAAGCTTTTAATTTGGGACGCTACGTGCACGGACACTTTATCCTCATCTAACATCGCCGTTTTCGTCAAAGTCTCCCGTCGTGCCTCTAATTTAGCCGCCTCCAACAAGCGAAGAAAATATAAGAAGAAAATGACTCATATCATTTCGTCCCCTTCGCAGTAGAGACCTTGGGATCTTTTAGTGATGATGCCTTACAGTTTGTTACTCATCTTGGCAACCGTTTGCGGGATGTCACAGGAGAACCAAGATTGAAGTCATACCTCACGCAACGTATCTAAAGAGGAAACGCAGCAAGTGTCCTTGGAACCCTACCTTCACAAACCTCCTTGGACGAAATCTACCTCCTTTAGTTTATTTATCTTTTACAGTGTTTTATAATTTACGTCAAATTATTTTTTTATGTTCCCTCATCAGTGCTGTTTAAATAAAGAAGTAACATATTCTTGAAATGCCCAGAATTTAAAGTAATTTTAAAACCAGTTTTGATTGTTGTTTTAAATGTTAGTTTTCTAACAACAATTTCTGATGGCTGTTCATGTAATTAAAAAAAATTAATTCTTAGACCCAAAAATTTCTGAAATTAATTTTCTTGCGATGAACGGAATTTATAGCTACAGTTGTTTTTAATACTTATTTTAGTGTTTTACAAGTAGCTTCAATAACTTTTGACGTAAACTACATAAATTTAATTCTTCAAAAATTGCTAAAATTTAGTTTATTTATTTTATAATTCTTGAAATGTGCAAAATTTAAATAACAGTTTCTTCAGTAATTTTCAAACGAAATTTCGGTTTTTTAATGTAAGTTAAAAAAATTAATTCTTAGATTTCAAAAATTACCAAAATTTATTTTTTTTAATTCATGCAATGTATAAAATTTTAAGAACAGTTTGAATTGTTGTTTTAAAACAAATTTTTTATTTTCTAAACAAAGTTTCTGATAACTTTGATGTAATTCAAAAAAATTAATTCTTAAATCCAATACTTACTGAAATGATTTCTTATTTTTAAAACTTTTTTTAAATACATAAAATTTTACAATTATAATATAATTAACTATTTTTTTCTGATTTTTATTAACTATTTACTAGTGAATAATTTATTCTTATACTATTTTATAAAAAAAACTCAAATTAATTTTTTTGAAATCCATAGTTGCGATACATCATTATAGAATATGAATTATATTTTCTGTTGATATTTTATTAAGATTCTTGGTGTGCCTCAGAGTTTAACACCTAAGCCAGTACTTTGCAGATTCTTTAATTTGAACAAAAAAAAAATCATCAACATAAGATCAATTAAAAAAATGTAAAACATTTTTAAATGCAATTAAAATAACTTAAAAGTGCTTATTTAGAAAAAGTTGTTTTAAAAAATTGTTACATCTCTATTAATTTCTTTTGTAATCGGTTTTTATTTTCTGTAATGATTTGAGTATTAAAAAAAACAACAATTTTTTTTTATATAGAACAGAAAACTATTAATTTTATGGTCGTGACTACTACGCCTCTACAATTTTTGTTCTGACGTATATATTAATGTCTTCATTTTAGAATTAGGTGGTATATTTGTTAACACCGAATTACTTTATTAGTAAAGTAGTAGAACGTTTTTACGGCTTAGTTAAATACAGGGTGTAACACTATTATAAGATGAGGCGTGTTTCGTTACCTACGCTAAGATACAAAGTTAAACGTACTAATTACTCGAGTAAAAGTTTTCGATATTTTTGGTTTGACTTAAGTGTAATGAGTACATCTCTTATAAAATAAAAAATTAATAAAAATCGCAGTAACAAAAAATTAAAAATTTTAAGCAAACTGTATGTTTAAGGAAGAAATTAAATAATCGAATAAAAAGGAACAAAACCTGTAAAAAAATTAAAAATTAGTAAAGTGTAATACGAGAAATAATTTGAAATTTTAAGAAAATTGAGTAACAATACGAAAAGTAACTGGAAGTAGAAAAGCCTTATATTACGATACGCTTTGGTACTTTTTCTATGGATGTTTTAGGATTAATAAACGGAAACTTCTTAAGCATATTAACAGAGGCTATAGAATCAAATAGGATTGTTTATTTTGTCTTTACATTAAATAAAATAATTCGGTTACACAATATTATATACATACACATAAATCAATACTTGCAATAACGAAATAAAAAAATTATAAAAATTACAATAAATGATTATCTTGCAATTTATTATCTATTTTCTTAAATTTAATTATTTTTCTTTTTCTTCTCCATCTTCTTTCCTCTATTACTTCCTTTATCCATTTGATTATTTCTACATTATCCTCTAATAATATCTACCTCGCTCTTCCTTTTACTTTTTGCTTCCTTTTTCATATGTTTTAAGTTCACCCTCTATTTTTGCACATCCTGCACAGTCTATCCTTGTCCTGCCACCAGTGTTTGGTCTCCCTTCTTCATTTCTTACTCTAAATCTTGCTATCATTCTTTTATCCTTCAATTTTTATTATATTTCCCTTCCTTTATTCTTGATCTTCTTTCTTGTATTTGTGTATCTTGATCTCTTTTCAGTATCTATGCTTCCATACTGTTTCCTTTCTCCTCTTTCATAGAATAATATTTTCTCTCTTTCACCATACTTTATTTTTTAACATTCTATCTCTTTACAATATTTGAATAATATTTAAATCTCGTTCCTCCCTCCATCTTTTCTTCCTGTTTGAGTTTTTATCTTTTTATTTTTGCTTTCTCTTGTAGTATATATCCTAGTGTTTCCTTTCACATTTCTGTTTATCGTCTAGATTAAGTAAACTCTAGTAAGCCAAGCGAAGTGATTTAATTTATTTTAGAAAATAAACTAATGGGTTATCTACCAGTATTATTTATAGGAAACTACATATAGCGTCATCGGCAAAATGAAGATAAAGTGAAACATTAATACAAAGTAATCAATTGTGTAAATTAGAACAAAATTGGCCTTAAATTAGAACCTTGCGGAACGCTTCTTGAAACTGTGACTTTTAATTTCTCTTTATCTTTCAATCCTTCCTTTCTTATTATATAACGTAATATTTCTTCTATAATGATCGCACAAAATATTACATTATATATCCCTTCTTTATTCTTAATCTTCTCTCTTGTATTTGTGTATCTTGATCTCTTCTCAGTATCTATGCTTCCATACTGTTTCCTTCTCTCTCTCTTGCATAACATCCTCTTTTATAGAATAATCTTCTCTCTTTCACCATACTTTATTTTATGACATTCTATCTCTTTACAATATTTGAATAATATTTAAATCTTGTTCCTCCCTCCGTCTTTTAATACATTACTGCTCTTCTTCCTGTTTGAGTTTTTATCTTTTTTATTTTGCTTTCTCTTGTAGTATGTATCCTAGTGTTTTTTTAACATTTATGTTTATCGTCCAAATTAAGTAAACTCTAATAAGCCAAGCGAAGTGATTTAATTTATTTTATAAGAGAAACGAATAGGTTATTTACCAGTATTATTAATAGGAAACTACATATAGCGACATCGGCAAAATAAACATAAAATGAAACATTAATACAAAGTAATCAATTGTGTAAATTAGAATAAAATTGGTCTTAAGTTAGAACCTTGCGGAACGCTTCTTGAAACTGTGCCTTTTAATTTCTTTTTATCCTTCAATCCTTCCTTTCCTATTATATAACGTAATATTTTTTCTATAATGATCGCACAAAATATTTTATTATATTTCCCTTCTTTATTCTTGATCTTCTCTCTTGTATTTGTGTATCTTGATTTCTTCTCAGTATCTATGCTTCCATACTGTTTCCTTCTCTCCTCTCTTGCATAACATCCTCTTTCATGGAATATCTTCTCTTTCTTTCACCATACTTTATTTTATGACATTCGATCTTTTACAATATTTGAATTATATTTAAATCTCGTTCCTCCCTCCATCTTTTCTTAATACCTCACTGCTCTTCTTCCTGTTTGAGTTTTATCTTTTTTATTTTGCTTTCTCTTGGAGTATATATCCTAGTGTTTCCTTTAACATTTCTGTTTATCGTCTAGATTAAGTGAACTCTAGTAAGCCAAGTGAAGTGATTTAATTTATTTTAGAAAAGAAACTAATGGGTTATCTACCAGTATTATTTATAGGAAACTACATATAGCGTCATCGGCAAAATAAACATAAAGTGAAACATTAATACAAAGTAATCAATTGTGTAAATTAGAACAAAATTGGCCTTAAATTAAAACCTTGTTGGAACGCTTCTTGAAACTGTGCCTTTTTAATTTCTCTTTATCCTTCAATCCTTCCTTTCCTATTATATAAAGTAATATTTCTTCTATAATGATCGCACAAAATATTTCATTATATTTTCCTATTCTATTCTTGATCTTCTCTCTTGTATTTATGTATCTTGATCTCTTCTCAGTATCTATGCTTCCATACTGTTTCCTTCTCTCCTCTCTTGCATAACATCCTCTTTTATAGAATAATCTTCTCTCTCTTTCACTATACTTTATTTTATGACATTCTATCTCTTTACAATATTTGAATAATATTTAAATCTTGTTTCTCCCCTCCATCTTTTCTTAATACCTCACTGCTCTTCTTTCTGTTTGAGTTTTTATCTTTTTATTTTTGCTTTCTCTTGTAGTATGTATCCTAGTGTTTCTTTTAACATTTATGTTTATCGTCCAGATTAAGTGAACTCTAATAAGCCGAGCGAAGTGATATAATTTATTTTAGAAGAGAAACTAATGGGTTATTTACTGTCATCGGCAATATGAACATAAAATGAAACATTAATACAAAGTAATCAATTGTGTAAATTAGAACAAAATTGGTCTTAAATTAGAACCTTGCGGAACGCTTCTTAAAACTGCTTTTTTAATTTTTCTTTATCCTTCAATCCTTCCTTTCCTATTATATAACGTAATATTTCTTCTGTAATAATCACACAATAATTTTCATTATATTTCCTTTTTTATTCTTAATCTTCTCTCTGTATTTGTGTATTTTGATCTCTTCTCAGTATCTATATTTCCATACTGTTTCCTTTTCTCCTCTCTTGCATAACATCTTCTTTTATAGAATAATCTTCCCTCCCTTTCACCATACTTTACTTTTTGACATTCTATCTTTTTACAATATTTTCTTTTTATTTTTGCTTCTTCTTGTAGCATTTATCCTGGTGTTTCCTCTCTAATCTCAATATCCACTTCCAGTACTTCTCTTGTATACCTTCGAATTCCACCTATTCCTTCCATCTTCACACCTCTGCTTCGTACATCATCAATTCTTTAACTATCTTCTCAAATAACCACCGTTTTTTTCCAAATCTTTTCCGAACATTCATTCACCTAATCCCCATACTTGTCCAATTATCTTAGTTCCTTTTCTTTCCAATTTTATTATTTGTTCACTGCTCGTGTTATCGTAGTTTAGGAAATATCCTAGATACTTGTCTACGATCTCTATTTCTTCTTCTCTTTAACGCTATAATACTTTCTTTTTTTCCTTTTCTTTTTTAAATTCCATAATATTTGTTTTGTCCACGTTTGCCTTTAACTTTTCTGTATCAAGTTTTTGTTACTCCTTTTCTTATCTGTTTTACTTTTTGCTATCGCAGTTATGGCTGTTTTTCTATCACTATTTCTTTCACTTGGTGTTTTTCCATTTTCTCTACTAGATCCCCATTGTACAATAAAATAAAAAAAGACTTAACGGACATTCTGGTTTCAGTCCTCTTCCCATATTAAACTTGTTCGCCATTTTCTCTTCAGATTGGTTTTATAACTCGTGTCTTCATAAATCTCCTCCACCGCATTAACTACATCCTCACTGATCCTTTTTTTCTTATCCTATTCTACAACAATCAATATTCAATCTTATCAAGCGCCCCTTCAGATCTAAAAATATTAAGTACATTTTATCTCCTTTCTTTTCCATCTGTTTCGAGAACAAGTGTTTTAGTACGTATATACATCTCTTCCTCTTCTGAAGCCCATCTGCCAATCCGGAATTAACTTTTTTTATTAATTTCCGTTTCTAGCTTTCTCCTTAGAATCTCGCTATATACGTTCGTTAAGCTTATATCTCGGTAGTTTTAATTTCTATTAGACAATAATATGGCTAATGTACAAAGGTGTTGAAATTAGCCATATTATTGTCTCCTCTATTGTGTTGAAGTATTTCTTCCTCTTTCTATGTCGTTTCATATGTTTTTCTCATTTTTCTCTTATTCTATCTCCGCTTTTCTTTTGTTTCTGTATTTATCTACATCCATTTTTCCACCTTCTCCTTTCTCTTCTTATTTTTTTCTTTGCTCTTTAGTAGTCTCCATTTCACCATTTATTTTTGTCTTATTCTTCTTGTTTTTCTTAAATTTTCTACTTCAAGTTGTTTCTTCTATTTTTTATCAATTTTTTATGTCCTTATTTATTTCTTCCGTTGTTTCCCAATCTTGTCTATTATTCCCATTTTCTTTTAATCCTTTTGTACTATCTTTTGTTCATATTTTATTCCCTACCTATTCTTTCTTTTTCTCATCTTCCTACTCTTCATCTTTTCCGACCAAAGTTAATTCCAGCGTCTAATGATCCGCTTCTTCTTTCTCTCCTATCTTAGAACTTTTTACGACCTTCAAACCTTTTTCATTTACTATTACGTAATCTATTACAGATTCTCTTATTTCTCCTATAAACGTGAACTCTGCCTTCCTCCATGTTGCCGTTCATTATTGTTCATCCTCTTCCTTTACATAATCACAGCAATTTTTTTCCTGTCTATTTGTTTTTTGGTGCATTTTCTTACTATTCCCCCTTCCACCCCAATTTTTGCATTAACCGCCCTCCCCATTATTAACCTTTCTTCTTAATTTTCACTAACCGTCTTCTCCTTACTTTGATTTTTATTAACCCCGCCCATTCCTTTCTGCCACCTCCTTTTTCGTTCTTTTTCGTTCTTTCCGCAAATTGTATCTGCCATGTAAATTCTTCCGGCAAACTTTTTTTCACTCCTTCTACCGTTTCCCCTTTGTCCACCCCTTTCAAAATTCTTTTTTTATTTTTTAAACCAGCTAAACTCCAAAATATTTTATTACTTTTTTTCTCACCTTTCTTCATTCCCTCCCATTTTTAAATCTTCATTATCTCTCTTCTAGATTTTGTCATCCACTTTCCTATCTGTCCCTCCTTCTCTGACCATTTCCATTCTTTCTCATCTACCTACATTTTCTTGTATGTTACTTTCATCCTCTTACCCTTCTTCTTTTTGCCTCTTGTTTTATCTTTATTTGAACGTCCTCCTGTTTTTTGTTATGTCAATATGTTAATTCCATTTCGTTTCATAATTTTCTTTTATCTCATTATCTCCATGTTTCTCATTTTATTTTAATATTATATTATATTTCAATCTTTGTTTCTATCTTCTTCCTTTCTTTATCATGTTTTCCATTTGCCTTTGTATTTCTTTTCTTCTCTCCTAGGTTTAGTTTCTTATCAATATCTCTATTAATAAAATCTATTATTTTTAAAGCGGGATCAAGCAGAGTAACATTATCATCATCTGCTTGAGCTTTTTAGTCAATCATTGGTTTTATCAATGACTTACAACCGTTTACTTTTATTTATGGCTTGATTCTTAATAAGAATGCTTTGTCACTCATTCTGTATAAGTCTTTTAAGAAACCTTGCACTTGTAGGGACTCGAGCTTCGTTACTGTATCCGCTAGGCATCTTGTAACTTTTTTTATATCTCCTTCGGTGTTCAAATGTTTTTTTTTATTAAATCAGAAAGTTTATTTACTTTACTCAATAATTTCTGTCAGTTTTTCACATTTTCTCTCTTTGATATTTTCTTCTAAAGTATCGTGATCGTCATTGGCTTTCCGCATTCCATCATCTGTTCTTTCTTCTGCAAGGGAGCTGTCGATGGTACTCAGCTCTTGGATGCGTGTACTGGAGTTTCTCTTCTCTTTTCCTCTACATTTCTAGCGTGCCGACTGGTGCATTAGCTTTTCTTTGTGAAGGTTTTAATATTTTAACTTTTTCTTATAGATTATGTCTGAGATAGGGTCCCCTTCTCTTAAATAAATGAAGTTTATTAAACTGTTCTTCGTTCTTCTCTCCAGTAGAGAGTTGGTGTCTACTAAAAAAAAACCGCAGTCTCTTGATAACTGTCGGAGAAGTCTCGCCTTCGACCGGTACTGAGGTCTCGCTACCCTGAGCGGAAACCCCTTATAATGTGTGTTTGTTAGAACGTCCATATATTAGGCTTGTGTCCGTCAACAGTAATGGTCCGTCTTAATGGAAAGAAGAATGTGCTCTCTAGCCCTTGGAAACCTAATAGCGTTGGAAGCAAAAAAAACAGAGTGAAGAGTTTGGCCAAGGGAAGCCATAGGTAAGTTTAAAAAAGAGGAGTTTGACCTTCAGACTAGTTAAAGCACGGTCAAACACTCAGCTATGAAGAACTCCGAGAGTGCCAGTTCTAAAAAAACAGGTTACTCGAGCACTATCCAGCTCTCCAATTTCACGTCAAAATTATATTCGAAAACGCAACAAGAGATTAAAATTACATCCGAAATGTTGCGTAATGTAAAGGAACGTTTCCAGCATTTAATAAACTAGTCACAAGGGTTAGTAGTCTTTTCATTGGTTTTTTCACATTGCCTCTTCCACTCCTCATTTCGTTAACGATGAAAACTTTGACGCGGAACTTGAGGATCAGATAGTACTCGACGAGATCTTCAAAATGATGTATCGCAATACCTCTCATCCCTATTTAAAACTCAGGGGTAGTGCTTCCTCCCGGTAGGGGGTTGAAGTTGTGCGGATGAAGAAAGAAGACATCTTGGCCCACCTCCAATCTAAAATAGCGGTTCCAAGCGTTTTCACGAATTTTCATTTTAAAGTAAAATAAAGTAAAGTTTTGGTTGGACTACCTTGTATGCAGTGAAAAGCACTGAACATAAAATAATAACATAACAATCCAAAAGCATTAGGATTTAACATTTCTGTTTATCGTCCAGATTAAGTGAACTCTAATATGCCAAGCGAAGTGATTTAATTTATTTTAGAAGAGAAACTAAGCATTATTAATAGGAAACTACATATAGCGTCATCGGCAAAATTAACATAAAATGAAACATTAATACAAATTAATCAATTGTATAAATTAGAACAAAATTGGTCTTAAATCAGAACCTTGGGGAACGCTTCTTGAAACTGTGCGTTTTTAATTTTTCGAATTCCACAAATCAGATGACAACAAAGTTTAACGTGCAATTGTGTACGTTTTAAATAATTATACCTAAAACAAATAAAAATTAATGGTGACATGGATGAATTGGGTTTGGCAGACCGTATCCGTGTATAAATTAGCTCCAAACACGAAAAGTATATTAAGCAAAATTTTATTATAAACGGCGACGCAATTTACATAGCAATGCAGAACAAGCGCTAAAAATTTTGTTTCCACTTAGGTCAATATAAAATTAAATTTATAACAGTTGATTTTATTTAATCGTAGTCAAATTTTCGTTAAACAACGCCTTTTTACCGTTTTTAATTTTTTTCTGGTAGCACACAATTATTTTACGACGCTCGCGCATAAATTAATTATCAATAAAAAAAAAGACTCAAGTAAATAATAAATCTTGCCTATTATTAGTACGTATAGTACGTTGTCGATGAAAAATAAAAGTTAGGGTTTATAAAACTACAAGACTGGAGGAATGTAACTGCGTTAAGTAATAAACGTAAAGAAAAAAGTAGTAAATATGTAGTGATTATAACTTACTAGAAAAAAATTATTGAGTAATTGAAATAAAAATGATGTCGTTAGTTGCGGTAAGGCGCTAATTAACATTAAAGGAAAATTCAGCAATAAAATAACACGCGCTTGAATGCCAAAAATAGCGCATGTTATGCTTAGAAAATCCGTTAGAAGCGTTCATGCTAGGTTGACGATTAGACTTTTAAAGGACTTTTTACAACGATGTCCGGTTTTACAAACTCGTGTACGGCAAAAAAACGTAAATATTATTAAAAAAACGTGATTTCTTGTAATGTAAGGTAGGCATAAAACCGTTTAGTAGTTAAAAACGTTTAAATCGATTCTATTTTTCTTTGGTCAATGCAAGCGAAAAAGATAAGGAAATGAAATCAAAACATTAATAAAAAAAAAAACATTCAACTGCTTTTGTTTTTTTTAATTTCATGTTAAATAGAGGATCATTGATGGCCGTTGATAGGTTAAACCTTCATGACAAACTATTTAACTTTGACAAATTAATAAATCAATTAAGAAAAAGCGAATTAAACGATAATTTAATGAACCGCGTCACTTGTGCGCTGACGCGATTAAGAGCTGTGCTCCGAATCACGCTGCACTACCCGCCGAGAGTTATTGTTGTTATATTTAATTATTAATTAAAAGGTTTGTAAACTATTGTAGCTTGATTACCAATATATCAAAAACAATGTACAAATTTTGTTAGATTACAATAACAATGTAAATTGTTTATATCTCAGCTTCTAAATAAACAAATGACAATTTGTATTTTTTTTAGTTTGAATCGATTTCCACTTGTTTTATTTGCTCCATAATTTTGCCTAAGTGACTAAAAATTGTAAAATATAATTGTTTTTTAATGGAAATGATAAATAATACTATAGTAAAGTATAGTATATTTAAGTTCAAGTTTGATTCTTAAAAATTATTATAACAAAACGAATAATTATTTTGAAACGAGACATTTGTCATTTTGTTTAGTTTTGGCCTTTAATGCACGTATTAGCTCACCAATAGATGTAAAACTGAGAGAAATTAAAAAATTCGAAGTAAAATAAATATTTTTGTTGTTTTTCACTGTAATTAATAATGAATTAAAGAAATATGATTTAGTACAAAGCTTATCACAGAACAAAAGTATTATGATTCATAGAAATAAACAATAAAATCTGCGGTTAATTTTAGTAAATTATTTATAACTTTTGAAACGACGCCTGCTTTTGGACAAAGCTATTTTTCCCATTCTTACGTTATTATTCTCAAAAGATTTGCACAATTTTTTGCTGGTTGTAACGGTTGAAGTTTACAAAATAGCAAAAGAAGCGGTACAACCAAGAAAGAACAATTAAGAGAATTTGGCCCGATGTAACGCACTAAATTAGTGGAGGATAAAAATATTTATAATAGTTAGAGCAGCAGCGTCCGGCTTTGTCGAGGAGTTGCGTGGATCCCTGAATAGCTAGCTGTAAAAATTCTGACAAGGCGCCACCTGCTGTGTAAAAAAAATAAAACCGACCAACAGGAGATCAACAGGTTTTACTTAATATCTAATATGCTAAATCAAACACAAACGAGAAATAGAAAAACAAACAATAATACAGTATAACAAACAAATCTTAAAATAAAAATAGTAGGATAATGTGACAGAAATAGAGAAACTGTCGCGTCTAGTTACGTGCGTTAGCAGCAACCTCGCTTGCAATAAATCAGGCTTTTAGTTAAGATGTCGAATTTCAGGAAAGTTTTAGTTAAAAATAGCTGCTATTAAGGCTCTGCGTGCACATATCATTTACACACGGCAAGTTACACTAAATCTAAACAAAAAAAAATGGTAAGTACTTCCCGCAAACCCAAAAGACTTTTTGTGTCCGAGACAACCGCTCTAAATTAAGCACCCCAGCCCTTATTAAGCTGATTAAACTTCCGGTTGATGAGAATACACCGAATAAAAGTTACTTAAATATTAACTATCTAGCCGTTTATGTCATCTGTACTCGAGCTTCATACGCCTTATTATTTATGAGTAAGTGATTTAAATACTCAAACTTAGCTGTAATACGTCGAATGTAGTTCCGGGAATGACAGTATTCTGCTAGCGATGGTATCGACAGTTTGGGGAAGGTAGATAGACATAGGGGATTCCTCTTAGGGGTGCGGAGAAGAACACCACACAAGTGACTACTACTTGCAACACACGTTCTAAGGCGGCTTACGACTTACGTCCTAAATACGAGAAATAAAACCTTAACAAGATAAGTGAACAGTCTCTGAAAAAGTGCCGGAGTGACTTGCCTATAAATAGGCACATCTTTGATTCTAAAATATTTTTACATTAAAGCAACTTTGTCGCATTGTATGCGGACGTGTTACAGTAGCACAAATCAACACTTATTTGTCTTAAAATATGAGAAAAAGGAAGTGGGAAGGAGAAATAAGTGGTGAAACAAAGAGTGTGAGTGCGCAAAAAAAGAAAGAAGAAGAGACTATTTAGAGGTTGGTACCTCGGTTATGTCATTTTATAAATGTAATAGTAAAGTACCAACTTGATTCGAAGAGTATAAAACGTTACTATAACACTCGAGAATCTCGAAAATTTAAAAATAACACATGAAAACTAGCAATCAACGCTTGAAAAAACTAATATATTTTTACCAGGTTAAAAAATATAATTGTTTTGCTTAATTTGCTGTCTCGGCTAACGTTAGTCACACACGTTATGAGTACAGGGAATAAATAAATTTCAAGTTTGAAGTTAGTTAGGGCGGTTATTCTTTGTTTTGCAGGTTTGCAAATATTCGACTTCTTCATACCAAAAAATGTACCTTTTGAAGTGTTGTTGCGGTTTGAAAATTCCCGTACCACAACATCAAATTCCTTACTATACCAGCATTCCATTTTTTGACGCATATTAAAAAAAATTATTTTAATACCACTTTCCGTCTGCGTTTCTAACGTCTTCTTACCGCCACAAAAACAACCTCTGGTTAAATATTTTATTCAACGCTCTGGTTAATTTTATTATTGTGCGTTGTCTTAACAGATTTGTAACCCTCTGGACAGACTGAAGTTATTTAACGTACCGTTTTTGTTTGGTACCGTCTCGATCTTGATAAATTTTCCGATTGTTATTGACGATTTTACAACCATTTACTTTTACCTTATTATTTCCAAAGGCAAATCATTTTGCAACCCACCCCTTCCTATTGAGGTACGATGCAACTCCTATTTATGTCACGTTTTTAATTCAAAATTTGTATGTACTAAGCGAGGAAGATATTAAGTTGTTAAAAAACAAAAGAGAAATGTGGCGGTTCGTGAACACAAAGAGAAGCAAGGAGCAAGATAGGTATGTCAAAATAGAAGAAGAGAAATTGAAAATAGCATTTATGCATCTAATGAACAGAGAGAAGCAATAGCCTAGAGAAAAAAAGAGATGACGATTAGAAATGGAAAAATAATAAAAGAAGAGATTGAAGAAGCCATACAGAAGGTAAAGATGGAAAAAGCGGAAGGAACGGATAGAATACAGAGAGAACTATAAAAGTTTAATAGTGAAAATATTAGAAAAGTAATAAAAGGGCTGTTTAGTAGAATTTGGAGAGGGTTCCGGAGATATGGAGAGAAGAGTTGAGGGGGGTAATAGATGTAGTGAGGATGTACTTAAAGAAGAAAAACTTTAAAGTTAATGTGAAGAATACGAAACCAATGGTATTAAAAAAAAGATTAAAGAGAAGATCAGTAAAATAATAATTTTGTTCGCCGCAGTTTTCTACGGACCCTTTTTCATAAGACTTATAATCAACTAATAAATGGTGCTCACGTTTTATCAGTTCCAATTAACACCGTTTTAAAAACTCATTTATTTCAGCACTGCCCGATCAGCATTGACTACTTCAATGCGAAACGTTGCAACAAAACTGAAGTAGAGTTTCTTTTCAAATTTCCTTCCTATGAAGAAGGGTCTGTAGAAAACTGCGGCGAATAAAATTATTATTAACATAAAAATGAAGACCATCTCACCAAATCAGTAAAATAGTTCTGGGGAAGGAAGAATTAGAAAAAAAAATCAGTACAATTTCAGATTAAATAATAAAAACGAGACCCATATGAGGAAGTTTGCCAAAATGGAAATAAGATACTTGGTGAAGTACGAGGATTGGGAAAAAGAGTGTTTGGGAGGGAAATGAAAAAAATAAGTAGATATTTGATAAGTTGGTGAGAAGTGGGAGATATGGGGATACAACAAATTATTAGCTTGCAATTCATTATCTTATTTTCTTCTCTCCATTACTTCTCTCATCGATTCGATCCCTTCCCCATTCTCTTGGTTGCACTCTCAATTCATTACATCATTCTTTTATATGCTGTTAGTTCTCCCTTCCATCTCCGCACAGTCTGCACAACCTAGCCTTGTCCTTCCACTAGTATTTGTTCTCCCTTCCTCATTTTCTATTCTAAACTTTGTTATCACTCTTTTCTTCTTCAATTCTTCCTTTTCTTGATGCAAAAAACCAGACAGGTGTATATATAATAAAAAACGAAATGAAACTAGACAAATTAAGAGAGAGGCGGAGAGAATAGTCGTGTGATACAAGGAAAAATTAATAAAAAATCAAGACAATGTGATTCTATATAAATATAGGAAAAAAGTTAGAGAACAGAGGATAAAAGTATGGACGAGGAATTGCAAGATGGAGTACAGAAGAAAAAATTGTAATAAAGATTAAAGATGTGGAAAGTCGGAAAATGAGTGCAAAGATAAGAGACGGAGAGTAGGAAAAGAAGGCCAAGGTAAAAATATAAAAATAATAATAACAAGGTTTACAATTGTAAATGAGGAAAATGAGAACAAGTATTAGTGAGAGCGAGAAAGAAGGTGTTAAATATGTGGGAATAGAAGGAAAGGTATAAAACGAAAGAATGTTAGAAGTTAAGAAAGCAAAAAAATGTTAATTCTAGGAGAAGGAGAAGGCGTAGAGAGATAAAGGAAAAATCATGTTTGAAGGTTGTAGTTTTAATCAGAATGTGTGTTGACAAAAATATAATATTTGCAACATGACGAAATTTATACATATACCAACTTACCGTAACACGACTTAATCACTAGATAGAAGGTAATGCAAGGTACCGCGTTAAGTTTACATGATTGATTCACTTAGAATCTGAGAAGATATATGACGAAAATAAAATGTAATTAAAACACCACAAATAACTTTATAAAATATGGTTTATAATAAAATAAAGTGAGGTTTCAACGCTAAAATTCATCTTTGTAAATTCGGTCTCTATTACCAATTATTACATAAATACCATTGTAAGAGTGTAAATTACGTTTTGAAGTTGAAAAATGGTGTCCTACCAATAGCATAATTATTACTGACTTCTCTATGTTAATCTTATTGATAAAATACTGCATTCTATTTGTGGTATTATTTTCGATATTATTCTTACAGTAATCGCGTTATTTAAGTTATGTAGTTTTTAAGAAAAACTACCTGCATAAGAACATCACTAATTGTTAGAACTTTGCAAGCACTGAAACATAATATCAGGTGCATATTTTTCAAAGCAAACCTTTATGGTAGCAAAATATGTAAAAGCACTGCCTTTGGAAAAGTTTTCCAGAGTTTCTCTGTTTTCTCTGTTTTTGCGACTTGTTTATTAGTGTCTTTGGTTGGAATTTCTTCCTAACGTTTTGCTAACACAAGTGGTCAGCTTCTTCAGAGGTTTGCCTATTTTTGATGTTGGTTAGAGACTGATGATTTCTACTTTGCAGGTTGTATTTATAGTGAGGAGGCGGGGATTTAATTACGTCGGTCAAATGCGGTTCTTCATAAGGGCGGTTTTGGTGTTCTTGAGAATTGGATTCCAGATTAGGTTGAACCTTAGGGTTCCTTTCTTTCTATTGAAGTTTCTTGGATATTTGTGGATTTAGATAGTTTCTCGGTTGGGATAAGCGTTAACCGTTGATAGGAAGCTGTGGAATAGTATAGTCTGATCTTTACTACCAAACGCATTTTTGCTACCGCTGACTTCTTGGTGGTCCCTTGGTAGTTTCTATGTATACCTTTCCACAGGAACAAAGTATACGGTAAACTCCGGTTGCTAAGAGGTTTTGTTTGTCCTTTGTTGATCGGATAGTCTAATGAATTTTCTTGGTTGGTTTAAAGATTGTTATGATGTTATTCATTTTCAGAATTTTGGTAATGCGGTTTGTGACTTTGGATATGTATAGAAAATATGCGTATGCGGTAGTAGGTCGACTCTTGATTTTTTTTGATCTTATTGATCTTCTGATCTCTTTTCTGGTGTATTTATTAGCTTCAAAAGCAATTTCTAAGTGTTTGAGTTCCGTCTAAATATCATCTGGTTCACAAATTCTTCGGCTTCTTCATGATTCTAAATTATATTTTATTTTATTTCATTATAGTAAAATACACTATAAAAATAAAAGTTTTAAGTTTAAATTAATTACGTTTGTTTAATCGTCTGACGTGAGTGAAAATAATATATTTTACTATAAGAGAAGTTTATCTAGAGAAGACAATTTTCACACTAGCAATAGCAATTTATTTGGAATAGTAAATACTATTTTTCTAGGAAATTAGATCAAAATAATAAAATCAGAAATAAAAAAAAAAGTTTTTAATTTAAAATATGTCATTTGCTTGCAAATACTACACAAGAATTCTAATAGTATCTGTTTAGTTTAGTTTTATTGTAAATACGTTCTTTTAATTTAAGGAATTTTTGTTATTTGTTGTGTACCAGGAAAACCTGGATTTGTATACTTAAGATCGGGATTAGCGATTTCTTTAGATTGTATACTAGGTAGATTTCTCTTTTCTATTGTTCGTCCGCAAATCGATTCTTAAGTACTTTTTGACCGTTAAAATATCGACCAATCACAACTTTATTTTTGGATAATATATCGGGAGAGGGTAATTTTGCGGTACATTTTAAGGGTAGTACAAATGTAAATTTTAAAGGAGCAACACGCGCCTATTTCGCGTAGCCTCTGTTTTGTACAAGTGTCGGAATAAAGTAATGTTGTGTTGAGTTATTGAACATTTCATTTCTATCCGATTTATGCTGGCACAAGCGGTGCACCAGCACTTTATTTATTAAAGTGCATTAAAAACAGTATCCGTAGATTTAAAATCTTGCATTCAGTGGACTTTAATTTCATCACGGTTACTGAAGTAACAATCATGCATATTTAAAACTCGATGCTACTTTATTGAGGGTTTTTTAATTTTTGTTTTAAAATTCGATTTTTACATAGAATTTAGTATCTTGAGAATTTTGACAAGGTGTAAGGTATCATAAATTAAAACTCGTCAAATTTCGTTTTCACTACTCTAAAAAACTTGTATATTAAAACAAAAATATTTTCATAATATTACGAAAGTTTTTTAATTTACAGTAGTTTAACAATTAATAAATGATAGAAACCAGGTCCCGCCCAAAAATATTAGAAAACAAACAATAAAGAAAAGTATTCTAAGCTTTCCAAAAAATATGGTTAAAGCATTTACGTGACTGTATATAATAAACCAATAAAGATAAAGTTTTCTAAACACAACTCAGATCTTTATAGTAGTACAGAAATTGCTCTTTAAGAATCTGTAGAATTTTTTTTTAAAGTAAATTTTTCCATTATCCGTAAGTGAATTCATTGGCAGATAATTACAAAATGAATGCAACAAACAACTTCTCGAATGCCTTTTCTCAGTTATATTCAATAAAAGCTTGATTGCATCTATAAAACGTTTTCCTTTTGATTATCAATAAACGAGCGAGTTTCCGTCTATTACAAATGATTGACTCGAATTACTGTTATATTTGCGCCTGCAGTACGAAAGAATTTTCATAATTGCATAGGCATTCGCGTGGATAACAATAATCAGATTAAACTGCAAATTACTATTTTCACATTTTTAATCAAAAATTACTTCCTTAATGATGCATAATATAATGCGAAGGAACAGGTGAAAAAAAAGTGATCCACTTCCAAAACCCTGCGGCGCCGCGTCGATTTTTAAACACCTAAAACAAATCGCTGATTTATGTTAAATAAACTCAGTGCTAATTAGGAACAAGTTTTATACTAGACGATAATTTAAATAATCACTTTCTATTATTTTTTTAAATAGAAGTTTGTTAAACAAATTCACTTATCGAGGAAATGCGTAAAATGATATTTCACAAAGTGGAATTCGCAATTAAACTCATTATGAATGATGTTCTGGATTCTTGTACTAATTACTATTACGACCAAACAGCAAAAAGGAATATCTTTTAACCGTCAAATTGCTGCACAACGCGATGTAATTGCTTAAGGAAAAATTGTAACTGGATTGTAAATTTTGCGTAATTGCACTAATTGATTTGTGATTTTTTTCCGATCGACTGAAAAAATCAACGTTTACCTTTTGTGGCATCGGGAATTAGTAGGTGACACTGTTTTGTCGGAACAAGTTTGTTTCGAAAATTAAAATGTTTTTACGCTGCATTAATTTAATTAAATTATACATCTTTAATAATTATGCACATTTAATTAAGTATTAAGATGCTTGATTTTAAAACTAAAGATGGCTTGGAATGAGAAGATGAATAGTAAAAGTATTAAAATTTTTAAAATCCATCTTATTTTGTGATAGAGAAAAATTTGTGCAAACATGCGTGTTTCATTCTTCTCAAAGTTGTAACAGCCGACACGATTGTTTCATATTTTCTTGAAGAACTACTTACTGCTAAGTCATAGAAAACCAAAAACAATACAAATACCATTTTAATAAAAGATTACTTTATGAACAAAAATTTATTATTATTAAAATTGAGACGATTTCAATGCTTTCTGCATTACGACCAAGCGTGATCTCTTTTCTTTGATCAATATTCTGACGATGTCGAGCTCTCTTCCGGTTGGTAGTTGTAGAAAGTTTTCCTCTATGATGAGGATAAGGATACTATCTATATCATGATGATGTATTGCACCTCTTCACCACAGTATCTCTACGTGTATTATCCGTCAGTCCCATATTTCTTAAGTAACTCTTAAATTGTATGTGTTCTGTTAATGTGTCACGAGCATTTTGGCTCTTTTCTTTTGAAGCTCATTACTTTCTTTTTTTTTCTATCGGATTAAGAAATTTTTTTAAGTGTTCTAAACCTAATATTGGATTTCAGATTCAGGGCTCTTTTCCCCTAGTTAGAAATTACCTTCTAAAAGTAGGTGTGCTGATATGCTTACACGTTGCATGTTCTTTTCACATTGTTTTCCACCCAAACAAGCTGATTTTGAAAATGATGGCACTTTTAAAATGCTTTTAATGTCAAGCTATTGTCTTGCACAGTTTTTAATGTCGTTCTGTCTGTCATGGTGTTTATTTTTTGTCCACATACCTTCTTGGTGATCCGGTATCCTACAACTATGGGAATAAAATGTACTTCTGATTAAGATCCTTAATTCCATTACTCCACATCTATAAACCACATATATGTGCACACGTTTAGTGTTTACTTATTATTCCTCCCTATTTGGAAATGGTTTTGTGTTCATTTGATTGCTCACTGCTGCAAAACCTAATCAAGGTGCGCCAGTAGGATTTCCAAATGATCTTCCTTTTTATAAAATAAAACCTTGTAAAGTTTGAGTACTAGCTTTATTGTGTCCTCCTTGAGTACCACCAGTAACTAATATCTGTGATTCAAAGACAAGTCAATTTTTGCTATTCTAGCAGTTTGAGTTTCGCCATACTTATGGTCTACTTTAATTCTGCAGACTACACATGCAAAGAGGAAACTGAGTGTGACGACTGTTTCCTTGCATTTGTTGAATGACCATATATTGTTTTTATGGGTGTCAGTTTTGGTTTAGAGCCACTTCCAAAAATTCCACCTCACTTGAGAGATGGCTTCATTTAGTACGATAACTTTACGACACCAGCCTTGTGTAGTACATGTTCTCCCTAATAATGAAACCATGCTGGCCTTTCAAAGTTATGGTTATGTCATCAACTTAACACCGTCTTTAGGTCATTCAAAAACTCATTTACCACCAACAACCATTGTAGAAAAAATAACCCCTCTCTTGGAAACAAGCCCTTGTAGTTCATATCCTATGTTCATACACGTTGACAATTGACAAGACAATTCGTATATCTGCATTGGCATTCGTTTATTCTAGGTTGAATAGTTATCATACGAAAAAAATAAATACCCAGTTGAATTGCACTATGAAATCATTAAGTCTACTCGTCTTGATTGGCTTCCTGTTCTTTGTAATATTACTTCATCAAACATTTGACAAACTTACCAATTTGGAATGATATTGAGAACCCTCCACCTAAAAGACTTAAATTTACAAGTGGAAAAAGTTATGGTCTAGAGTTGATGTTTTCAATAAACATCTCATTGATGATCCAACAGTAGAAGTGCCGGGTTTTGATCAAAAAAGAAAAATTTGGTCAAAAGTAAATCGCATATTGCATAAATCTTACGTATGAGGTGTCACTCCATCCCCATGCCAATTAACATTTTTGAGAAGGGAGCTGCCCCTGTTAGCATCTACAGAGATCCACTTCAAACTTGAATTAATCTTACCAACTAGGAAAAGGAGATCCATGGGCCGCCTTAGGTCTCTTCAAAATAAAATGTATTTGGTTGAATAGAGAATTACAACACCTTTCATATGAGGTGTCACTTGACTCGCTTTATAAACTGATATTTTCGAGATGGGAGCTGTCTTCGGAAGATGACTCCAAACAAAAATTGACTGGTTCGAGCAATTTTTTTTAAAGTGTAAGATAGTGATTAGGGGCTGGCATATTTAGGTTATAGTGGTTTTTCTAAACCCTGAAGCAAATGCATTGCCAAGACAAACCAATCCACAAATGCACAGGGTTTCGTCACCACACTACAGGTTTATACCGATTTTCTGGGGCACCATACTTACATCGCAATTACAAAATGTAAATGTACCATACCAATAAATAAATAAATTATTTTGACCTTGTATTTATGTGTTAAACACAGAATCCAAAAAAAGTCCTACATTTCTACTTTAAGATACACCCACCTTTTCTTTGTGATTTGCAATTTAAAACATTTCTAAAATGAAACATTGGAATAGGAACCAGGAACGCCAAATGTGGATGTGGTTAAGACCCGAATTGAAATCAAAAATCCTCGACTTCAAGTGGGAGATTGGCGCTTCCTTAATACGAAAGAGGAGAAGGATGGAGTATTACTGGCATTCTCCGTAAACGATAAAGACTGCCATACTCTGCATTTTGGACTTCGATCGCTAACCTTCAGAAAAATAAGTAAGGATAGTGAGAATCATTCAAGTGAACCTGCAGCACAGTAGGATGGGTTTTGCTGCTCTCTGTAAAGCAATAGAGGCATCTGACTTTGTTCTTATCCAAGAACACTGGGTATGCAGGGGTAAAATCATGGGTCTGGGTGGTATTGACGAAGAGCTAATTTATAGCAGAACAATCAAAAAGCCCAGGACTTGTATACTTATTAAAAGACATGTAAAAACACTGCCACTAACTAACTTCTGATTACAGGACATAGTGGCAGTTAAATTGACTCGTAGTGCTGATCGACTGAGGGAGCTTGTTCTCGGATCGGTCTATCTTCAGTACGAAAATACTTGCCCCAGCGTAGAAATGGAGGAACTTGTAAAAACTGCAGGAAACTAGGAACGCAGCTCATTATTCAATGCCCACCACATCATCTGGGGGAGCTCAGACACTAATTTAAGAAGTGAGTCATTAGCACAATTTCTTATAACAACTAGATTAGACATATTGAATATTGAATAATTTCGAGTAATAGAAAGGAAGTATTAGAAATAACGATAGGTACTAGATACACTAGTAATCTTGTTAGGAAATAGCATGTGTCTGATGAAAAGAGCTGCTCTGATCATAGACACATCAGATTTGAAATCATGGGGTTACACTATGAAACTGAAACTTACCGCAACCCTAAACTGACGGACTGGAAAATCTATAAAAACAGATTAGACCAGAACTTAACCGGAACACTAGGTACAGTAAGCAAAAATATTGAGCTGGAAATAATGGCAGAGCAAATTACAGATGCTATGTTAGCAGTCTACAATGAGAGCTGTCCTCTGACTGTGAGACACACTACTAGGAAAGTTCCGTGGTACAACAGTGCCATAGAAGGTCAGAGAAAGCAGGTTAGAAAACTTTTTAATAAGGCAAAAACGTCAGGGATGTGGAAGGCCTATAGGGCTTCTTTAACTGAGTACAACGGCACTGAGGAAAACTCGGAGATTCCCGTTGAGAAAGCATTGCAAGGACTTTGAAGCTGTCCCAAACAATGTCAGGCTCTATCTTGTCAAAAAAAACCCAAGGCGCACTTCAAACTATTCGACGCAAAGACGGCAAATTTACAACAAACGAGAAGAAAACTTTAAGTGAATTTCTTTGGACTCACTTCCCAGGGGGAAAATCCTACAAAAGTAAACCACTAGACTGGGCCAGACAGGAGCCGGACGAAACAGGCAACAGAGCGTCAAAAGCAGACTGGCAAACGGCCAAGAAAGTGGTAACTTTTGAAAAGATCAAATGGACGATAAACTCTTTTCAGACCTATAAGTCATCGGGTTCGGATGGAATCATGCCCATCATGTTACAGAAAAGAACTGACCTTTTGTGGCGTAGATTATGCAAAGCATTTAGGGCTAGCTTAGACCTACACTACTTGCCGAGGACGTGGCGGCTCACCAGGGTGGTTTTTATTCCAAAGACTGGCAGAGCAGACTACTCCCAAGCAAAGGCTTATAGATTCATTAGTCTAATGTCATTCGTACTAAAGACAATGGAGAAGATTATAGATAAGCATATTAGAGAAGAGATTCTGGTGACCAGCCCTCTATTCCGAGACCAGCATGCATATCTTCCAGAAATATCTACAAGGACAGCTCTTAGTACCCTAACTAGTAGGGCGGTGAATGCTCTGAAAAATAAACAGATTAAGTTGGCGGCCTTCTGAGATATAGAAAGCGCTTTCGATAATACATCTTTTAACTCCATAACCGCGGCCCTGAGGAAACGTGGTCTGGAAGAAGTTAGTAGGAGTAGGTGGATTGACTGCATGCTAAAACAAAGAATGGTATTAACAACGCTTTTCAAGCATACGTTAACAACCAGGGTGGCAGGAGGTTGCCCTCAGAAAGAAGTACTTTTTTCTCTGTTGTAGAACTTAGTCATAAATGGATTGCTAACTAAGCTTAGAACAAAAGGCTACCTCCCTCTGGGGTATGCAGAAAACTTTGTCAGTCTAGTGGAAAACAAGTTTTCAGTCACAATCAGAGAACGAATACAACGTGCACTGAACGTGGAAAACAAATGGTGTGTGAGGAAAGGGCTAAAAGTATCTCCCACAAAAAACCACCATAGTGTCGTTTACACGCAAAAAGAAATTAGAGGGATTGGGATTTCTTTTCTTAAATGGGCGTTAACTAGCTATATCTGGAGAGGTAAAATACTTGGGGCAATCTTTGACTCCAAGCTTACCTAGAACCAACATATAGCAAAAGTCATACGAAAATCGGAAATTACCTTAGCGGTAATCAGACGCATGTATGACAGACAATGGGGGCTCAGACCAGAGATGGTACACTGGTTGTACACAGGGTGGTCAGGCCCGCCATCACCTACGCGGCCAGTGTATGGTGGTCAAAGGTCATACAGGAGACCACAATCCTGAGACTAAACAAGATTCAAAGACTTGCCTGTCTAAGCATAACAGAGGCTTTAAAAACTACGCCCACTACCGCACTTAAAGCAATGCTAGGCCCTACCCCTTGCACGTATATATTAAATAATTGACAACGCACTCTTTTAAGTGGTCATTTTACATCGGATGACTGAATAGACTATTAAGAGAAAATTCCAAAAGACGGTATAATCTGGTATACGGAAGGTTCTAAATCAGAGACAGGGGCCGGATTAGGAATACATAATGATAGAGAGGATTTAGCTTATGCCGTCTTCTTGGGTAGCCTAACGACTGTCTTTCAGGCAGAAACTAACAAAAACTAATATAGAGAAGAACTGCCACCGTAGGCCTATCTATATTACGTCTGACAGTCAAGTAATACTAAAACCTCTTTTAAGCCAAAAGACCTCATCTAGACTGTTTTTAGAATGTTTTAACACACTCAATACCTTGGCAGGCCAAAACAAAGTAACTCTTGCCTGGACGCCTGGCTATTCGGGCATTGTGGAAAACATCAAAGCTAACAAGCTAGCCTGGCAGGGAGCCACAACGTCTTAAGTTGGGTCACAACTAGCCATGGGCATATCAAATGAGTTGAGTCGCTTAGCAGTCAGCGAATATACTCGCAAAGAACATAAGGCGTACTGGACATCAAGACCAGGCCTGATACATAGTAAGTGTATGATTATAGGACCTTACTTAAAACAAACGGTTAAACTACTAATGTTAAATCGGGCACAGTTAAAAATCACGTGACCGTTAGGGTCACATGGCCGTCAAAGAATATCTGCGGAAAAAAGATTCACTGGCGACACTAATTGTCGACTATGTGAAAGAGCTCTCGAAACAGTACTGCACTTATTCTGCATTTGCACGGCGCTGGACAATAAAAGACCGCTAATTTTTAGCGCAACAAAATGCTACCAAATGAGTTAAATACGTATCCACCTAACGATCTGCACCTATTAGTGCAGAGTACTAAATTTGGATACGTAGATTAACAACCAAAGAAAGCACAATAAGCCTTTTAGGCTGCGGTGCATCTGGAACCACAGTGGTAGACGATCTAAGGAGAAAAAAAAGAAGAAAGATTGACTATCAACCACCTTGAGTCACTCCACTGGCCACATCTTTACAGAGTGTCATTATGTTTCTTTTCTTAGACAGCTTTTCCACATCTTTTCTTTCTTCATTTTTATCATTACGGAGGAGATTAAATTTATCTGCTAAGTGATCCAATGGATAAATTCTTGACACCACCACAATTTTAGTCTCTTCCAAGATTTTTGTATATGAGACATTTTGTCTCCTACCTTCCATTTTTTGGGTTGTACGAATCTATACGGAATCTATCCTTTGGACTGTCATCCGAAAATATACGTTACTTTTACGTCTGTGCTGGCACTTACTATCGAGCAACTACGAATTGTTGCTTTTCCAGTTAAAACAGCAGTTTTTCTATATTCTGCATTCAACCGGAACTGGTACTCTATGTACACAGCTTTACCAACCTTTACCAACCTATCTTGAGCCTGGCGGTTTTGTTGACTAGTTTAGTCACTTATTTTGTTAAGGTGCTGCTATTAATCACCTCTGTTGTCTTCAGTTAGGGTGCTTTTGAGGGTTTGACATTCTCCTCTATTAAAGTTTTTGCTTTAAGTCCGTATTCATTTTGCTCAACAAGTAACTGAGGTCAAAAACAGTTTCTTTTCAGATGAAGTTACGTACTTTATAGAATGCATGGTATTCAGTATTGAAATTAAGATAAAAATTGTTACCCAAAAAAATGTTTAAAAGTAAATGGAAATGTTAAATATTGTATTGTAATGTAACTGTTATGTATGGTAATTATCAATTGCGGGGGGCAGCAAAGGAGTCTCCACGAAGATTGCGTTTATCACTCGAACCACAAGAATTACTAAGCAATCGGGCGTCCCCTGGAAACGACACAAGAAATTGTGTCGGCCAATCCTTCATATACCGGATCACCATTAGCCAGAGAAAAAAGCTAAATCAACTCTCAGCTGAGCCCCTAAAATGACCTTTTCCAAGGCCATACCTTGTGACAACCTCATGTAATATTGGGGGACTATCCGCAGGTAAGAAAATTTTACTAAGTGACATATGCAAAAAAAACTGTGATATTTTAGTTTTACAAGAGACTCATAGAGGGCCCACTAGTCGTAGACCAAAGATACAGGAAATGAGGTTGGTGTTAGAGAGACCACACGATAAGTACGGAAGCGCAGTACTAGTGAAACAGAATGTAAAAGTGCTCTCCGCTGACATGATCTGTGACAATGACATAGAAATTCTGACGGTTGAGCTCAAAGCTTGCACAGTGTCCTCCGTGTATAAACCGCCGGGTAGCGATTTTAACTTTGACTATCCACAACAAAAGCACAAAAGTTGTCTTGGGTGACTTCAACTGTCATAATACAGCGTGGGGCTATGCCGAAACTAACGAAAATGGCGAAAGACTTGAAAATTGGACTTACTACAGTAATTTGAAGCTCATACATGACCCAAAACTACGTCTATCATTTAACAGCGGGAGATGGCGACAAAGCTTCAACCCAGACAATATTTTCGTCAGCGACAAAATTGCCAAACAAACCACGAAGAGAGTCGAAGAGCCAATACCAAGAACGCAACACGGGGCCATTACCTGTAACATAACAGCAGTAATCAAGCCTAACGTAGTTCCTTTCCAAAGGCGTTTCAATTTCAAAAAGGCGAAGTGGGACCTGTTTGCAAAAGACCTTGACAGTGAGATTACAAAAATTAAGCCCGAGGCAGAAGCATATGATGAATTTGTTGACCTAGTGCGTAAAGTATCTAGGCGAAACATACCTAGAGGATGTCAAACACAGTATATTCCCAGCCTGAGCCAAAACTCGAAAGGCCTGCTGGACAAATATGAAAAGTTATACAGTGAAGACCCGTTCTCAAAAGATACGACCGAAGCAGGGGAGGAACATCTAGCAGCCATCTTAGAAACTAGAAGAAAAAAGTGGTGTAATCTGCTCAACGACACTAACATGAATCACAGCAGCAGGAAAGCATGGAAGCTGATCAAGAACTTAAGCAACGACCCAACTAGTTCACAATTCATGCATAGTGACGTCACAGCTACTGATTAGGAAAAATAAAAGAAGATTCCAGAACACCAAGATCCGAAGAGAGGCTGGCAAAGAAAACAATTTCCTGACAAATCCGTTTTCACTCCAAGAGCTGAAAGATGCTGTGTACAAAATGAAAACCAACAAAGCAGCGGGATTAGATGACCTCAAGGCTGAACAAATCAAACATTTCGGGCCGAGAGTACTGAATTGGGTGCTTGATTTAATGAACAACTATGTCACGAATATACTAATACCAAAGATCTGGAGAGAAACCCGGGTCGTTGCTTTACTAAAACCAGGCAAAGAACCAACGGAAGCCAAAAACTTTAGGTCTCTCTTACTACTTTGTCATATGTTCAAAATTCTGAAGCAAATGATACTGAAGCGCATATCAGGTTTTGTAGACAAATCCTTAATCAAGGAACAAGCAAGATTCAGACTAGGTAAATCATGCTGCGGGCAGGTTCTGAATCTAACTCAGTATATTAAAAACGGGTATGAGAAAGGTCAGGTGACTGGAATAGCCTTCTTAGATCTCACTGCAGCCTACGACACTGTCAACCACAAGGTCCCTGCCTAAAAAGTATACAAGCTAACGAAAGATTACACGCTGACCAAGTTCATAGGGTGCCTGCTACAGGACAAACGCTTCTTTGTAGTACTCCAGAACAGGAACAGCCGATAGAGAAACCAGAAGGAAAGTGTGCTGGCTCCAATACTGTTTAACATATACACTAATGACCAACCAGTGAATTCTTCTACAAGGAAGTTCATATATGCGGATGACACAGCAGTAGCCGTGCAGGGAAAACCTTTTGAGGAAGTTGAGTATAAACTTACAAGAGCACTGGAGGAACTGGCAGTGTATTACGAGGACAACGGCCTGAGGCCAAACCCCAGTAAATCTCAGGTTTGCGCTTTTCAACTCAGAAATAGGCAGGCCAAAAGAAGGCTTAAAATCACCTGGCAGAGTGAAAAATTACAGCATTGCGAGACCCCGAAATATTTAAGAGTGAAACTAGACAGAGCGCTGACGTTCAAGCACCATTGTCAGGATGCAAAAAAGAAAATGTATGCGAGAAATAACGTACTAAGAAAGCTCACAGGTTTGTCTTGGGGAGCCCATCCCCACGTGTTACAAACAACAGGCCTAGCTTTAAGCTTCTCTACTTCAGAATACGCTGCACCCGTATGGAAGAACTAGGCACATGCAAAAAAGGTCGATGTCGCGATAAATGAAACCGCACGTATCGTTTCAGGGTGCCTCAGACCAACACCAATCGAGCCAGGCTCAAATCTTGCAAAAGTTTTATGGTTCGAGCTGTGGAAGCAAAGGGTGCCGAAACCTTTGATAGAACTGAAGGAGGACGTGTCTGCGGGCGACCAACTGCCATATAATGTATGACGGTCTCTAAATAGATTGAGAACAAAAACTGCAAGGTGCAAATCAAACCTAATAAAGTTGGGGTTTAGTGAAGATGATAAGTGTTTCTGTGGTATGGTGCAGGACTCTGAGCACCTAATGAAGTGTTTGATAATGAAGGAAAGTGTCACGTTACAGGATCTAATTTCAGCCAATAACAAGACAATATATGCCGCTGAATTTTGGAAAGATCAAATTTAAAAATATTTAATATGGTGACTCCTGACACGAAAGAAGAAGAATTATCAATTGCATAACAAAAAAAATGGAATTAAATGTGCTTTCGTCAATCTAAATCTGTTTTTTTGATTAAAATGTTATACTACAAAAACTTCCTATTTCTTCCACAAATCAAATAAGAAAAATTATTTAATGATTTTGTAAAACACTGTTTTTGTAAAACATTGTTTCGCTCGACATTTAAAATTTTAATTTAATGCAAGTTGTAGTAAGACCATTAATTATAATGTAACACGTAGTTTACAGTTTTAACTAATTTTAAAATCTCGTTGAATCAATCAGTTATCGCTAAAATATGCAATCCTTTAAAAAAACTTGACTAGCAAGTATAAAATGGCGTATTCCTTCAAATTTTTATAATAGAAAAATTAGTAAATAATTACCGGTACGAGTAAAAAAGGCACAGCTTAGAATAATTAATATTTTATAAATCGATAATATACCAGTAAACAGTAATTGTTTATTAATAATTTACAGCTGTTACCAAGAAAATTATTGATCTGTTTTGATTTTGGTCAAAAACTCAATTTGGGTAAAGTGACGAATACTAGACTCCAAATGCAGTTCAACTCAAGAACTGTATTTGATCAAAACATCTGCATCAATGTATGTTTTATGTTTATATAGTTGTTTAAGATTTTGATTTCAATTGTGACATACTTTATCTCTTTGCGTATCAAATACTATGCACACGCGTGTTATATTCTTTAACATAATGTACATGAGATGAGTAACCTTTTGAAGTAAGTCAAATTTGGATAACATCTTGGTTATGATTTAGATTTTCTTTACATTTTGTGACAATGATTTGTGATTTTGTCTTGAACTCGCAGTTGCCTTCAGATTTTTATTTTTTTCTTGTTTTTTATGAACTTCTTCAACGTTGTTCAGAAAAGGTCCATAAAAATTATTAATAAAACGGTACATAAACATTATCTATTCAAGCTTATGGGTGCAATACGGTAAAATAGATCCAGATAAAGTTTTTTGTTTGTTCTCTAAGAAGTAAAGTCAATTATTTTTTAAATAATTTTCTTGGAAAACGGTCCAACGTCTAAACTGTAAATTTATCGATGGTATAAATTCGAATGGATTCATGTTTTGCTTTTCTTGGTGCACTTCCGTATGCATGGAATGTAACATGACTGGAAGAGTCACATTACACATGTACCATAGAAAATTATGACATCATTTATTTAAATGCAACCCGACTTCTGCATTAATTTTCAACAACTATGTTAAAATGTTATATCAATGTGATTACTTTTCAATTTGTAGCGGTGTATTTGTATCTTTATGAAGTTCATTAATTTGTGTAACAACTTTTGTTTTTTAAGTGTGCCACAATAAGTTCATATCAACGCGATCTTATTTCTCGCTACTGGTAGTATAAATGCAACGTAATTTTAATAACAATTTAATGTGCGAAGTAAAATTTAAATTTTACGATCATTAAAACCTTTATTCAATTACGGTTTAGGAAATAGTTTATTTGTTAATAAATATTATACGCGACCGTTAAAGAAGCTTTGCGTAGTAATTTTTTTTAGCAATTTCGCTTTTACATTTGCATAAAAATTTGATTACCTTGTATTAAAGTTGGATGATTAAATTGATGTGTATATAAACCTGTAACTGTATAGAAAGTTGTATGTAGGGTAAGCAAACCGCTTTATCAAGTACCGCATTTTCTATTTACGTTTTCAAACAACGCCTAATAAAATTTGTTTTGATAAAAAAAAAGTTATGTGTTTTTAATGGGCGAAACAAGACGATGGCGAATATAAATTTAAAAAATAATTGACGGTAATTTATCTTCCTCCGAAAAGTTATTAAACATCTCAACGGGTCCGATCAATTTTGTATCAAAATGATATTAATAAAAGAAATCATATTGTACACGTGTGTGTATTACTCGCAATGAATGTATGTCACGAATAAAATCTAATGAAGTCTCGAACAATTATGTAAACATAAAACATAGATTGATGTAAATATATAATCTTAAATTACATTATTAATTATTTGCAATTATTTACAATTTTAGCTTCTAAGATTTTGTATGTTACTCGGGAAACAGTCAGAAAACAGATGCCACAAAAAAATTCTTAAATCAATCGATAACCAAGATGGCGTCTCATTTTAATTACTTCAACGGCTACCCATTTCAAACTCATTAATTTTTTGTAATAGTTGCAACAATAAAAAACGTAAATTACTGTAAGCAGTATTATCAAACTTTAACTTGACTTATTGTTTCTTTTTACTTCTTCTTATGTACATACTTACTCCGTTTTTTTTTTCTTTATTTTTTACACTTTTTTTATTTATTTAAAAAATCCTATACTTGTTCTCTATTTGTTATTTTCTATAATATTTTTGTATTTTTCCTACTCTTTCTTTTACATTCATTTCATACTTTTTTTCAATACTTTGTACTTTTCTACATCTACTTTAATTTTGTTTTTTTCCATATTTATTATTCTACAATAATTTGTTTTCTTTATTTTATATTCCCTCTATACTTCATTTTTCTCTACTATTTTCCATTTTTTTTTACTATACTTTCACTTATTCTTCTAATATGTTCATTTCTTTTTTTTTTCAATTTCTATCTTATATCTTTCTATAGTTTTTTTGTCCATATTTTCTCCATTTTAATTTTTTTTCTTTGTTCTCTTTACGCAGATATACTTCAAAAGATTGATTGTCTGATTATTCTTCGTTCCTTGTTCTAAAAAATGTGTAAGTCTTTTAAACTTATTTTATTAACTGTCACATTGTCACAGTGATTCTCCTCTTCCTGCTATGTATATTTTCCATGTAAAATTATTATTCCTTCGTCCTCTCTTATTTTGGCATTTTCTCTTTTTCTCCTTCTTTTTTCTTGAATTGCACCCTTTATGTTTTTTCTAGTTCTATTTACTTCCTTTCCATGAACTGTTAATATTTCATATTTCTCTCCCTTTTCAGTTTTTACATACGTTTTCATTACACCTTCTTCTTGTTTTTTCTTCGATTTTTCTGCACCCATCCAGTGCTTTTCAAACTCCACAATTATTTTTTCTTTTGCCCGGCCTCCCCTCTCATTTCTTATCGCAAGCTGTCATCTCTATATAAACTCTTCTGGCATTTTCCCTTCTTATTCTCCCCAATCTCTTTCTTCTAGCCTTGTTTTAACTAACCTATCTACTTTTAAAACTTTACTATCTTCTTTAAAATTTTGTTTTCTTCGCGGTTTTTGTGTCTTCCCATCCCTTCCCATTCCTCTCTTTACTTAGTTTTTTCCTACTTACTTTTTAAAAACCCGTATCCCATTTTCTTTTTTTTTCGTCCACCTACGTACACCCCTAATTTTTTCTCCTTTGATTTTATTTTAATTTGTATCACACTTTTCCCATCTTGTCAAGTCATCGTCAATAAATACATTGGTGCCTCTCGAATTTCTTTAAATTTTAATATATTTATTTTTCCCTCCCTACTTAGCATTTAGGAAGACTAACCCCCTTTTTATTTCAATTGTTTTTACTTTTTCTACTTTACCTTCATTTGCTTGCACTCTTCTTACCAGCAAATTTTTCCTTCTTTTTTCGAATGAAGTAACAAGTAAGAGTTTGTTTATTAGCAACTTTCATTAAAGTAAAGCAAATGGCAAAGTCAGCAAAAAGGTAGAATGCTTATTAATAGGTCAATGATTATAAATAATTTTTTTTTCAAAAACTGGGGTAAAAAATAAGTCGCAGGAGATAAAGACGCATTGGTCAATGGAAGAATCCTAAAAAATGTGTGATAAAGGAAATTCAAAACAGGTTCAGAGGTTGAAAAACTACTCCGATGGCACGATGAAGTGGGAGTGATACAGTTCAAAGAGACCTTCTGAAAACAAATTCACAAAAACTACTTCCACTCACCTTAAGACAGGAAGAAGAGTTGTATAAGGTAATTAATAAAAAGTTAAAAAATGGAAAATAATGTAAAGTAGAAAGAGAAAAAAATGTATATAAGGAGAAGAAGAAATGATAAAAAAGCTAGAGAACATAGAAAGGAATGCCGAAAAGAATACAATAAATTAAATAACCCAGGTGAACAACAATAAAAACCGAGGGAGATAAAAAACAATCAACTGGAACAATATGCAAGACATTGAAAGAAAAGTGCAACAGTTTAGAAAAAGAAGAAAAATAGGTAGTTAAGGAAGTGGAATAGAAGGAGGAAAAAAAAGAAATAAAAATAAAATAAAAGACATAGACATAAAGATACTAAAAACAGATAAAAAGATGAATAGAAAGAAAAAATCGGGAAGGGAAATATAAGAAGAAAAATAAAGAAGAAAATAAAATTTTATTTTGGAACGTAGCAGGGCTGAAAAATAAAATAAAAGGTTTTGGAAGTATATAAAGGGTGTAAAATGGTGGGGTTAGCGGAAATTGATTGAAAAGAAAGAATGGAAGAATTGAAAAGGCAAAATACCAAAAGGTAATATGGTATGTTAAAAAGAAGAAAAAAGAGAAATAACAACAGGGTAAGAAAGGTAAAAAAAAGAAAAAAGATGGAAAAAAGAGAGAAGGATAAAGAATCAGAAATAAAAGAACAACGTACACAAAATAAAGGGACTGGAAGGATACTGGTAGACCTATGTGTAGAAAGCGGTTTGACAGTAATAAATGTAAATATAGAAGAATACAGTAAGTTAATAGTAAAAACATGATAATAAATAAATTGACTATGTTATAATAAATAAAAATTGTAAAGAGGACATAAAAAATCTAAAAATTGAAGAAAAGATGGAATCAGACACCAACCAATAGAAATGATTATGTTAAAAGAAGGGAGATAAAGAAGAGATGTACAGTGGTATAAAAGATAATAGAAAAAAAACAGAAACAGCAGACATAAAAAAAATAATAGAAAAATTGATTAAGCAACTGAAAAGAAAAATACAAAAAAGAGAAACACAAGTAAAAAATGAAAACGTGGTGAAATAGGAAGATGAAAATAAAAAATCGGAAAATAGAGATAAAAGGATATAAAGATAAAAACACACTTTAAATAATAATAAGGAACAGGAGGATATATACTCACATTCTAATGTACAAAGGTTTTTGCAATGGTGGAATAAAAGCTGCAATCAGTAATGTGGAAAGTAGACTTCTTTCAAAATCTAAGGCAAAAAAATAAACAACATAATATAAAGTAAAAAATAGAAAAAATGTATGAGGGACAGAAATTTGAGACAAAAGTTGGGATGGTTTATCCCCAGTTGTGTAAGAGAAGGAGGAAAGGCAAAAACATTAGGTAGGAGGGTAATAATTGGAAGAAAAAAAAAAGTATGAGTGTTGGTGTATGAGGATAGTATTGTAGCATTAGCAAAGAATGGTAAAGATGTAAAAGGAATTATTAAATTTTTGAAGAGATTTGAAGTACAACAAAGTTAAAAAAACAATTGGGTTTAAAAAAGAAAAGAAAGAGAAAAAATATTGGTGGAGGGATAAAGATGAAGAAAGTATGCAAATATTAATTTTTGGGGTACAATCTTAGATATGATCAAAAGATGGAAAACATAAAGAGAACTGAGACGGAAAAAATAGATCAAGTATGGTATGGAAGATGGCGAAAATTTAGGAGAAATGAAGCGTGGTGTTATAAAAGCATAAGAGATTGTAAGGAATGGGAAGAAGTAAAAGAAGATACTAAAAAAAATATAGGGAACAACATTTAGAACTGGAGAAATTGACGACCTAGTTTTTAGTAAAAGAAGAAATGAAATTATAAAATACGTATAGAAGCTGGAAAATATTAGATTTGTTGAAAGAAAGAACAAAATGCAAAAAGAAATGTGATGCTGAGTAAATGTTGAAATAAGTAGATGTACAGAAAAATAAGAAGATAAAATATTTTAAAAGATGCAATATGAAGGAGGTTAGGAAAAGGGAAATCGATGTTTAGAAAAGAATATAATAGCTAGAGATTAAAATATCAAAAATGGTGGAGAAAAAAAAAGGAAAATATAACGAGTAATAAAGACAATTAATAATGCAAAAAATAAGGAACAGACAGAAAAGGTCTAAAAGAATAAAGGATAAATGCAAGATTCAGACCAGGAAACAAAGAAAGGGAGCATAAGTACTAGAGATTAATAAAGAAGGAGTGTGCAATTGTGTGAGGATAAAGTGGGAATACATACAACATACAACACCTAGAAAAAGGGATTTGCCGAAGAACTTACGATTCATAAACGGCGGTTGGATACTGTTAAGGGGAGAAGGACTACAATGAATAAAACAAGTGATGGAAAGAAGAAAGAAAGAAATAATAGTGTTAGAAGAGAAGTTCTTTTTATACCCCCGTTGTAGTTATTGTCAATTTTTGTTTCTTGGTTTCTTAAATATCTAGCTTAACCTCGATCCCTGTAATAAGTTCTGACCTTTTATTTTTGTTGATTTACCATTCTAAAAGTTAATACCATAAACTAATTTTGAAACAAAACCTATGAATCAAAAAATTGGTTGGGACAAGAGGATTTACCTAAGGGATTTGAGGTAACCTTCAACCTGCAAATGTAAGACGACGGTTTGAAGAAAATTTGTACTACGGCATGGAAGTTGAGTAGCTAATTTCGAGCATTTGTTATAATTTTCCAATTCCATTATTAAATTGTTACTGCAATATCTTTTGTTTTTTAAATGACAATATCCGCGAAATCAAAATAAAGGCCCTTTAAGAAAGTTTTGTACTGTTAAACTTAGCCAAACAGCTAAAGTTAACTAGCAACATGTGGGTTTTTTCAAAAGTGTATTTTGAATAGTCTCTATCAGATTTTGCACAAAAAACTGTGAGTTGCCATTTAAAAGAAGTTTTATGTGACGTCATTTTGTTAAAAATTAGCCGACAAGCTGAAAAGAATGCCTCCAGAAATAAAAATTGGCGGGTCTGAGTTTTTTTCTTTTAAATGATCGATGTGGTTCGGTGTCGTCCGCGTTAGCCCACCCTGTATGTTAAAAGAGGTGTACTCAGACTGTTTCAGGTTGAAGTTTTGGTTGAAAAGAATGAATTTGAGTTGTACTGATCATGGAAAACAAGATTCTTACTAACAAGAGTACTTCTAGATGCCATACTACCATCCACTAGTTAAAGTCTTTACTTAGAAAAGTTCACAACTAGAACTGTCATGCCAGTGTTCAGTTCTGGGATCATTTAATGTCAAAGAGCAATCTGCACGATTGAAGGGAAGTGTGCAAAGTGTTTAAGATTCACAGGTAAATCTTTCAACCACCAACACTCCCAACTAAACAACAAAGCAACGGGAAGCTAATGGTTTGAAACGCTCGGAGTTAATTTCGGCTTTGAAAGAGAAACAGAAGACGGGAATTGTTTTGTTCAAATCAGTTGGGGTTGGTGACGCTTTGGGTATGGATTCAGTTTTATTACCTTTAAAGAAATTGACAGATCGTACAAGACCGAGAGGGCCATTTTATGTTGATAACAGTACCAACTTAGTCGGCACTGCAAACCTGTTTAAGGAATGGGACTGTAAGTAAACTCAAAGTTTAAAAATCAACCGGGAGTTAAATCCTTCAGCGGCTTCGTGATTAATCAGGTTAGTCAAGGATTTGCAAATTCCCAAGGCTGAGTTTAAACTTCGTTTGATGCCATAGTATTTTTCTTTCTCCCAATGTTGTTTGGATCAAATCGTAACTCCATTAAAAGTGCTAACGTTTCAGTCAAGTAGTCTGATCTTTTCGCTATAAATTATTAGGCGCCAATATTAAACTTTGATCTTACTTGTTACCCACGCCAGAAGGCTCCTTACCAAGTTTGGGAGATAGAAAAGTACAATTTCTGCTATGTTCCTGTATGAACTTCCAATTAGTGGTCTGGTGATTACAAAAACTCCAAAAAAGAGTAAAATATCCAAATGGTCTAATTACTCCAGTAAAGTGCGTTAGGTCTAGGCTTAGGTGAAGGTGGGTGTGTTGAATACATAATAATCTCTTAAGTTTAAAAAGACATATGTCTAATTTTAAATATCGATAAAACTAAACCTTGTTTAGGTTGACGGAGGTTCGTTTTTTTACGAGATCGTAGACGGTTAGAAGTAAAGAGAAGGATTGAACTGGAAAATTAGAATAAATGTTGATCGAAGGTGGTCGTGGTGAGCAGAAATAAAACAAATATGGTAAGAGATCAACAAACAGAAAGAAAAGGTGGTGGAACAAAACCTAAAGTAGTAGACGAATAGAGAACATTGGTCAAATACGAGAAAAGATCAGAAAGTACCAAAAAAAAGAAAAAAAGATCAATACTGGTAATGTTAACATGAGAAAGGATTAAATTTAAGCCTTTAAGAAATGCAAGAAACCAAAAAGTTTCAGAAGTATCGGTTAGAGGAAGACTACCCCAATAAAAAATATGCAAAAAAAGAAAAAAAAAAAAAAAAAAAAAAAAAAAAAAAAAAAAAAAAAAAAAAAAAAAAAAAAAAAAAAAAAAAAAAAAAAAAAAAAAAAAAAAAAAAAAAAAAAAAAAAAAAAAAAAAAAACGTTTTTATTTATTTATTTATTTATTTATTTATTTATTTAAATACAGCCGCACCACAGCAAAAGCCAATTATGGGCGGGAACAGCAAATACAAAACTAAAACGAATCGGATAATATAAACGTAAAAGTAATTAGACGTAGGTAATACAGATATAATCCAAAACAAATAAAAGTAGTAACGTTAACGTTAAACAAGGTAAATAATGTAAATCGATCAACCAACTAGGGAGTCGCTACAGAATGATTTTATCTCGGATATGGACGTATGAAAATATCAAATTTACGTAGAGCGCTGCTGCTGCATACAGAGAAAATAGGAGATGACTCCAACACACGCGTACGGGAGTGGGTAGGTAGAAAATGGTAGGAAAACGAGACCCAGGTCGAGGAACGGAAAAAGATAATTTGCCAACAATTCAGGACAATCGACAAGGTAATGAATAAGTTTGTATAGAAAGAGAAGAGAAAAGGTGGCGCGACGACTACTTAAATCGGAAAGGTTGAATCTAGCTAAAAGATCAGATTGCGGAAACCTCTAGTGAGGGTAAATTCCATCAACGTGAAAAGGTAGAAATTTTAAGAATTTGCGTTGAATGTTCTCCAGAGCGTGGATATGAGCCTGATACGTAGGGTTCCAGACTACCGAGGCATACTCCAGTCGAGTTCAAATGAGGGTTCTGTACAGCAAGAGAGGTAAGTCAGCGCTAAAAATCTCTAGAGTTTCTGATAATAAAAACCAAGAGTTTTAGTGAAGGTGAAACAATAGATCGAATGTGCAAACTAAAGGACAGAGACGAGTCAAAAGTGACACCCAGATCTTTAAAAGCGCTAGAGCAAGTAATGGAGACGTCGGAAAATGAATAGTTAAAAAGAATTGGAGGACTTTGCTCTGGTATAAGAAACGATGTGACATTTAGAAACGTTTAGATCGAATATGTGAAGTATATGGCGTCAACAGCACAGAAATGCAGTCTCGCAAGAAGAAAGCAGGATGAGATCAGTGCCTTAAGCGGTAAGTGTGGGTTTAATCTTTTTATAGCGAAAAGCAGATTAGACTCTGACGAAATGTTTAGGCAGAGAGATCACGTTAACAACCTGATGTTGAGGTACAAAAAGTGGTGGGCATGTACGTCGCTAAAGCAGTTACTAAAATAAGAAGCAAAAAGTTGACAACTTTATTTTGGCCGTCACTGTGAGCAATCAAGGTAAGTCATATTAGAAGGTATACCGAAGGAATTGCGGAGTAGATTAATGTAAGACCAGAAATGATTAGGGTTAGACCTAATATCGGTCTCAATACGTCTCAAGAAGCATTTGCGAGAAGTCTGAATATCAGTCTTTATATTTGCTGCGCAGCATTCTAAACCGATGAAGAGAAGTAGGGTCATTAGATGATATTTATAATTCCGCCAGAGAGAGTACTTCAGCTTGATATCAGAGATTATAGCATTAGAAAACCATGGCGGGTATTTGGTTCTGGATTGCGGAGAGGACTTAGGATAAACGCATTGAATGAGTTATAGATAACAGAATATAGTTTCTGTAAAGAAGAATCAACGGATGAGTCTGTCAAGATAGGGGTCCATGATAGGAAAAAAAGATGTTCATATAAGGAGGTGTAGTTACCTTTTCTAAAGTTGTAGGACACATGAAGATTATTTCCAACAAGTTAGTGGAAATTGCCAGGTAAGCTGCGGGAAAATCTTATGAGAAGGGTAGGATGATGGAGGTCCTCGTCAACTATTGGATTCCAGTTCCTGATAACCAGACATGGTTTGGATGACAATAAAAGATCAAGTAACTTATTGTTGGAATTTCGGAGGTACAACCTGAAAGGGAGGAGGCATATTCGGCAAAGTTAAAATCACCCAACACAATGAGATCAGGTCCATGGGTAATGTGAAGTAGCTCTAGTGCCTCAAACAGTGTGATCACGTGATCATAAGACACAATTTGGGATATGTAGACTGCGACAAGACAGAATCTAGCACCAGAGGTACTTATGAATACAGCAGAAATATCGATATCGAGAATAGACTGAAATAAAGGAGAGATTGAATACAAATCTATATGCATGCACATGAAAGTTGAATTTTACCGCAATGAGAACTCCGCCACCTCTAGATCTGGATGTGGCTTCGAGTGACCGGTCACATCTAAAGATGTTGAAAAGAGGGGGAAAAGTTCGGAATTATTGACAGAGTCGCTTAACCAAGTCTCAGTGATGACCAAAATATCGATGTAAGAGATAGAGGAAACACCGTTGAGAAATTTTTGTGTTTTAGTGTTAAGGCCCCTAACGTTTTGATAGTAAATGAAGACAGAAGCGTAAGAAAATATAGAGATGAAAAGCTGTCGTGGGAGAGTTGGCGGGAGAAGGGGTAATTGCTATCCGAACCTACCAAATCTGCTTTTAAAGCAGTCAGCTTTTTGACATAGACAGGACAGTTCCTATCCCAAGCAGGGTGATCAGGTTTAATGTTGGGCAGAATCTTCGTAAAGCACTTCAAAAATCAGATTTACAGTCACCAATAGAATGTTGTTCAGCACACTTAGGGCATACCAACGACTTACGGCATTAGCGAGACGAATGGTGGAATCCGCAACAATTGAAGCGTTGAATAACTTCTAATGCATCAAACACAGGGCAAGAATCGTACCCAATAAATATATGTCCAGCCGAAAGAGCAGATCTGTAAGCAGCAGCGTCAACCTGTAAGACAGCCTGAAATGAGCTTTGTTCTTCCTAAGAGGGTTGACCGAGATACATTTGATACTGGAGGAACCGAATAAATCAGGATTTTGTACACCAGCAAACTTGACAATAGTCTCCGGGCTGTGCAACTCAGTCATCCCAGTGACTCCTTGCGGGGATGGAGCTTGGTGGGTTCAAGTCACTTGATATTTTCTGAAAGGTTGACGGTTTGCCATCTGTTCTCACTTTACCGGCGCTGTTATTTGAAGAGCAACTAACGAGAATACTACTACCAGCAGTATAGCTTCACACCGACTACACCTAAGCCAGAGGATATAGGGTCCACAGTACGTAAAAATCAGCCTTAGTAGTAGAATTACTCTGCTGAGTCTTTGGTTTAATCAGAACAGATGGAGCAGCGACGTTAGCATGGACTCAGATGGTGTGCCAGACGAGAGTCAGACTGCAGAGAATTCTAATGCTTTGGATTTCAGTGACAAGACACCAGCTTCGACAATAGAATTTACGTCCTTAGAAATCTTCTCGATCAGATGAGATTTTAATTCACCAATTTTTGAATCTAATTCTTAAACAATATTATTCATGTATTTATCCAGGTACGAATTAATTTTATCTTTCAAATGTGGCTGAACAAGAGAGAGAGACAAGATTGGCATTTCCAAATAACCCTTAATACGTTCTAATAATGTCAATAATATTGTTGTGTGTTTGTAAAGAAGTTTTCGGTATAGATTTTTCTGATTTGCATTTAATATATTTTATAAAGCACTGCGAGGTAATATTTAAAACAAAAGGTCAAATACTTGTATTGAAGAGATTTTGCAGTATTTACCAGTTGCCATTTTGGAGCTAAGCTACAGAATCTGGTCTAAAACTAAAATCTAAAGTTTTTTATTAAACATTTTGAGGCCAGAATCTCCCTAAAACACACAAACTAAAACTATATTAGGCCGCAAAGAATAAAACGCAAAGATAGTTGACCAATAGTGAGTGTCAGGAGAGTGGAACGGAATGGTACTGCAACGCAATCTGAAAGATTGACGGTTCACAAATACCATTAAAACTAATTTGCTCAAAATAAACATTGGCAGTCAATCTCCAATTGTACCAACGTAGAAGGCTTGCGTCAGACACTGGGCAGGCGCCGTTTTACATAAGGTTGAAACGAAACGAGAATCTTAATCTTGTGCCAAGCCTACCGTCACCTACAAGGGCACTTAGCAAAGAAAGGTGATACTTAGAACTATTTTACAAAAAATGTGGAAATCATAAAATTAATATACAGTGTGTCAATCAATTTAAAAACTTACAATGGGCAATATCTCATAAACAAAAAATGATACCAAAAAATGCTTAAAATCGTTTCTAGAACAGGAAGAGGGAACTAAGGTGACATAAAAGAAAACTCACCCTTATCAATCGCCTTGGCCCCATCTACCCCAACTAAAAAAGTTTAAACAACAAACTCCTACTTGTGATACATTATTGAAAAACCTATAAAAAATGGTATGCAACCGTATAAATAATAATTGTACAAGATGAATCAATAATTGTAAAACCTGATTTAAATTAAAAAATTTAATGAAAATTTTTTGTTGAACTACAAATTTGTTAAAAAATATCAATTAAGTAAATGTTCAAAGTGGGTTCCATTGTTTTGTAAACAATAATACACCCTACTTTCACATTCTGCACAAACTTTTACAAATGTTCTTGTACTGATAGCGCGACATGCTTTAGTAATTCTTCTCCGCAATTCACCAAGTGATGCAAGTTGAGTTTTATAAATAACTGACTTAAGGTAAACCCATAGAAAAAAATTTGGTAACCACGGTGGCCACTCAATAAGACCTCTCCTTCCAATCTATTTGTTCGGATAATTAGTATCCAACCAGTGCCCAACTGCAGCTGCATAGTGACGAGGTGCCCCATCTTGTTGAAAGTGAAGTAAATCTTTGTCTATAAATAGAATGCCTTGGTCGTCTCTTTGGTTCTCTAATTCATGAACAATTAAAGGTTTGATCCAGCCTATTCAGATAAACGTCGGCAATTAAATTGCCTGGTATAAAGAAGGGGTTAATTAAAGCATCACCTAATATCTAATATCTAAATTGTCCAAGAACCTCAATTTGTCTTCTTTCATTCAGTAATTTTGGGGCAATACTTTTTCTATTTTGGACTGATCCCGTTTCTCTAAACTTTTTAACTAAATCACGGATATACACGTAACTTACAGTTTTGTCCGGATGCCTCTTATTAAATATCTGAGCTATCCTTAGATAACACTGGTTCTGAGAACCAAATATGAAAATTATCTCCACACGTTCAGGTATACTGTAAACCATCGTGACAACTACAGCTGAATGACAGTACTGATCGTACAAATGACACTTAAATGTGTCAAATCAAGAAAAATTTATTATCCTAGAAACGGTTTTAAGCATTTCTTGATATCATTTTTCGTTTTTGAGATATTGTCTATTGTAAGTTTTTAAATTGACACACGGTATACGGAACATATTGAAACTAAAAAAGGCTAAGGAGAAAAACTGGTGATAGACAAAGAAAGTTACACATCGCAGGAACTGGAAGGGGATACTGATGGCTGTAACGTAATCTCCAATCATAAGAGAACAGTGTATAAAAGATCGCTGGGAGAATGACAGTTTCAAGGAGCAACTAAAAAAGATAACTAAAACAAAAACCAAACAAAACTAATAAACTGTAATAAGAACGAGGAAGAAAATAAAGAACAATGGAAAACGAATAGTGAATGGAAAATGAGTAGAAGAATAAAGTCTAAGCAGCAAAAACAAACAAAAAGTAGTATAGTAAGAGTAGCTTGGCCAAATATGTGGGGGGGGGGAAGTATACATTTTGAAGGTAACATCATGGAACGGCAAGGAATATTTAAAGCAGAGACAATAACAAATTTAGAAATAGAAGCAAGAAAGAAATACAAAATAAAAACAACCATAAAGGAAACTATTTGAGAATCACCTATTCTTCACTAACAGAAAACGGAAGGTTTGGAGTAGTCGTTTTAAGAGCAAAAACTAAATTAAAGAAAAGGGTGGAAAAATTTGTACCAATATCAGACAGATTATGTTACATAGAACTAACTAGGCAAATCATTTCGATACTTAATTTATATACCTCCACATAAAAGAAAGCAGAAGAAAACAAAGATGAGTTCTATAAGGAAGTAGTAGAAGCATACGAAAATTTAAAAAAATGTTTGGATAATTTAAGGAGATGCAAATGCTGAACTAGGCAGAGAGGGGATGCTCAGGCATATTACAGGAGGAGAAAGTAAATATGAGAACAACAATGACAATGGCAAGAGACTTATAGAGTTAGCAGAGAAAATTCTATGAAGATACATTTCAAGAAGAAGGATATTTATAACACACATGGAAACCTCCAAACGTGGCATATACGAATCAAATAAAGAAAGGTTGCAAAAGGAAGAACGGAAACTTATGGAAGGTAAAAAGGGAGATAACAATGTAATCAAACAAAGAAAGCTAAGGCACATATGGACAAATGGGCAAAAAGTTTACTCCAAAAGAAACGCGTGGCAACACAGACTACAATATAAGAAGAATAGGTGATCTGAAAAATAAGAATATAAAATATTGAAAAATTCAACGCTGCAAACAGGAAAATTATACAGCTATGGGCCTAAAGCCTTGCCAAATCATCAATTTCACCCTTCCACATATTTATTTTACGTGTATCTTCACTTTTTCTATGTTCTATGTTATTTATGATAATGTTCCCGCACCTGTTGTACAATCTCCCACTCATCCCCACATCTGCTTCCTCATTGCCACATCTCAATCTAGCTATCAATCTTTTTTCTACCAATCCTTTAACATATGTCAAGTATTTCATGTTATTTCCGTTAATATTTCTTTGTACTTTCAAATATACCTTTATCCCCTATTTTTTCTCTTCGTTCCTGTATCTGTATATTCTGTCACTTCTTATTACATTCTCTTCTATGCATCTCCCAACTTCTCTTATACTTTTTATGTATTTTCTAAAGTATCCTACTTTTGTAATAGTCTCTTCACCGTATTTGTTTTTCTAATCCTCCACTTCCTTCTCACATTTCTTTAATATTTTATTATTTTCTTTGACTCATTCTTCTCTTTGTGTCTCACAGTAATTTTTTTCAGCTAGATCCTTATTATGTTCAATTTAACTTTCCCTCACAATATATTCAGGTGTTTCTTTTCTAATCTAAACGTTCACTTCTAATTTAATTTGTGTCTTTTCTAATTTTTCCTTTCTTTTTCTATCCTTGATCTTATTTTTTTTGCTAATTTATCATACTGCCATTTTTGTTTTTTCCATTTTTTTTCTAAATACTGTATCTTTTATTTCTTTTATTTTCTAACCCTAATATGTAACTTGTCCTTATTGTTATTACTTAAATTACATCCCTCTTACTTGTATCTATCTATCAACTTTTTTTTTGTTACAACCATTATTTTGCTTCTGTTTGTTCTTTCTTTTTTTCTTTTGAACACTACCATTCTAATCTGTTTTACTTTCGCTACCAGTATGTTTCTTCTAAATACGTTTTAACTGCTCTCATTTGTTCTTCTTTTTCTGCAATAAGCACAACATCATCAACATATGCCAATACCCACATTTTTTTCTTCCGATCACTATTCCCCTTGCTATTGTTCTTAACCCTTTTCTCTAGATTGCTTGTATATATTAAAAATTTGCCTGGGCCTAAGGCCCTTAGTTACCCAAAACTCTTCCTAAAATACCCTTCACTCTTGTTCTACACTTTGATTTTAATATATGTTTCTTTTCTATTGCTTCTACCTAATCTTCGTTTATTCTGTTCTGTGTCATACCGTTCCACAGTAACTGCCTATTCACAGTGTCAAGTGTTAGCCTTGATATTTAAGAACAACTCCTATACTTTTTCAGATTTCCTCCCTATTTTTATTAACAATTTGTGTTAATACATATATGTTTTAATAGCCCCTCTTCTTTCCCTAAAACCCGCCTGCTAGTCTGGTATCACCTTTTTTTCTTTCTAACTTCTTTTGAATTATTTCCCATATATCTTGTATCTTCCATTTGTAATACTGCTTGGAGTTTTAAGTTCCATTCTATTTCTTCCTTTATGTATAGGAAAGATTATCGCTTCCTTCTAATCCTCCTCTGTTTCATATCTTTTATGTATTTTTTTTAATTCTTTTCATTCTCTTCCTTATGTATATTCCATTATTCCTCTTCCATTCTTCATTTTACTTGTCTTTACTTTTTATGACTCTTCCAATTACTCTTAATTATTTATTCCTATTTTTATCTCCATTCTTCCTTTTATTGATGTTTTTTTTTCTTTCTATTCCAATAGTATCAATACAATGTTCCTCTCATTTTTCTCCATCTACAGGGTGCGAAAGTAATGAATTAAATTTCCGCGTCGCTTCTATTGGTCGGAGTGGGATTGACTACTTGGAGTAGGTGGTGGGAATTTTACCTTGCCGCACAACTGGTCTCCTGTGCTCTTCAAAATGTGGAAATGGCAGACTGTAAACCTCTGCCCGCCGACCATGTCACTGAAAAAAAAAATCGACCATCGAACAACGTTACGCGATTAAGTTTGTGCTAACTAAAAATCTCTTGAGGAGACCTCGAAAATGATATGTGAAGCGAACGGGAATTCTGCTCTGCCGTACTCACAAGTTTCTAGATGGTTAAAAGCCTTTAAGTAATGTCGGGAACAGGTTTACTGACGAACAACGCTCTGGGCGGCCGTCAACTAGCAAAACCGACATCAATGTGGCTCGTGTTCAACAATTGTTGGTCTCTGACCGTCGATTGAGTATCAAAATGGTTGCCAATGAAATAAACTTGTCATCTACTGTTGTGTTTCGTATTGTTACTGAAGATTTAACGATGCGAAAAGTGTGCGCCTAGCTCGTGCCTAAGGTGTTGTCAGACACAAAACGCCAAAGCTTTGAGTAGCACACTGATCAGTCCCCCAAGCCCAAAAAAGCGAGAATGAGGAAATCAACAGTGAAAACAATGCTCATTGTCTTTTTCGACAGCATAGAAGTGGTCCATAAGGAGTTTTTCCTTAAGGACAGATGGTTAACCCTCTCTACTACGTGGATGTGCTGAAAATACTCCAAAAAAGAGTCTCCGCTACTTGGCAACCTCCACATGACAACGCGCTGCTGCCACAACGCGCTACGAGTCCCCGGAGTTCCTGGCTAAACACAAGATGCCAACGTTAACTTCATCCTTTCCCTTTTCTCCTGTAGTCTTGACGTTAGTCCCTACAGACTCTTTGTGTTTCCTCGGATTAAGACAATCCTGAAAAGAACACTTTTTTTTGTTCATAGAAGGCGTGGACGAAGGCTTTGCGAGAGGTCTCCAAAGACACCTTCCAGGGTGCGTACCGGTCATGGCAGACCATTGTTGGAAAAAATGCAAAGACCCATGATGCAATACTTTAAAAATTTTAAGAGTTTGTGTAAATCTGTTCAATAAATTACTTAAAAAAAATAATTGTATCATTGAACGCACGCTGTATCTCCTTCACCAGCTTTCCTTCTATTATTAAACTTCCATACATGTTCTTAGTTCTTTTATTTTCATTTCTTTGTATTCCTCTATCTCTTTTATACATTTCCTTTTTTTCCTTTTTCTTCCTCTTCTCATTTTTTTTCAATTTGTTTTATCTTTTTTCCGTTGCTTTTTCTTTTTTATCCCATTTATTTTCCTCGTCCACTCGTTACTGAAATATTTTTTGCTCTTCCTTCAATTTTTCTCTATATCTTTCTTTTGACCAAAATTTTGTCTCTTCTTTTCTACATTTTTTCTTGTTTTCTTCTCTCCGTCGTCTATCATGGTCACCTCTAAAGGTTGATGGTCCCATTCTTACTCTTCTCATATCCTCAACTGCTTTATCTCGTTCTTATTTATCTTTATTTACTATAACGTACTTTTTTCTTCTATGAAGGTGTACTCATTTCTCCTACCTTCTTCCATATTTTTATTCATTATAGTCCATCCTCTTTCTTCACATTAGTCTAACAATATTTTCCTTGTCTACTTAATGTTTTATCTATCGATCTCCTTTTTTAACCTTCCGTCTATCATTATTCTATCCTCACCTCCCTGTTTTGCATTAAAATCCCTTTATAATTATTTTCCCTTCTTCAAGTTGCTTTATCATTTCTTCTACTTTTCTTCTTTTTTGCTTCCCAATTATTTACGTAGTTTCATTACTCCATTCACATTCACTTTTCCACTTTTCCTTACCCCTGATATTATTCCTCCTTACGCCTTCCCTTTTTTATTTGTTCTTTGGGCGAATTGTATATCCTATTCAAACTTCTCCGACATCTTTCTTTTCCATTGGTCTATTCCTTCTTTCCCACCATGCCTTAACCAATTCCACCATTTTAAAACCTTTTATGTAATATCAAAATTCTTCTTGTTTATTTTATTTTAACTATATCTTTATTTACATCGTGTTATTTCTGATTCCTTCTTTACCTCACTATCCCTCCCTTTATTTGTTAGTTTTTTAGACTCCATTTTTTTATTCTGCTCTCATTTTCTATCCACCTTCTTTCTTCAACTTTTTTAGCTTATATAGTGTATATAATTTGTAATTGTCACAATTAAATTGATAGCAAAACAGTTTCTTTTTTTTATGCTTTTCTTTGTAAAAATAATTTAATTAAAACATAAAAGTTTATCGAATTCTCATACGTGCTTTTTTCAAAATTTATGATCCAAACGTATAGTTCCAAAAATTAAATTGATTTGACGTTGATCAGAAATTGATGCCGAATCATATTTACAATGAAAATAGTATTTAATCTACTTTTTTAATATTTTGCACTCCTAGCAAATGACAAAATAAGAAAATTAAATACTATCATGGTAATTAAATAAGTATTCAATCATTGATAAATTTTTCGTAACTCAGCGTCAGTTGCGAAATGTTTGGGAACAAAAATGAAAAGTTAAGCAACATGCACCTAAATATTTATCAGTAAAACTAATCAAACATACAACTATTAACAAGATTATTGTACAGAATCTTCGAGATGCATCTTGATGGTATTCGAACAGCAAGCAATACGTTCACAAGGAAAAAATCTTACGGTTTTTTTTTAATAAGATATAAATGTAGAGTACTCGAATAAAGCTAAACAGATGTTTATATAAAGAATTACCGGTTTAAGTAACCATCTAATTATTAAACATACAACAACGAGAACATCAGAAAGAAACCGTTGGTATCTGCTTTATTTTCTGCAAAAATCATCTTCTCTTTGAAAGGTAAATCAATAAAGTCGGGACGCGACTTGTCAAAAATGTCATTCGATGATGAAACGTGCGTTTTATATAATAGTTGATGGTTTATTACTTTCGGCCTGTAGTTTCATTTGTTTCAGATATCATTAAAGCGTTTTTAATGTTGATCCTATTCAATGGATGAATTATAATTTTTATTAATCCGCACACCAAACGTGGAACCAATTTCCCATAAAGGATTTAATAGATGTTTTATTTTGTATGATCTATCAAAGCGTTCAACGTGAAAAAAAAAATTTACAGCTAGATTCGCATAAAGAGATAAGTAGAACTAATTAAAGCATAAAATAAACATTTTTATCCGTTTAAAAGGTGTTGAAAACTATCATCAAATACCCGACCGCGAAAATTTCATACAAATGAAACTGCATGCTATACATTGCGAATTTTAATTTTCGTATTATGGATCTGCACTATCGAGAATGAGGTTTTATTTTTTTATTTTAAACGTAAGCCCAACATGATTTTTATATGTATAAGGTTGTCTAAGGTCTCTTTGATAATTTTGCCTTTAATTTTAGAACACAACATACACGAACAAATTCAAATTTAAAAGTTAATTAAATATTAGCATTAAACGAAATCTTGTAAAAAGTAAACAAAAATTTTTGCATGTTTTTCATAATTTTGATTCACAACCGTTTAAAATGTCTATAAATTGTTATCTTGTCAATTCTTAAACTAATTTGATTGAGTGTATAGGTACACATTTTCACCAGAAAAACAAAGCTTTCCGCAGCTTTTTTAAGAAAAAAACTAATGTTTAAAACACAGAAAGACACAGTGAGTTCCAATTATATCTTTTCTTTTATCTGTGGCTGCTTGTTTAAATGAAAACCCCAAGGACCTCCTTATCGCAACAAAACCGTTACAATATAGGTTATACATGTTCTTAATAGTAAACTTAAAACTATATAAAAATGAGGAATATCTGTTTCAGGAAGGCAAGATCTATTAAAACAGTGATGACAAAAAAAAATTCTTACCACTTGTTGCCTAAATTTGTAAGAAGAAGTACATAAAATTATATTGGTTTCTTCTTACGTCAAATTTTGGAACCGGTTTTGTAAAACTTTTTTATTATGCTTAATTTATTTAAAAGGTACACATGATCTTTGATTTGGAATTTAAATTACAATCGATCTGGTATCTTATCTTTTGCAAAACCTTGTATACAGTTGGGTGTTTTCATAAAATTTAAATTTAAAAAATTGTTAAGTTATAAACCTGAAAGGAAACCCTAGTACTACAAAAAAAAATATAATGTGCTTAGTATTATTGGCATTAGTCGAGACGTCAATGCTCGTACAAATCAAATATAAGTGGTGGGTTGTCTATGTAAAATACTACTAATTTATTACTTGAAAAAACAATTGCATACAAATCAAACTACCCATGTTATGTTCTTTATACGAATATTGACGTCACGATATCGGCGATCTGTTTCGGCGCCAATTTTTAGAAATACACTTTTTAAAAAGTACCCTGCAATTAAAAAAAAATTACATCTGACGAACGTCTTTATATGTATGGACTTCGATTTTATACATTTTATAAAATGTTGGAAAACACCGAATTATTCAGGTATAATGCATGCATTGCCTAAAACTATATCGATACAATTTATTAGATTTTCTTTATTCCTTTTAGAACACAGGCGTTTCTTGCAAAGCTCTAATTCTTTTCTGAAGTTTCTTGGTCATCTAGTCTGGTCTTCTACAGTGTAGGGTCTCTTTGCTTTATCAACTGTTCCCTTCCATTTTTCTGTTTGTTAGTCTTTTTTTCTAATTTAAAACTCTTATTTCTTTTAAAAATCTTTCTACGTTTTAAATTCTTTTCTGCCTTGATTATCCTTAGGATTTATTTCCGCCTGATTTCCATTTTATAATTCTTTTATTCTCAGATAATTGTCGCCACTCATTACGTGCCATATCCATCTTAATCTTTAATATACTTAATTTTTTTTCTAAATTATTTTCTTTTCGGACGCATTTCTTCATTGTCATATTTTCAAATTACTCACAACCTCGCAGTTGTTCTTTGTTCTATGATACTGAAAAGTATCTTGTAGGTTACAATTAATAGGACCATTTTTTTGTAGCATTTTTTTAACTCGCTTTTTTTAGGTAATGGACTTATCGTTTCTTTTTTCTTATTCTTTAGAAATCTATTCTGTTCTTCAAATGTCTTTTATTAGAATGTATATACTTTTTGTGTAGTTTTTCCAACAACTAATTTTAACATTTCTAAACATATTTAGCCTGTACCTGTCGCCTTCCCGTTGTTTGCTATAAATATTTTTTGTATGTTGAGCTTGGTAGTTCTGGTCTATCTTAGTTTGTTGTATCACCTTTACTTCAGTGTTATCGTATTATTTTAGCAAATCTTTGTTTTATACTTTCCTTACTTTCTCTGTGTTGTTTTATTTTTTTCTTTGTTTCGTGTTTCTTTTTTACAAATTTTGACTTTTCCTTTCCTCCCTTCATTTTTTTAGTAAAAGATTATTGTATTATCTCTTTTATATTTTTATTTCCTCTATTTTATTGTTCATTCATTGGTTTCTTTTACCAATTTTACCACTTGTCCTTGAGGTTGTAACGGTTGTAGTTTACAAATAATAATAAAAGAAAGCGACGGCTCTAGCGATACAACCTAGAGGGAAGAACAATACTATTTGGCTCGAAATAGCTCACTAAATTCATGGAAAATTCCGTATTTGTAATAGTTAGCACAGCAGTGTCCGGCTTAGTCGGTGAGTTGGGGAGGTCTTTGAAGAACTGAAAAAAATAGACTGCTGCCTAACGAAGTGCCACCTGCTGGGTAATAGAAAGAAATAGAACAAACCAACAGGAATTCAATAGGTTTTACTTAAGGTCTAATACGCTAAAACAAACACAAATCAGAGAGACAAATAGACAATTAAATGTATTAAATAAAACTTACAGTAATAGGAGAATATGTATTAAGTGAGAGATTCTGTCGCATAAGACTTACGGGCGTTAGCAACAACAAATTAATTAAAGCTCGCAATCAATATGTTGAAATTTAGTTAAGCTCATGTTTGTTACACCACAAATTAAAGTTAGCGTTCCAATTGAGGATTGGTTACTATCGGACTAGCACGGTAAGTAGCTCCCGCCAACCCAAAAGGCCTTTTGCTTTAGTTTCACCCACTTTATCTAAAGCGCCCAGGTTTTTATGGAGCTAGTTAAAAACAAAACCGAGTGCCGGTGGTAAAGTCTACCCCGAATAAAAATTTACTTATATGCTAAGGACTCAAACCGTTTAATCTCACATGTACGTAAACTTTATACGCATGAATAGTAAATAGGTTTTTTAAATAGTAAACGTAGCTGTGTTCTGAAGCATGCAGTTCCGATAAGGAAGGTTCTTGCTAACGACAGTACTTGACAGTTTTAGAAAATACGTAGCCACAGAATTTTCCATAGGAAAACTAGACAACAAAGAACGGAAGGCAGATATGTTCCCTTAAAGCAGCAGATATGCAGCGTGAACCACCTCTCAGCCGGTTGAGTTTATCGGCCCTTGGCAGCTTTAATGTAGGCGAAACCGTGGTAGTCGTCACGTTTTATAGCCATTTCAGCACCCCCATGTGATACACGAGTAGAGTATGAGGTTAAGTAACGTGCTAAAGCATACGTCGTAATTCAAATTAACACAACCACGAGACAACAAAAGAAATGAAAAAAGAAGTACTTACGGCGAATACGGTCGAATTTACATTTACACACCAATTTGACTTGGAATTATTGAAGTCACATTAATACTTTACGTGTAAACTTTTAGCTTTACGAAGCACGCTGAAAACGCCTAATAGAAGAAAATCGCAAAATATCCGCTTGTCGTTTCGATAATTTTTGTGAATTAAAAGAATTCACCAATGGGAAAATACGTAGCGTGTGCGGCAAATTTGACTTTAAACTATTTTTTAAGTTTGTCATTTTTCTTAACACCAATTACTATTGTTTTTTCTCACACATACCTTTACGTTTTCCCATGTTGCTTCTATACTATTTTTTGATAATTTTATTTTAATTCTTTTTTGTATTTTTTTCTATTTACTGTTTTACTCTTTTGTTTGTTTGTTAACTGCTGTACATTTATTTGTTATAGATAATAACGAATATTATTTTTCACCAAAAAACCCCTTAACAACAACAATTCAACGTTAATTTTGTTTAATTTATGCTATTACTATGAATTAGTCGTTATCTACAGTTGCTGTATTTTCGATATCAATATGTGATATATTTGATTTTTTACGGTTCCTGGCTAATTATATAAATGTATATTATTTTTTTCATTCTTTATCTTATTTCCTGTAAGCTTGCTAAATCCATCTTGTATCTTTTTACATTATAAATTATTTCTTGCTCTTTTCTAAGTATCAGTACATCCTGACATTGCCATTGCATTGTACCAAAGTTTTCGTAGTTAAAACGGGATAAATATCAAACGTCATAAAAACTTTTTCTAGTAAATTGTGTATAAATTTGTCACTAATTAAAACTGTAAGATCTTATTTTAAAGATTTTTGAATGTTCCTTTTCAACAAATCATAGTAAACAAAATTTGGAATCTACTATGGCTAAAGCATAAAACAATTTATAACCAAGATGGCACCCAGTTCAACTTACTTCAAAGGTTACTCATATCAAGCACATGAATTCTATCATGTTAAATCTTTTAGTACACGTGTGTGTATTACTCGTACGCAATGAATGTATGTTAAATCTAAATAAAAATTTTAAACAGTCATATAAATGTGTCCATCGAAGACAGCATTGAATTGTACTGCAATTTAGACTAATAACATTTTATGCAAAAATTATCATCAGTTCTTGTAATTATCCAAATTTTTAAGGAGTTTTGTATTTGTTAAAACAAAACGTCTTTGTATGAGAATTTAAAATAAACTACTGAAAGTCAGGTAATCCGACCAAATCAGATCATAGACTGAAAGAGTCTCGTAAGAGGTTTTTTTAACCTTACCTTACTGTCTTTTATGGGATTCCAGGGTAGTCTGATAGAGTTACTAATCACTATCTATGCAGGCCACGGAGTTGACAAAATATTGAATAAACACGTTAATTCCCGAGCTACGTTTTGACAAACCTCACAATGACCGGCATCGTTTTTGATTAGGTTGACTTGACTCTTAAAAAGCGAGACAAAAGTGAAAAATTGCTGAGAGATAATGAGAGATCTGTTACTAAGTCAGCAGATACCTACCAAATATTAAAAGCAAAAATTAGAAATCCGTTGAATAAAATTGAAACAAATGGTCTAACATCATGGTAGTGGGTCCAATACCTTTTTAAAACTACTTTGATCAAACTATTGATACAAGCAAAGCGTACTGGTGAGATAGCAGCATTCATTGTATACTGGCCACAATTCACCTTTTTTTACGGATCTGGACATTTTTAGTACGCTAAGAACTCGCACCTCTACCTTTAGGATATGGCGGCTCTACAAGATCAGATAAATTAAAGTAAATACGACATGTTCATAAAATAATCCCTTACCATTCGCCAGTTTACAGTGGGTTAGCCCAAAAAAGGAAAATCTCCGACAGTGTGCTCACAAGGTTGACAACAGGAATGCGAATGTCGTTAGCCAGGTGGGAAGGTGGGAACAACCCACTACTTTACTTTGAGTTAACATTCTACCCTCTTTGAAGCGTAATCCTCAAGTGACTCACAATTATTATTTTTATAAGGAATCGAACATAATTCGCAATTGGACGCGTTAATTTGCCATTTTGACTACGAAACTTTGTTGTCACATCCAGGCATTATTTGTATTACTTTTGCAAGACACCACTCCATGGAGGGAAAAGTATATTCCTTTACTAAAACTAAATCATCTACCTTCAGATGGGTTTCTGGTATCTTCTACTAAGATCTGTGTTGAAGCTAATGTAAGTAGTCAATAGACGATTTTTTCCAAAAATCTTGTCTTAACTTGGTATTTTGTTATAGTTTCTGAATTCAAGCCCCAAGAAATGTAGTCTGCAGGATTAGAACCAGAAGAAACGTGCCTCCACTTTGCATTAATGGAGAGATCTTGTATCTCTGATACCTTGTTAGCTACGAATGATGTCGAACGTGACGGTGACGATTCAGCCAAGCAAGACACTATTTTTAGTTATAATAAATAGTCTAATTATGATTCACACCCACAAAGAAGTGGAAACGTTTAGTTTTAACAGCCAAAGGTTTCAAAAAAACTCTTTGTATATAATCAAAATATTTTTGGAATATGCAGCACAAATGTGGTTACTTGGTGGTAAAAATCGCATGTCGATATCTTTAATAATAAAATAGTTATGGACCAATTACACATCGCCGGAACCTTTTGCAAGTATACATCTTGATTGGTCTAAAAAAGATAACTACTAATTGGATAGCAACTAACCAAGATAAAATAATCTGGAAAACAGTAAAAGAGGCCTATGTGAACAAAACAGGCTGGGTAAATAAAAAAAACGTTCCTTCTACCTTTTCGCGGGAAATTAATGATTGTGAGTATTTTTGATACATTATGTGTGTCTCATTCGCTGTCTTCCAAAATTAGACTAATAAAAATCTGTTTAAATTAATTTAAGTTGTTTTTATGTGATTGGGGGTGAACGGTGTCGGTTGGTAGGTTACAGTTACTACAATTTCTTTCTTTAAAAAAATAACACTTACAATAACAATTTAAAAAAAAACGTAAAATTTGTTTTAATCAATTTAAGTTGTTTTTATGTGATTAGAGGTAAACTGTGTTGGTTGGTAGGTTACAGTTATTACAATTTCTTTCTTTAAAAATTACATTCATAATAACAATTTCAAAAAACATTTTTTTACGTAAAATTTTTTCATCAATTTAAGTTGTTTTCATGTGGTGGTAATCGGTGTTGGTTGGTAGGTTACAGTTATTACATTTCTTTCTTTAAAAGTAAAATTTTCAGAAAAAACTTTTTTTAAGTAAAATTTGTTTTAATCAAACAACTTAATTGTTTTTATGTGATCACGGGTGAACGATGTTGGTTGGAAGATTACAGTTATTACAATTTCTTTCTATAAAAAATTATAATCATAATAACAATTTAGAAACACACTACTGTTTCAAATAACATTTGTTTTAGTTATGTATTTTCAGGTGATCGGGAGTCATTTCATTTGATCGGGGTCAACGTCGTTAGTTGCGAGGTTACAGTTATTACAATTTCTTTGTTTAAAAATAATACATATTATCAAAGTTCGAAAAGGTAGGTAGAAAGTATATAACTTTAACCTCGTAGTGCGTAAGTTTTGGAAATTCATTAAATTTTTGGGAAAATAATCGAATAATATTCACCGCTCCCCTTCAAAGATTATCTTAGGAAAAGAAAGAGATAAAGAAACTAAGATTGGGCTGGTAAATGCTGTATGTTTTAAGTACGCACCAGTAATTTTCATCAAAGAAAAGAGATCATTTTCTAAATTTTACTATAATTACTGAACATTATTTGCCGTAATTCCTTGATCGTTTAACATTTCAATTAGGAAGGAGTGCGAAGTCAAGCATAAAAAGGTCCTTGATTTTTTTTGTCGGAAGTCAAGTACTGCAGTTGGTACGTAAAAATTATCAATTACTCGCCTAAAAAGTTTATTGAAAATTACTTCGTCGTCATTATTAGCCTAAAATAATAGCGGACGTTTGTAATTATTTACGTTATTAATGTCACGTTTGTGCTCAACAAAAACCGAAGCAAAAACAGCCAGCTGGATTGATGGGTCCTGATTTTATATGCGGTACATGGATTTACCTACATTTTAATAGTATTTGAAGCAGAACAAACCAACAGAATAGTCAAAATTATTATAGTACGGTTACGTCGCAAATAAGACAAAAATAAATGTAGCTTGCGCTTTGAGGATTGCAAAGTATACGCCATCTGAGAAACTAAAATTTTGGAAAAATGTTATCTAAAAAAAAACTGAAAAATTTTGATAGGTTTGACACTTAGCCTAAATTTATTGCTTCTAAAATATTAATATTAAACAAGTTTGAAAAATATATAGTATGCATCGTAGTAAACCGGTGGCGGGGTGAAGTTAATTGGGTTTGAATTTAAAAATTCAATTTTACCGCTGCAGATTTTTTATATGTTAGTCAAAGTATCAAAATTAAATCAAATTTTATTGTTCTTATACAGAGTGATTTTTAACTAATAGGACATAAGCTAAGGGCGGGTTATTTAGATCAAAATATGACCATAAGACACAATATGCCTTAATAAAATATTGCTGTGGAAAAAGATACAAGGCGTCAGATAAAAAAATTTTTTTGTTCATTTTTTGTTAATAATTTTACCGAAAAGTTATCAGTCCTTATCAAAATCTACAGAGATGCATAATTATCTGTCAGTCCAAAACGTTCCCTTAATAAATAAAGTAATATTTGACATCCCTTAACTGCGTTTTTCGCAAAAACAGATAAAATTATCGTACTTAAACAAGAGTACCAATATTGTGTATAAATAATGTTTACGTCATATTCTCTAATGAAAATCACTAAAAAGTTTTCTCAAAAAAAGTTACCAGTCGATTTCATCATCAGGAATCATTCACTTGGCGCCCCCTACAACAAATTGTAAAATAGTACGTAAAATAATGCTCTTGGTTTAAAAGTTATGCCTTTCTGCTAATTTGGATAAGAATTGATATATTTACAGTCAAATTATTAACGAAAAATGAAAAACAAAAATTTTATTTAACGCTCTGTATCTTTTTCCACAGCAATATTTTATTAAGAATTATTGGGTCCTATGGTCATATTACAGCCTAAATAACCCGCCCTTAGCCTATGTCTCAATAGTTATGAATCACCCTGTATAATTAAACAAAGAATTCGTTTTCTATATTTCAATACAATTTCTTAAACTTATCCAACTGTTCCCCTTTATTTCCCTCTCCCTAGTGTTTCATTATATTTCTTTTTTCCCGTTCCATCCTACGTTCTTCGCCCATTGTATCCCTTCCTCTTTTTTCCCCAATAACCTCTTCCAATCCTCTCATTCTTTACATTTTTTCTTCATATGTTTGATATTCTCCCACTTTCCCCACACAATCTACATACCCTCTTCATCCCTCTTCCAGTATTTGTTTTTCTGTTCTTCGTTTCCTGTCCTAAACCTTGCTATTATTTTTTTTCTAACCCTTTTCCCGATGTCAAGTACTTTGGTATTTCTTCCATGATTATTTCCTTGTATTTTCCATTACATATCCCGTCTTATTATCTCCTCTACTAAACTTCTTCTTTCCCCTTTTATTCCTCCTTGATAATATTTCTTTCTTGCCTCCTGCCCATGTATAACTTTCTGCATTTATACCTCTTTCCAACCTTTATATAGTATCTCTTTTTCCGTCCTGTTTTCCATCCCTTCTTCATACTTCATTGCTCTCTTTCCTGTTTGTATTCTTATCTTTTCTAGTTTTATCTCCTCTTCCACAATATATGCCGGTGTTCCGTTTCCAGTCCCAATGTCCATTTCCAATATTTTTCCTGAATCACTTCTAGTTCCTCCCATTCCTTCCATCCCCAAATCTCAGCTTCATACATCATAACGCATTTTACTAATCTCTCAAAAACCCATCTTCTTTTTCTATACACTCTCAATCTCTTCCTCTCCCCACCACCATTTCACCTCCCTTCGTCTTCCTTTTCTCTTTTTAAATTCTATTATTTTTGTTTCCGGTACATTCACTTAAAGTTTCCTTTTCTAGGAACCTTTTACTACTTTTATTATTTTTTATCTCTTTCTTATTTTTCGCTAAGGTGACAATATCGTCGGCATATGCCAACACTCATACCTTTTTCTTCCCTATTACAATCCCTTCTACCTGATGTTTTTCCAATTCCTCTTCTAAATCGCTTAAATAGATTACAAACAGACACGGACTTAACGGGCATCTTGTTTCCTTGTAAACCTCCTCTATTGCGTCTTTTAAATCGTTTTTTATTCCCATTTACCTCATTTTTTCCATAGTGTTTCTCTGCGCACGTTATCATGCTGCTTTTATGTCCATAAACAAACCCTATACTTTCCTTTTTTTATTTCTATCTCCTGTTTTTCAAAATAAAAATATTATCTATCGCCCCTCTCCCTTTTCTGAAACCATTTTGCCAGTCCGGTATTAATCTCTTTTCCTCTAACTCCTTTTCTAACCTTTCTCTTATTATTTCTGCATATATTTTATACCCTATGCTTACCCCTATGTAGTTTTTCACATATGTCCTACCTTCTCCTTTGTATACTGGACATATGATTGCTTCCTTCCATTTTTAGATATTCCCTCTCCTGTCCATATTCTTTCAAAATTTTTTTTTATTTTTTTCCTCGTCTTTCCCCCGTATATTTCCATTGTTCTTCTTGTGTTCCATCCGTTCCTTCTGCTTTTCCTTTTTTCAGTTTATTTATGTTAGTTATTGTAGGTTAGATTTTATAACCCTGCCAACAAATTACCACAAAGTGCCGTCCGGGGGTGGCAATCTTTATTCTAAGGGTAATCATTGATCAAAAGCATTAAGCTATAGCAATTCTGAAACTGTACCCCCATAGATTTTTTTTATGTTGGTCCCAAAAGTGCGGTCCGAGGGTGGTAATTTTATTCTAAGTGTCAAAAAAATGAGCTAAAACATTAAACATTTGCAATCATGGAATTATACACCCGCAGATTTTTTATAGTATATTGTTCATTGTAAGCCAGTACTTATAACCCTAGCAACAAATTACAGCAAAGTGCCGTGAGAGTGTGACAATTTCTATTTTAAGTTAAAAATTCAGTAGAAACAATAAACATTTGAAATAATGGGATTTAACCCCCGCAGATTTTTTATATGTTGGTCAGTTTCTACAACCTTGGCAAAAAATTACCCCAATGTGCCGTCAGGGGTGGCAATTTCTATTCTAAGTGTAAAAATTTAGTAGAAACGTTAAACATTTGCAATAATAGGATTTTAACCCTCCAGATTTTTTATATTTTGGGCAGTTTTTACAACCCTAGCCACAAATTACTCCAAAGTACCGTAATGTGGTGGCAATTATGATTCTAAGTGTAAACATTGATCAAAAGCATTAAATTATACCAATTTGGAGTTGTACCCCCGTAGATTTTTTATAGGTTGGTCAATTTAAGTCAGTTATGATAACCCTTGCAACAAACTACCACAAAGTGCGGTCAGGGGGTGGTAATTTTTATTTTAGATGTAAACATTCAGTAGAAACATTAAACATTCGCAATAATGTGACTTTACTCCCTCAGATTTTTGATATGTTGGTCAGTTTTTACAACCCTGGCAACAAATTACCCCAAAATGCCGTCAGAGGGTAGCAATTTCTATTCAAAGTGTCAAAATTTAGTAGAAACATTAAACATTTGCAATAATTGGATTTTAACTCTGTAGATTTTTTATATGTTGGTTAGTTTTTACAACTTTGGTCACAAATTAGCCCAAAGTACTGTAATGTAGTGGCAATTATGATTCTAAGTGTAAACATTAATCAAAAGCATTAAACTATACCGATTCATAGGATTGTACCCTCGTATATTTTTTATAGGTTGGTCATTTTAAGTCAGTTATGATAACCCTGGCAACAAACTACCACAAAGTGCGGTCAGGGGGTGGTAATTTTATTTTAAAACTTGATTTTTTCACCTTCAGTTAACTTTATCAGTCGGTTAACTACTATGGAAACACAGTATTGAGCCAATCCAATTTTTAGATAGTCACGTTTCTAAGACAATTAACCGACAGATAAATTTAACTGAAGATGAATAATTCAGACCTTAGTGTCAAAAAAAATGAGCAAAAACATTAAACATTTGCCATAATGGAATTATATCCCCGCAGATTTTTTATAGTATGTTGTTCATTGTAAGCCAGTACTTATACCCCTAACAACAAATTACCCCAAAGTGAAACATTAAACATTCGCAATAATGTGATTTTACCTTCTAAGATTTTTTATATGTTGGTCAGTTTTGCAACCTGGCAACAAATTACCCTAGCAACCCTAGCAATTCTTGAAACATATCCAATCTTTTTTCCTAATTTCTTACATACGAAATCTACATGGAAGTTAAAGTTTAACTGAGGATCAAACACTACTTCTCCTCTACTACTCCTTCGTAACAAAATTTAAATGATTATTATCGTTAGTAACTTTTAAAATTTCCATTCATAAACTGTTTACAATTTGTTTTTCTTGCATTCAGTTTAAGTTTATTATGTTTGAGCCAATTGTTTAATATTTCTAATTTGTTGTTCATTACTTTAACTACTTTTCTGTTACTGAAATAAGAGTATTGTCGGCAAACAAATTTACAAAAAAATTTTTTAAATAAAATTCCAGGTCATTTACATACAAAATAAATAACAATGGACCCAGTGTACTACCTTGAGGAACACCATACTTAATCTTAATTTTGTTTGAATACCTTGCAGTAAATTTTGTTCGTTGATATCTTTTCTCTAGATAATTTGAAGTCTACTTTTTATATGTTTGTCATTGTAAGCCTGTTCTTATAATCCTAACAACAAATTAAATGTGGTGGAAATTTTTTCTAAGTGCAGAAATTTAGCAGAAGAAATTGACACAAATCGCAAAAACGGGGATGTACCCTCGCAGATCTTTTATATAGAGAGTGTCTGCTAACTCTGCTACTTGTCTAGACAACATTATTTAAATCTTCCCGATGTACAGTCTTTCCAGTCTGGTGTAATACTTAATATTTAAAACGCAGAACTTTAAAAGTACATCACTCCATATGGTCAAATCATACAATAATATTAGCAGATATAATTTTAAACGTGATTTACTTAATTTTAATTGGGAAGTCAATACCTTTACTGAAAAAGATTCCAACTTTTTCTCTAACAACCTGGTACACACCTTTCAGTACATTTTCCCTTGCGTTGTACAAAAAGCAATAACAAGAAACCTCTCGTTTATTGGTTCAACAATAAATTAAAAAAATTTCCAAACACTCTCATAGGCATTAAAACATTCTGTGATTTAACAAAACCTACAATGAGTACAAGATTTTAAAAAAAAACAATAAATTTTGAAAAAAGAAATTTATGACGAATTCTTAAGAAAAACCAATAACAGAGTTAAAGATGTGTGTAAATTAGTTAATTTCGAAAGAAATAAAATCAGCTGATACAAAAATCAATCGTCTTTTACCGCCGATAGTTTTAATACTTTCTTTGTAAACACGGCTAGTCAATTAACTGAAAATTTGTTCAAATCTAGTACTAACTCCTTTTTCCATCTATGAACATCTAAATAATACAAATGGTACCGTTTTCTTACATCTGATATCAAATGTGAAGTTTTACGCGCAGTTAACAAATTAAAGAAGAAAGAGTAGACAAGTATAGATACTTAGGTTACAACATCAGATATGATAACAAAGATGGAGACCATATAAAAGAGATGAAAATGAAAGGAAATAGAATAGTAGGACAAGTATGGGGGTTAGGGGAAAGGATATTTGGTAAAGATATAGAGAAAAGAGATGGATGTTTGAAAAGTTGGTAAGAAGTGTGGTACTCTATGGAGCGGAGATTTGGGTTTGGAGGGAATGGCAAGAGCTGGAAAAAATACAGGAGAAATACTGGAAGTGGACGTTAGGACTAGAGAAAGAGACACCGGGGTATATAGTGGAAGAAGAGCTAGAAATAAAAAAATAAGGATACAAGCAAGAAGAATTGCAGTAAGGTATGAAGAAAAAATGGGAAGTAGGAAGGAAAATGAAATACTTTATGAAGCTTGGAAAGAGTTAGAGGCACAGAAGGTAAAATATGGGGCAGAAGAAAGAAGAAAATACTATGAAAGAGTGGGATACGCGAGAGAGAAGAGATAAAGAAATTAAGAGAGAGGGGAGAAAGATGGAAGAGGAAATAATTGCAAGAGATAAAGATACTCAAAAGCAGGAAAGAAGGGCAAAATAAAGGAAGGAAAATACAACGAGAAATACATAAAAATAATGACAGACAAGACACCAAGATGCATAACAGAAGAAAAAGGAATGAATGAAATAAGAATGATTGCAAGGTTCAGAATGGGTAATGAAGAAAAGGAAAATAAATATTGGATAAGTGATGAGGAGAGATTATGCAGGTTGTGTGGGGATGAATGGGAACATATAATACATATAAAAGAGGGATGCAGGAAAACAAGACACGAGGAAAAGGAATGGAAGGTACTACTAGGAGAGAAAGGGGAAGGAAAACAATGGATGAGGGAAGTGTTGGAGAGGAGGAAAGGGATGGAGGAGAGGAAAAGAAAAATACTGAAAGTTTAGAGAGAGAGGATGGAAGGTTGAAGAAGGAAACAGGAATTAGTGGAATTATAATTTAATGAAATGTTATGTTGTTTTTGTTTATTTTTGTAAAGGAAAAACTGAATCTTTTGTTATAGTAATTTTTAAGACAAAATAAATATTGAATTGAATTGAAACAAATTAAAGAAATCCCGTTGTGCAAAAAGGAAAAATAAATGACTTAAATAACTACAGACCTATTACTATCATTCCAATTTTTTCTAAAACCTTTGAAATTATTTTACATGATTAGTTGTTAAACTACTTTATGACAAATGAACTGTTAAATCCAGCTCAATATGGTTTCCGTAAAAACTGCTCCACTACTCAAGCGGTTCACAAAATAATATGAATTATAATTGAATCTCTTGAAAGGGGCGAACAAGCATCACTGGTTTTATGCGACTTATCTAAAGCATTTGACTCTGTGTCTTTCAATAATTTACTTAATAAATTAGAGATGTATGGTATCAGAGGTCTTGCAAATCTTTTTTTACATCTTACCTTTATAATAGAAAACAGTGTGTTAAGATTAACTGTACCTACTCCAAACTACTAACTACCCAATATAGTGTGCCTCAAGGCTCGATTTTAGGTCCCTTATTTTTCATAATTTATATCAATGATAACAGGGTATTACTTTATATTTATACGTAAATTTACAGAGATTATTGTAAATAAGCTACTAAAAACTGTCATTTTAAGGGCAGGGCACTAACAGTAGCGCGATTAAAGTCTGAAGGAATTTCAAATCTAATACAAAGCGAAAGAAATAAAAAAAGGTATAGCTACTTATATAAAGTAAACATGTCGGACTTAGAAAGTGTAGATAACTCTGAATCAAAACAAAAGAAACAGGAAGATCTAAGGAAATGCTATAAAAAAACCAAAAATATGTAGGACAAGATAAAAGAAAATAATGAAAAATCAGGGCGCTAAAAGAAGAATTGCGTAAGACTAAAGAAAAGTGGGAAACGAAATACAAGAAACTAGAGGATAAGGTGGAGAAGCTAGAAAAAAAAATAGAGCTGTTAGAAAAAAAAAAGGAAAGATAATCTCGTAATTAAAGGGTTTAATATAGAAAGGAGAGAGAAGGCTTTATAGAAGGAAATAGAGGAATTTTTGAAAACAGAATTAAATGTAGAAAAAACAATAAAGAAAACAAGGAACGTAAACAAACACTTAATACTAATCAAATCAGAAAATTTTGAAGACAAAATGACGATAATGAAAAACAAAATTAAGTTGAGGGGGGAGAACTTATTCATAGCGAACCAGGTAGAGAAAGCGATGAGGAATACCCAGGCAAAAAACTGATAGTAAAAGACAAGTATAACAATAAAGGTCAGACAAGGCAACGAAAAAGAAAAATGAATAAAGCAATGATTAAAATTATTTTCTGGAATGTGGCGGGTGTAAGAAACAAGGATAGCTCGTTGTGGAATTACATTGACAAATTTGACGTAGTGCGGCTACAAAAAACCTGGCTTAAAGAACATAATTGGAAAGAATGGAAAGACAGGCTGCCACAAGGATACAGATGAAAAGCGAAACACGCAATGAAGAGCAACATAAAAAAGGGCAAAAGGAGGAATATTAACGGGAATAAGAAAAATATGAGATAAATAAGCAGAAGAAGAGGCAGAAGAGATAAATATACCGGGGAGGACAGCAAGAAAAAATAAAATGGAAGAACAACAAAACATTACATGTAATAACGATCTACAATAAGAAAATAAAGAAAATAAAACAGAAGGGAGCGCAAATGCTAGGAGAAATTAAGGAAGACTTACTGATAATTGGAGGAGAGTATAACGCAAGAATAGGGAAAAAGGGAGGAAAGCTGAAAGACAAAAGATAAAATTATAAACAAGGAAGGAATAAAATCATTAAAGTGGTATGATAAAGAAAAGTGGGATATTCTCAATGGTAATAAAGAGAAAGAAGAGGAATACACATATACTGGAGCAAAAGGGGAGTCAGTAATTGATTACGTAATAACGAACACAGAAGCATGGGAAGAAATAGAAGAATTTAAAATTGGGGAAAGGATAGAATTAGATCATCAGCCAGTAGAAGTAAGGATTGGGGAATTAGGGAGGCAGAGACAATTAACAGAGAAAAAGTCAAACATTTTATAAAAAAAACAATATGGAATGAAGAAAGTTTAAAACAGTACCAGAGCAATCTAGAAAAGATCAGGTGGAGGAAGGAAAAGGTAGAAGATAGTATAAATAAAATGATAGAAGAAATTGGAAAAGCGGCAATAAAAGAAACATGCGAAACAAGAAGGGATAGTAACAGCGGAAACAATAAATGGTGGGATAAAAAATGTTGGAAAGCAAAGAGAGAAGCAAGAAAAAATTTAAAAAAATGGAGAAAAGGCTAAGCAGAGATAGGGAAATACAAAATAGCACAAAAAGAATTCATACAGACCTGTGATAAAAAAGGAATAGAAAAAGAACGAAAAGGAGAAGGTAAGAAAAATAAAAACAGAACAAGATGTTATGGCGATATCTAAAGAAAAAGAAAAACAGAAGAGTGGTGCAATATAGTATTGAAATTCAGAGATGGAGAGAGCACTATGTAAATCTACTAGGTGGAGAAGAGAAAACGGTAACGAGAAGTAGGGGCAATTACAAAGAAAATAGTAGACTAGAGGAAATAAAATAAGACGAAGTAGGGAAAGCGATAGGTAGATTAAAAAAAGGAAAAGCGGCAGGGAAGAATGGATTACAAGGGAGGAATGGATATACGGCGGTAAAGTAGTGCAGAAAAGATTTACAAAAATAGTGAACGATATAAATAAGAAGTAGAAATATACCGAGGAGATAGAGAACTTTAATGATATAACCGATATTTAAAGAGGGGACAAGGATAACAAAAAAACAACAGATGCATACATCAACATATTATAGAAAGGAGATGGATAAGGAAGGAGGGAAGTTATACACAATGTTTATAGATTTAAAGAAGCGTTTAACAATATCAACAGAAAAAGATGTGAAAATTTTTAAGGAAAATAGAGATAAGGGAGTATATAATGAGGAGAATAGAGGATATATATAGTGAAACAGTATGGAAAGTAAGGGAAAAAAAGACATTAAGCAAGGAATTCTAGACAACAAGAGGACTAAAACAAGGATGCCCTTTAAGCCCTGTCTTATTTTCATTATATATAAGCGACCTTGAGGAGATAATGAAGAAAAACCAAGCGGGCGGCGTGGTGGTTGGGAGGACAAATGTTTAGACTCTAGCATACGCGGATGACTTAGTGTTCATGGCAACAGAAGATAACGGAATGAAGGAAATGATGAAGGTTTTAAAAGATATTTAGAAAGAAAGGACTTAAAGTTAAATACAGGAAAAACAAAAATGATGGAATTCAGGAAAGGGAATGGAAAAGGAAGAAAAGTGATGTGGAGATGGGGGGAGGATGAAATAGAAAGTGTGAAGAAATCACATACCTAGGATATGTGTTTAGGAAAAACAACAAAGAAGAAGGACAAATAAAAAGAGGGTGCATAAAGCGATGAAACTATTGTGTCAGGTATATAGCATAGGTGGAAAAACGTTTGGAATGGATATAGAAAAAGGAAACTAATGTGGGAAAAACTGATAAAAAGTGTAATGTTGTAGGAAACGGAAATATGGGAATGAAAGGAACAAAAAGAAATGGAGAGGATGCAGGAAAGATACTGGAAATGGGTGCTTGGGATAGATAAAGACACATCAGGATATGTAACTATGGAAGAAGTAAAGGGTGAGAAAGTAAGAATAGAGGCAGGAAAAAGGGCAATGAAGTTTGAACAACGTATGGAAGGAAGGAAACACTGTCAAATACTACAAGAATGCTAGAAGGAGATTAGAGAGAAAAAAGTGAAATATAAAGGAATTATTATTTAAAAATGGATATGCAACAAGTGAAGTAGAAAGACTAAGACAAAGGGGAGGATACTTGAGATGGACATAATACAAAGAAACAAGGACATAAAAAACAAGAAAGGAAGAAAAATTAGAAATTCAAGGTATAATAGGAATTATAAGAAGATAATGGAAAAAGAAAGACCAGAATATATCACAGGAGGAAAAAAGGGAAAAGTGAAAAAAATGATAGCGAGATTTAGATGTGGTAACGAGGAGAGAAAAAGCAGATACTAGATGAAAGACGTAGAAAGGAAGTGTAGATTATGTGGGGAAGGGTGGGAAAATATAGATCATCTATTAAGAGAATGTAATGAGCTAAGAGAGGAGGACAAGAGTAGGGAACAAATACTAAGTGGAAAACGAGAGGGAGTAGATTAGATGTTGGAAGTATGGAAAAGAAGAAAACAGTGTAAATGCCAATAAATGTAAAGTCTTTGCAAAAAATGTAAATTTATAGCAAATAAAACTTTGTTATTAATTAAATAAAGAAAAAGCACAATTCCTACGCTCTCCTCTAACCGTAAGCTACTGTAGGTGTATGCGCTAAAGTTTTAGAAATTTATGTAGATATCAGACTCAGTTGGAACGTTCACGTAGATTACCTCATTGGTAAATTACCAAAAGCTTCGTTTGTCCTAAGGAATTTAAAAATTGCATTAGTGCTTCCACTCTTAAAACGTGCTATTTTGCTTTATTTTATTCCCATCTGTTGTATGGGGTTAACCTTTAAGGTAATTCTTCAAAAACAAAAATTTATTTTCTATGGAAAAAAAGGATAGTTAAAATCTTAGCCAATATTAATTTTTAGAGATCCAGGTTAAGCATTATTTATTCTACTTGAAAATTAATGCCACAAGTTTTTATAACATTTTTCTGAAAGATTCAAAAAAACGGAGTTACACGGCCTCAAAGCTTGATTTAAAAATCAAGCTTCTCTAATAAAATTTTTGCTCGTGTACCGATTCTCTTCAAACTTTGCATACTTACCAATAATGTTCGTTTGTATTTTTGTTCCTAATTTGACAAAAATTCCCCAAAGCTAATGGGCTGAAACTGCCCTTGACCTTTGGATAATGATCCAAACTTTTTTCGTTCAATTTTTTTCTAAATTTTGGTGACAGACTATTAAAGAGCATCAAAAACCCTTCAAAAAACGTCTTCTTCTTACATCACGATAAAATGAGCTTTTTAAAAGTTGCTTGTACTGAATGAATACCAACTCACTTCAGCTCATTTTCATCATTAACAAAGCATGCTTTGGAAACAACTGCGGGAGTTGCTTTGTAAACAATTAATTTTGACAGATAATAAGTTGTTGCAAGTTTCTTATTAAATTGTTTTATTTTATTTTATTGAAAAGGCCGTGTAACTCCGTTATTTTGGATTTTTCACAAAAATGTTATAGGAACTTGTGGCATTAATTTTTTAAGTAGAATCAGCCCTCGAGTTTTATGCTCAAAATTTCCGGACACCCTGTATATTGTGTTCTATTAAAGGTTTATAAAAACAGAGCGTGTTTTCCTACTAACAGCAGCACACATAGGTATAATACTAGAAGGGCTAAGGAACTGAGAACTCCTTACTACAAGCTATCTAAGTCAAAAAATAACAGTCATAAAATTGATTTATATAATATTCTTCCCAGTCAGGTAAAAGAATAATTTTCTTCTTATTTTAAAAAGATCGTAAAAAAACACATTTTAAGTCATTGCTTTTACTCTATAGAAGACTATTTAAATACCCCCATATCTTACGCTAATCTAGTCATCTAAGATTCATGATACTCTAATAATTTTATTATTACTAAATGTTACTGTTTGTGCAATTTGTTTTGTAATTATGACAAGTGCAAAAATAATATTTGTATTCCTAGGCACAATAAATAATTGAATTGAATATAGGTCCTTATATTTTTTTAATTATAAGACACAACGCAAACCACTACAAAGTGGCGTCTTATCTTATCTTACCTTATCTTGCCATGATTGATGGGCCAGGAATGTCCTTGTACCCCGTCGTCTTAAGGGATGTAATCTGCAACAGAAATTTTAAATATTATTTGTGTTAGTCTTGAGGGGGCGAGAAAATTTTGAAGGTCGTCGGGGAAGGCGGTTTTAGGGCGTTTGATTTTGAAGGGATAGGATACGTCGTAATCGGTGGTTTTGCGGATGAGCGGATTAGGGTGGATTTGGTTTTTTGTGATATGGAGGACGGTGCGGTGGCGGAGTTGTGCTAGGATAGTGGGTAGATTGGCGTCGTGATGTAGGTCGTCGTTTCGGATGTACCAAGGAACGTTAAAAGTAAGAAGGAGGGCTTTGTTTTGGATAGTTTGAAGTTTTCGGATGTGGGTGTCGGTGGCGTGACTTCAGACGGGAGACGCATAGAGCATGATAGGATTTATGATGGATTTGTAGAGGAGAAGTTTGTTTTTTGGTGATAGGGAACTTTTACGGCATAAGAGAGAAGCTAGCGACTTTAGGGAGCCACGGTCTTAATTAAAAGCCGATTGGATGTGAGATCCAAAGGTGAGGCGGTTATCTAGGATAACGCCAAGGTATTTAGTGGATTTGGTCCATGGAATGGAAGTATCGAGGATGGTTTGTTGGCCGTCGGGTCGGTGCTTGAGTTTGCGGGAAAAGATTACTGCAGCACTCTTTTTCGCGTTAACGAAAATTAGCCAGTCAGTAAACCAGGGTTCTAGGGCGTCGAGTGCGGATTGTAGGTATTGGGTTAGGTGTTTGGATTGCCAGGATCGTGTTAGGATGGCGGTGTCATCGGCGTACAGGGCTAGTTTGGTACGTGGGGTTTTTGGAATGTTGTGGGTGTAGATATTAAATAATGTAGGTGAAAGAACGGAACCTTGCGGGACTCCTGCGGTGTGGTAGCGGGCTGAGGATTTGATGTTGTTTAACTTGATTTGAAACTTGACAGGAATGAGTGGATTATGCGGATTAATCTTGAGTGGATTTTAGAACGGATAAGTTTGTAGACAAGGTCAGCGTGCCAGACACGGTCAAAAGTCTTAGAGACGTCGAGAAATACTCCTCCGGCGGCCTGGTTGTGGGCCATGGATTGGTAGCAGTATTCGGTTACGCGTAAGAGCTGTTGGGTTGTGGAGTGGTTTGGTCTAAAACCAAATTGTTTGTCGGGTAGGATTTTTAATCGGGAGATGTCCAGGTTAAGCCTGTGTAGGATAGTTCTTTAAGCGATTTTTGAAAGTGCGGGAAGTAAACTGATCGGGCGGTGGTTTTGCAAAAATTTAGGTTTTTTTAAAGATTTCTTCCAGTCAGCGGGGAAGTAGCCTATTCTTAGTATGGAATTGATGATAGCGGTAAGGAATGCTATAGGTTTGCGTGGAAAGTGTTGGATTATAAAGTTTGTGATTTGATCAGGACCGGGAGCTTTACGTTTACAAAGGGAACGTATGATTTGGCAAATTTTGGTGGGAGATGTACACGTGATTGGATCGTCGTGGCGGTTGTTCAGTAGGAATCGGGATACTCCAGATTCAATACGGAAAACGTGATCTAGGTCGGCGATTTGGTAGTTTGGGCTGCATTGGAGTTCTAGGTTGTTGGTGTGGAATTCGGTCTTTTCTTCGGGAGAGAAGACGAGGCCGCCGGTCGAGTGGATCGGGTGTTCTGGAGATTGGTTGGCGTTGCGGAGAATTTTTTACATACGCCATAGGGAGTGGTTGTCTTAGTTTAAGGGTTCTAGCTTTGCGGTCCAGGATTCGTTGAGGAAAGTTTGAATTTCGGTGCGGACTTGGAGTTGTAATTGGTTAAGAATTTGTTTGTCGTGAGGGCTTAGGGTGCGTAGGTAGGTGCGTTTGGCGCGGTTCTTAAGTCGGATAAGGGTTTTTAGGGGAGGCGGTAAAGGGGTGGGTCTAAGGGTGGTGGTCGTGGTAGTGTGAATTTAGGATACAATTTTGGAGAAACGTGGTGGCTAGGTCTATGTCGTGATGGGTGTTTATGACAGGAATAGGATCGGTTTGGTCTGTTAGGAACTGGGTAAATTTGGTCCAATCGATGATTTGGCGGGTTTCTAAAGGTGGGTCGTAAGATATAGGTCCGAGATGCAGGATAACATGATTATGGTGGGAACTAAGTTTGGAAAGAACGTAAATTGTTGGGATTAAAAAGATGTTTTGGGTAATTGCAATGTCTAGGATGTCGGGACGGAAGTTGATTGTTATAAATGTTGGTTTGTTAGGAGCGAGTGCGGATAGTTGCAGATGTGCGTCTAGGTATGCGGATAGGATTCGTCCGTTGGGATTGTGAATGCGGTTATTCTAGGACGGGTGTTTGCAGTTGAAATCTTCTGCGGCGATGGTGAGGTGGGAAGGGATGGTAGGTTGTATTGCTATGTTGGTTTTTAGAAGGTTAAGGAAAGTAATTGGTGGGTGTTCTCAAGGAAGGATTTGGTGGCTTCTTTCGTCAGATTTAATTGGCTGAAGGATGAAACCATGTTTCCAAGAATTTTGGCAATACGGGCTTATTTTGAGGTGGGACGTAGGTTGTTTGGAGTTTTGTTGGTGGTGCGAAAGGTTGTTGCGGTTTGGTGGTGGACGGTGTGGGTTTTGTGGGTAAAGCAGGGACTACGGTAGCGAAAGTTAACGTTGATGCGGACCAGGCGGGCATTTTAGGATTCTAGGACGGGTGTTTGCAGTTTAAATCTTCTGCAGCGATGGTGGGATTGTAATCAGGAAAGAGTTTGTCTAGATCATTGTTGGTTAAAGGAGACTTGGTTGGTTTATAAGATGTAATTATCTTGATTTTACCGGAGGTCGTCTCTACTATGATTGAGGTGGTTTCAATATAGCCCAAAGAAGATTTGGGAGCGAGGTAATGCTAGAGGAATCGTTTGACGTAGATTGCGGTACCACCGCCTCGTGCGTCGCGGTCGTTGAGGAAAAGGTTGGAGTTCGGAATTTTGACTTTGTGACATGGGTTAAGGTGGGTTTCAGAGAGGAGGATGAGATCGACGTTGTGATCTCTAAGAATTTCTTTAAGTTCACTGGTTTTGTAACGAAGACCGTTACAATTCCAGAAGGATACGGCGAGGTGGGAAGGGATGGTAGGTTGTACTGCTATGTTGGTTTTTAGAAGGTTAAGGAAAGTAATTAGTGGGTGTTCTCAAGGAAGGATTTGGTGGCTTCTTCTGTCAGATTTGATTGGCTGAAGGATGAAACCATGTTTCCAAGGATTTTGGCAATACGGGCTTGTTTTGAGGTGAAACGTAGGTTGTTTGGAGTTTGGTTGTTGGTGCTGCGAAAGGTTGTTGCGGTTTGGTGGTGGACGGTGTGGGTTTTGTGGGTAAAGCAGGAACTACGGTAGCGAAAGTTAACGTTGATGCGGACCAGGCGGGGATTTTAGGATTCTAGGACGGGTGTTTGCAGTTGAAATCTTCTGCGGCGATGATGGGATTGTGATCAGGAAAGAGTTTGTCTAGATCATTGTTGGTTAAAGGAGACTTGGTTGGTTTATAGGATGCAATTATCTTGATCTTACCGGAGGTCGTCTCTACGATGATTGAGGTGGTTTCGATATGGCCCGGAGAAGGTTTGGGAGCGAGGTAATGCTTGAGGAATCGTTTGACGTAGATTGCGGTACCACCGCCTCGTTTTGACTTTGTGACATGGGTTAAGGTGGGTTTCAGAGAGGAGGATAAGATCGACGTTGTGATCTCTAAGAATTTCTTCAAGTTCGGTGGTTTTGTAACGAAGACCGTTACAATTCCAGAAGGATACGGTGAGGTGGGAAGGGATGGTAGGTTGTACTGCTATGTTGGTTTTTAGAAGGTTAAGGAAAGTAATTGGTGGGTGTTCTCAAGGAAGGATTTGGTGGCTTCTTCTGTCAGATTTGATTGGCTGAAGGATGAAAGCATGTTTCCAAGGATTTTGGCAATACGGGCTTGTTTGTTTTGAGGTAGGACGTAGGTTGTTTGGAGTTTGGTTGTTGGTGGTGCGGAAGGTTGTTGCGGTTTGGTGGTGAACGGTGTGGGTTTTGTGGGTAAAGCAGGGACTACGGTAGCGAAAGTTAACGTTGATGCAGACCAGGCGGGGTTTTTAAGAGACCTGGTCTGTTGGGATTTAACGGAAGCTGGGCATCCGTTGTAATTTGCCGTATGTGGTCCTCCACAGTTGGCGGGTTGGTCACAGGTTTTGATACAATTGTGTGGGATGGGTCGGGTTCGCTGCATTTAACACAGCGGAAAGGAGTGGTGCATTTACTTTGGGAATGAATGTGGAGTTGGAATCTATAACATTGATGGGATTTGCGTTCGGATTGTAGGGGTTCTACATGGATTGCAGTGGTTTAGGTTGTAAATTGTTTTTTGTTGTCTCGGAATGAGAACCAGGAATAGCGGCATCGGGGATCTGTTTTGCTTGAAGAGCTGGATAACTTTGAATGAGGTGTAATTACGGGATTCTAGTTTGGCTTTGATCTGGTCGGTAGGAATGGTTTCGGGAATTCCTCGGAAAACAACTTTGAGGAGTGTTTCGCTAGGTAAGGAATAGGTGTGTTTAGGTAACTGGTATTTGTCCATGAGGGAAATCATACGGGAATAGTGGTAGGTGTAATTTTAATGCCTTCCGGAACGGTGACGGCATTAGTAAAACGGATTTTGTTTAAATAGAAAAAAACGCAAAGAAATCCGCCGAAGCGGATATTATTGCTGAAGTGGATTTGTTTTGACAAAAACAATTGAAGTTTTGTTAACAAGTAGGTTCTGATTGCTCTGGTAGATGTTCACTCTGCGAAGTGCAAGACTGAACTGTACAAAGTGGTGTCAAGAGACGGCAATATTTATAAGTGCAAAAATTAAGCAACAGATTTGATTTAAAATCCAAATGTAACTTCACGCCGGTCCCTAGCAAAGCATAAATTTCCGGTTCCTAAATACAAAGATTCTCATTGAGAAAACAAAAAGCATCATTTGTAAAATTGTACAATCGTTAATTAATGCCCGACAATTATTGTTTTATAAAATTTTACGATCACATTTTTACAGCATTGTAGTAGGTATCAACTTTCATCATCGCTGTTAGGTACGCATTTTATTTATTTTAATTTATCAAGAAATGCTAATTACCGCGCGTAAATCTGCATAGAATTACAAATCAGTGTGTTTGTAATGAAACTCAAGAATTATTACAAATCCAGTTTCAGATTTTTCAGCGAACTCGTTATAAACCGTTATAATTTATTTAATTGGAATTTAATCGAGAATTTAACAACTCGGTTTAGCAACAATTTCTAAAACTTAATGTATATTATACTTAGTAATTGTTAAGTTTAAAGCACATTGAAGAAAAGAATTTAATTAAAAGTATTTATAATAAGTAATTATTGTAAAGTTTACGACTTAGTGGTTGGTGTTGTATAAATTAGATTCGAATATAATTATTGTTTAACACAATAAAGTGATGTAAATACTTATTGAATATTTTTGTGTGCGGTTGTAAAATGCAGAAAAGCCTTTAAGGTTTTTGCTAACAGTCTTTACTACCTACACGCGTTAAACCATTTGCATGTAGTTAATATACCCCACAGGTCCGCCTTTGTAAAAACAGAAAAATATCACTAACATTACAGTTAATTAATCAACAATCAGACACCCCATTATTGATATTAACCTAAACTTATTCGACCATAAAAAAGAGGTACAACCATATGGATGTGTATAGTTTTACTTTTGGTTAATAGTGCGAAACGGCGCGTGCAACTGTAGTTTTGTTCTCGAAAAAAAAGCCATACCCGAGGGGGCATTCGATACTTAACACATAAATCGTTAGTTTAATTTTTTAATGCACCTAATAAAAGTAAACCATAAACACGTAATTATAGTTTTACACACTAAAATCCTGTTTTATAATGTCGATTAGAATTTCGAAGATTGATTTAAATGTTAATTAATTGTACATGTTTGTTTAATTGATTTATCTTGTCTGATGATTAAATTAAATTATTTTTGAAGATGACCTCTTTTAGAAAACTAATTTTTATTGTAACTGTTATTACCGCTGTGCATCGTGTTTGTAATTGGCTTTGAAATTTCTTTTTTTAATTATGTATTAGACGAGCGAAATGAAAAATTGTTACACTATTAATGACTGAAACTATTATGGTAAAAAAAACCTGTAGCGTTACGCCAATTTTCTTACAATGGATCTGATTAAAATATTTGACGTTTTGTTATTGTTGTTAACATTTTTACATTTATTTGCTTTCAGTATTCAAAAGAAAAAGTTACACTATAAATTTTAACCGAAGGCGGGTTTTGAATAACTATGCTATAATACATTCAGCGAACATACGGGGGTAGTGTAGGCAAATTAAACTTTTTAGAAGAAAAACGTATAAAATTTTGAAATTGTGGTTGTAAATTCCCAGTAAGGACCCAAATACAGATCTGAAGAGTTTCCAACCTCCCGGGGCGTAACTTCGCCCCCTTTTGCCAAATAAACCACCCTCAAACGTAACTTTACAATGGTCTTTTGCGTTTTGCGCGTAAACTGTAACTCTGACGAAAAAAAGTTATTAGACTTTTTGATTTAACATTAAATTTTCCAAAAAATTGTCCTAAAATTTTTTGCGCATCTCTCACTCAACGCTCATAAATGACTTTGGAAAATAAGCATAGTTTTCAGATCAAAGGCAAAAATGAGCATTGCGCCGTTTTTGCGTCGATTATCTCGAAAAGTATTAGCGTGAGCAAAAAAATATATAGAAGCAAAATTGTAGATAGGGGAGAGTGGTACACAGTGGAACGAAAAAAATATATTTATTTATTAAAAATCAGTTTCTTACAAAAAGGAAAACTAACGTACATAGGTTGATTAAACAATGTTTAAACAAACATAAAATACCAAAAACCTTTAATGTTTTTTGAACTTAAAAAAGATACGAATTTTTTTAAAAAATACTGCATTTGTTCCACTGTGTACCGCATCTTGTACACAGTGGGACAGACAGTGAAACATGTTTTTTTATTAACTGAAGGAATAACACCGGGTAAAATAAAAATAAAGTAAAATGAACATAAATAAAACAATATTTCTGTTATTAACGCACATTTAAACGCCCAAAATTTATAGCAAATCTAAAATAACTACTAAATCGTTTGTTTTTGAGGTGACAAGTGGTTGTGGCAAAACATACTTGACATCATTTTTCTTACCAAGGAAATGTCTGGAACTTGTGGGAAAAGGAAATAGCAACCACTAAATTTTTTTGTTTTGCGAAGAAATGACACTTCGTAATCCTCATTTTCATCCAAGTCTGAAAGTACCTTTCCCACATAATGAATGTCCTTGGGAAATTGCACCAGTATGAAATCATTTTCGTGTGCTTCATTTTTAAAATCAAAGTCATCTATTTCAGAAAACTCACTTGAGGAACTCTCATTATACTCCAGGTCATTATCTTCAGCATCGGTTGAATCGGTATCATCTGCAATTATTGATCTTTTCACAGGTTTAGGTCCTCCCTAAGTTTAACATTTGATTTTCGCTTTTGTGCTTTTAATTGTTCTTGTTCAAGCAAGACATCTTTTCTGGAGTATCAGTGATGATGGAGCTTTTGCCTCGTTTTCTGGGTTTCCTAGTCATTTTACGAGGTTGAGCTTTAGGATATCCTCGAATTTCTTCTGGAGAAATAAAATTTTCTTTTTCCTTGAGTGCATCGGCTATCTCATGGTTTTGCTCAGGTCCTAGGTTGTCTGGAGGAGGCGTGGTAAGGGCTCTATGATAGTCTGTGGCTATTTTTGAACCAGAGGTTGTAGCAGGTACTGCTGGAGTTCCTGCAGGGTCTTCACTGTTGCTATTATTTAAAGGGCGATCAGTGACCGAAGACATTAAATAATCTTGCTCGGTAAAAATTGTATCATCGAATGGATGAATTCCGGTTTTCTTAAACCCAAAAATAATATTTGTGGGAGTCAACGCTTTTGTATGTGCTTCTCCAACACATTCGGCAATATTATAAATTGTCAGTGGGATTCCGGGATGTCTAAGTAACCAAGATTCACAAGATGCATTGTAAAAGCCTTGAACGGAGCAAAAACTGAGACATCCAGTGGTTGCAGTTTGTTGCTGCAATGAGGAGGCAATGTTACTATATTAACTCCTGCTGCACGAGCTTTTTCCACCACATTAATCGAAATGTGGCTTTCGTGGTTATCGAAAATCAACACTGTTGGATTACTTTTACTGCTGTTGGTGTGCCTAATAAAGTGATCCATGACATCAGAAAATAATTCTGAATTCATCCAGCCCGAACTGTTCGCCAATCCTAGGGTTCCTGGTGGTGCTCCATTTAGCATGTGATTTTTAAATTTCTTGCGGGGAAATATCATTACTGGTGGCAAAAATGTCCCAAGGGCACAAATAATAGCACAAGTGGTAACTAACTGTCCCCGTTCTCCGCTCGTACAGCTGCTTACTTGTTTTACTCCTTTTTGACATACAATTTTCTTAGGACAGTGCACTGTGGTTGTGCTGGTTTCATCTAAGTTAAATATGCGTGATCCATCCGCAATAGTTGGCAGTCGTTGTAGTACATTCTTAAGGTTTGCAAAAAAAGCGTCGACATTATGCTTGTTAAATGATGTCAACCTGGACAAACTGCATGCTTCGGGTTGCCGTAAGCTTAAATTTTGTCTTCTTCTCATGAATGCTCTTAACCAATCTACTCCTGCAGCTTGAGATTCATTCCAAGATTGTGGTATCTTTTTATTATTCCTAACAGCACATTTAAAAGCCAACCTTCTCACATTTAAAGTTGTCAGACCATAAGCCATTTGACCACATGTGGTTATATATTCTGCTAACTGAAGTTCTTCTTCGTCGGTATAAATTCTGTTCACAGCATAGTTTGGCTCCATATTAATTTCAGTATCCGCATTTTGTTGCTTCTTCTTAACGTACCTATGTAGAGTTGTTATTTTAACATCAAAACGGTCTGCTACAGCTCGGATACTACAACCACCTTCAATAACTTCTTTAACTGCAGCTAACATAGTCTCTTTACTTGTTTTGCCAATTTTTCTATCTTTTTGTTTCCTAGGCATCTGTAATTAGGTAAATTATTCAATTAATAATGGTATTAATTTGGTTATTTTTATTATGCGATATACCACTAATTTGAAAGGGTGGTTGGACAGTTAGTGGTACACAGTGGACATGTTCCACTATGTACTACATGTATTTGTTTCACTGTGTACCATAAAACATATTCTCCTTATTACATGTCTCTGATCACTAAATACTAAAAGTTAGGTTATAATTTATATCATAATGTTGCATTAAAATATGACAATTCCGATAGTATAAGAAGGTGTAACGTAAATGTCATGGTAACTATACTAACAAATTAAAACCCTTTTCAATTAAATTTTACTTCTTACCTTGGAAAACCGACTTTGTTCTCTAAAAATTCAGCAAGACTTCACTTACAGCTGACATTTATATCACAACAAGGCGTCACACTACCAACATTAACAACACAAATTACTACACAATGGGCGCGATATTCAAAAAGATATTTCGTTTGTTTCACTGTGTACTGCGTTCCACTGTATACCACTCTCCCCTACATGTTAGATAAAATATTTTTGAAAAAGTATTAGTGGTCATAATATAATTTTTGTGCTTGTACATTTTCTTTTGTCGAACCCCATGTAAACATACTTGAAAAAGATGGGGCAGGATATCGATTTTGTTTACAGTCCTTATCGCTCTTTGTCGGCCAGAGAAAGGCATTAGCTTTTTGAGAGACACCCAAGGAAATATTGAGAAAAGGGTGTATAGTTCCCAAGACTTACAAAACTTGACAGTTTTAAAATATTTCAAAGATAATATTTTATTTGCACATGCGCTTAGTGGCTGCGACATCACTTCTGCCTTTTTGGCAAAGGAAAATCACAGACCGTAAACTTAATAAAATAAGAAAGGATTTACAAAAAGTGGTCGCAGTATTCAATTATCCTTCATCAGCAAAAGAAGGCATTGCAAGAGCTGGGGAAAATTTTACGCTTGTTATGTATAAGGTACCCCGAAAAAAACATCTTTAAACCATGATCGATTCACTAGCTGGTCAGTCAAATAACGCAGTCATTTTGTCCAGACTACCACCTACATCTGCTTCAGTAACACAACATTCATATCAAGTTTTTTATCAAATTCATTTGAGGGAGCAACTAAATGGGGTTTGAGAAAAACTAACAACATTCTAATGCCAGTGCTGACGACTAAAACGCCAGCTCCAGCCTCAATTTTATAGCTCATATCTTGCTGCTGTAACTGTTTAAAGGTTGGCTTGCGCTGCTCTACAATGTGATCTAATTGTCATGGGCAGAGTTGTGTAAATTCCAACAAGCAAGGCCATTTTGCAGAGGCAATTGATTAAATATTTCATTAGTGGAATAAGCCTTATGGGGAAACCACTTAAAAAACGCACTGAGAACTCTACCTCAAAGGTGGTGTGGAAACGCGCTCAAAGTGTAAAAATATCATTCTTAAAAATATTGTATCTAGTATGGATTTTGTAGAGAAAAACTGTTCTACAATTTTTTCTATACATTATTTTGCTCACGCTAATACTTTTTAAGATAATCAACCCAAAAGACAGTGCTAAGCTCATTTTTGCGTTCTCGCTTAAAACTACTTTTAAAGGTCATTTTATGAGAGTTAGGTGGAAGATACGTAAAAAAGTAAATATAACAATGTTTGTGGAAAATTTAATGGAGAATCTAAAAAGTTCTATAACTTTTTCTTGTCAGAGATACGGTTTACGTGGAAAACGCAAAAAATCGTTGTGAGGTCACGTTTGGTGGTCGTTTTTTGGGCATAAAGCTTCGCTTGGAGGGTGGGGGGTGTGGAAACTCTTTGGATCTGTATTTGGGTTCCTACTAGAAGTTCATAACTAAAATTTCAAAACTTTATGAATTTTTTATTCTATTCGTCGTTATTTTATCTAAATTGCCTTCACTAGGAGTTAAGCCACTCCTTTATTCATTTGTGATAATTTGAACCAATAAATGCAAAGACCATTTTACACTATATAAATTTATATAAACGCTAAAATTCAAAATAGTTTATTTATACGTGATAAAGTAAACCAATAAAACGATTGTTTCGAATTCTACATAACCTCACATATACTAAGGCAAATTGATTTATATAAAATATTAAGCATTTGTACTATATTTATGAAAGTTAATTTAGCATTCTTACTTTAAAATAACATAGTTTAGTATTTTGTTATCTAACCTTTATGATGAATCAGATTCAGATAAAGAAAACTCATCCCCCAAATAAATTATTAACGGTTCCACAATGAAGCCCATTGCTATGTTGTCCTGCTACATTTTTCCCTTTTAACCTTCACCACGACAAATGGCGTTTTTCCATTTGTCTGCAGAAACATTTTCTATAGTTTGTCAAATTAATTGGTGAAGATCTTTCATTTTAAAGATTGTATTGTTCCTTGCAACTTTCCCTTTTACTTCAGTGGTAAGAAGGCAAGCGCAAAACTGTAAAACTCTTTTCTTCAGCCAATTGATCAACCACACATTTTGGTATGACTGCAGCCTCTCTAGCAAGATGCAAAAGTTTAGCTTTTACCATGTCTGTAAGGTACACAATTGATCGACTTTCTAACCAAGCTAGTATATCTGCCTTTTTTGTGCAAGAATTGGGAATTCTTGGTTTTTCTACAGTGATAAGAAGCACTTTTGTCTATCACAATCACATAATTTGCCACTAACTTGCCTAAAGTTTGTTGACTTCCCCGGTCATCTTTTCATGATAATCTCCGGTTTTCTACGTCTCAAAACATAGTACTCATGTTGTTAATTCTTCGATGAAAGCCTGCCTTGGGTCGACAATTATTGTGTCTTTCCATACTTTACTTACACTATGACCCGGGTTTTATTTAAAAAGTACAATCTTCTCCGTGTTTTCAATTTCTCTCAAAAAACGTCGCCTCAAGCAATTATCTAGTTTTTTTTCTTTATCGCGCGATCTTTTTGTGAACTTGTAACATCAATATGAAGAAGGATAAATAAAAAACTTGTTTATTCACCGACATGAGTTGGTAGCTCTTTCAAAAAAAGAATGAATTAAACAATGATTAAAGGTCGAAGAGCAGTTTTGGGTCTATCACCGATGTTATCTAAAATTGCTCGTGGTCTACGGTGCTTGAAGTTCGTGTTTTTCCTGGTATTTGTCGAGTATTTTAAATACACTCCAAACACTAATACCTAAACTGTAATCGTTAGATAAACTTTAATAATACCTTTAAAATTATTTGTTGCTGTTCTTGTGTCTTAGAGTTATTGGTGCTCGAGGTGTTGTTCACTGCTAGCCTTAAAGATATTTACAATGCGTTCCTTGTCGTCAACCGAAAAATAGCAGGTTGTTTATAATTAAATTAAATTGCTCATAACCTAAAAATAAAAATTATATTTATTTAATCAATAATGAATGATTTGATTTCTCTACCTACTTGAATATAAACCCAAATGTACAGCAAAGTAGGTATTGAAAAATACTGTTTGTAAATGGAATGGAAACGAGAGCAAAGTATGAACTAAAACCAATGTGAAAACCAAAATGTCAAAAAAACTCAGGAATGTACTGTTGGTTGTCATACTGACTTTAAAATTTAAGCCAATAAAACATTTTTATTTAAATTTAGAGCGGATTTGTAGGGAGTAGCTTTACTCCGTGTGGTCGCTAAGCGTTTCCAATGAAAATTCAGGGTTTGATGTTTCTGATCCAATCAAAATAATTTTTTTGTTTACAAGGTAAGCTAACTTAGAATTGTTTTTGAGTTCAAAAAATGGTCACCATGTGGCGCAATTCTTAAAGCCAACATAAAAACGCGATTTTTCTAAGAAGTATGCACGTTAATAGATATTTCAAATAATGCCGTTGGTTTTGAGTTATTTCAGTTTAAAACGTGTTTTTTTGCCACCACATATTATGGTTTCTTGATTGGCTATAAAAATGGCGCTACCGGGACGGCTATTTATTTAACAAATCTGAAGGACATCTGAAGTTCAGCAATTTTTTGTATTCTTGTCTTGATTATCTGTTTTTCCATTATTTTGTTTTGCTATTTCTTTAACCTACTATTTTTTTTTGTCATTATCATTTCCTAAACCTTGAAGTTCCAATCCACTATTGCACACGGTTTTGTCACCACACTATACAGGTTTATAGTGATCTTCTGGGGCACCATACATAACACTTACATCACAATACAATATTTGTGTAATGTACCATACGAATAAATAAATAAATTATTTTATACAATAAAATTTTTTCCAAAGGTAGGACATTTACCTTTAGTCAGAGTAAACATTAATTGAGTCGATTTTGTTGAACCAGTTTTGAATTAGGTTTAGATGGTCCTACAGGTAAGAGGCTGCGTTAATGAGATTTTTGTAACTAGGCAGAATATCTATGTCATCAGCAAAAGTACCGATTCAGGTATTTATTGTGGTTGAGAGGTCTGCTGTATATAATGAGTTTAGCAGAGGTGCTGAAACTATGCCCTTAATATCGTATGAGACAGAGAATTTACCATTTACTTTAGTTTGAAATTGACGGTTGATTAAGTGTAATTTGAGTAGCTAGAAGAGAGAAAGAGAAAGAAGAAGCAGCTTGCTTTTATAAAGAAAGCCATCATCCCAAACTTTGTCGATGTACCTATCATATTTTCCAGAAGTTTGTTATTTTTGTAAACTATTCGATGACATTGCTAGATCGGAATCCGAATTAGTGGTCAGGGATAACATTTAAAAGTGAGTTCATTCTGCTGCGCAATAACTTTTCCAATAGTTTGGAGATTTCTGATAACCAACTCATTAGTCTGTAGAAAAATATATAATTTGGGATTTTGCCAGGTTTCTTTTTTCTTCTTGTGGTTCCTATCCGTTACGGATGTTGGCAACCAGCATGGCAAGCCTAACTTTGTTTACCGCAATGCGGAAGAGTTCGGCTGATGTTTTTCCGACCCACTTCCTAAGGTTATGCAGCCAAGATATTCTTCTCCTTCCTGGACCTCTTCTTTCATCGATTTTTCCCTGGATGATTGTCTAGAGTAAAGAGTACTTGGAGTCGTTTCTCATGATGTGGCAGTTTTCGGATCTTGATAGTGTTCATAATTTTTTTTTGTTCATTTATCCTTCTTAGTACTTCTTCATTAGTGATATGTTCGGTCCATGATATCCTCAGCATTCTTCGATAGAGTCGCATTTAGAAGGCTTCTACTTTCTTGGATGTGGTTTCATTGAGTGTCCAAGATTCTGTCCCGTACAAGAGGATAGAAAAGATGTAACATCTGAAAAGTCTCATTTTTGTTTCCAGTGTAAGATCATGGCCTCTGAAGAGTTTGCTCATTTTGTTGAAGGCGGCTGTGGCTTTGGCGATTCGTGATTTGATTTCTTGAGTTGTGTCCCAGTTCTCATTTATACGTGTTCCCAGGTACGTGGTGTGTGGTACTCTCTATTGGCTGGTTGTTGATGGATAGCTGGATGTTGTCGATCTTGTTTTTGCTAATGACCATAATTTTGGTCTTTTCAAACCATATTTTTTACTAACTTTTGCTATTTTGTTGATAAGTTGTTGCAGTGCTTGTGGGCTATCTGCGAACACGATGGTGTCGTCCGCGTATCTTATATTACTCAATTTCTTCCCATTTATTAAGATGCCTTCTTTCTCCTCGTCATCAAACGCTTCTTTAAAAATCTGTTCGGAGTAGATGTTGAATAGCAGGGGTAAGAGTACACAGCCCTGCCTCACTCCTCGCATTATTTTGACGGCCTCAGTTGTTTCTCCGTCAACTCTCATTGTTGCCGACTGGCCCCAGTACAAGCTACTTATGACATTCAGGTCATTGGTATCGATCCCTGTCGTCTTTAGTATTTCCATCTTTTTGCCATATTGAACCCGGTCAAATGCTTTGGCGTAGTCAATTAAACATCAGTAAACGTCACGGTTAACGTCTCTGCATCTCTGGACAAGGACTTGGACAGCAAAGAGTGCTTCTCTGGTTCCCATGGCATTGACGAACCCAAACTGGTTTTGGGAGATTAGGTTCTCGCATCGGTTATATATTCTTTTATGGATGACTTTGAGAAAGGTTTTCAGCAGGTGGCTCATCAGACTTATCGTTCGATACTCTTCACATCGTTTTGCACCTTGTTTCTTTGGCAGTGCAATGAATTCTGAGACTAGCCATTCTTGTGGTATTTTACCTGATTTGTAGATGTTGTTGAAAAGTTTGGTAATCTTCCTCAATCCATTTTCGTCTATAAGTTTCAGGAACTCTGTCTGGATGTTGTCAGGTCCTGCTGCTTTTTCTTCTTTCTCTGCTCTATAGCTGCCCTCACTTCTGCTTCCATTATTTCTTGCCTCCTCTCTGTGTAACTCCCGGGATCTGGGGGGTTCTCTCTATTATCTTCAAAGAGGTGTTCTATGTACTTAGTCCACGTCTTCTTCTTCTCTTCCATGTCTACAATGATTTTCCCGTTAGCGTCAACTAGCTTCCCGAAGTTTGTATTCCTTCTTTGTCCAGTGACTTCCTTCACCTTCCGGTGGACGTTAAAGTAGTCATATTTTAACTGCAGTGCCTCTATCTCCTCACAGTTCTCCCTCTGTTTCTTTTCTTTAACCAATCGTATTTTGTATTCTATGGTGTTATTCTTGTTCAATCTTCTCTCTTCCATTAGGTTTAATATGTAATCTGTCATCCAGGTTTTCTTCTTTACTCTTTGTTCGTCTTTCTTCAGAATAGATTGCTTAATGTGTTCCACTTTACTTTTCAGGTGATTCAAGTGTTCTTCTACTGAGCTATTTTCTGTTCTTCCTGCCATTGCTGCATTCAACTCTTTCTTTATACATCCTTTGATCTTTTCGTTTTTTAGCTGTCTTAGGTTAACTTTTAATGGAACAGTTTTCTTTATCTTCTTCATAACCACTTTGAATTTTCCGATGACTGGCACGTGGTCGGTTCGCATATCTGCTCCCGGAAGGTTCTCATACTTAAGCAGCTGTTTTTGTACCGCTTGTTGATTAGTACGTAGTTTATTTGATTTCTAGTGATTCTCCCAGGTTTATCGAGGGGCGATCTCCATGTGTATAATCGCCGCGGTGGTTGTTTGAACTGTGTGTTAAGGACTACAAGGCCGTGTTCGTCTGTAAATTTCTCGAGCATATCTCCTCTCTCATTCCTCTCTCCTCTTTCCCAGGTTAGGGAATCATAATTATTTCAGCAACTTTTAGTTGTTTGGGCCAATACTGTAGTCTTAAGACCGCATTGAAAATACTAAAAATTACAACATCTTTCTGGGGGAGTTCTTTCAATAATTTGGGTGTAATTAGGTCAGGACCTGGAGCTTTTCTAATGTTTAATTAAGTTGTTACATCTGTGATTTCTTTAGGAGTGATTGGTTTTAAGGGGATTGTTATTCAAAGAGTCGGAAACTTCTCGGTTTGATGCGTTATCGTGAGGAGTAAAAACTTTTGCTAGATATTGGACGAATAGGTTGGTTTTTTCCTTGTTGCTTCTTGCCCATGGCCCCGGGGTGCTTACGAATTGGGGTGTTTGTTTGAACTGGTTTGAAATGTGCTTTAACGGGTCTCCAGATAAAATTGTATTAACAATTTAGGTTTAATATGTAATTTCTAAACGATACATGTTCAGATTTCTTTAATTGACTTTGAGTCTTCTTGTAATTGGTTATAAGCTTTTTTAATTCTATAGTGATATTAATATTTCTAACTGATGGGCGGTTGTAATAATATTGTGATTAGGTTATTTACAGCGTCCTCTAATTCATCAGATTATTTTAATCCTATTTTTAGATTAATGCTTTCGTTGATTTTATTCCTGTAGTCTTCCCAATAATTTTTTGAATATTGTATCTTTGGTTTTGATTTAAGAGTTTGAAATGCCATTAATGACAAAAAAGTCCAGGAAACCTGGAATTTTTCGGGGATTAGTTGCCTAGTAAGTTAGAGTGCTCGTTTATAAGATATTGTATTTTGTTTAATGTAGGACCTTGGCTAATCCCCTTCCTTTCGTTTTGACTGTTGTAGTCACCGCCAACAAGAAACTTAGAGCCAAGTGTTTTATGTGTTTGTGATAAGGAGGAAAATATATAGCACTAATGGTTATGTCAAATGGTACAGTTTTAACTTTGATCAAAGTGACATGTACGTAATCTTTTCCATATTCAGGCTTTGTTGTCTTGTTCATTATTGTAGAAATTGTATTATGAAGTCTTAAAGTATGGCATGTTGGTAAGGTGAAATTTGCTGACTAAAAGAAGGTCAATTAGGATGTAGTAAGTAATTGCTTCTTGTTGTAATATGCCATTGGCATTTCAAAATGTTGTTTGAAGAAACATTTCGCTGATGTTATCTTCTGTTCTAGGATTCTGTGATTGTGGGGTGTAATTATTATTATTCTTGGCTGCTTTAGTGTAGTTGTGGTTTTTGAGTGGGTTGTTAACAATGGTTACAAGTATTTGATGATTAAGATTTGATACTGTTGGAGCAATATAAGGATTAAGATTGTTATCTGAGACAGGGTTTTTTTTGTATAAACAATGGTAATATTCGCAACCAGGGTGTGGACTTCATCATAAAGCGCATGTACCCGGGGTGCCACTAGTTTTTTTACAGCTGTCAGTACTGTGTGTATTGTCATAGTTTCCACATTTAAAAGGTCTGCTACAGTATTTCTTGGAGTGTCCATACAATTGACATCTTGTGCATTGTATATCCTTCTTGGAGGTTTGACTTGAACAACGCAATGACATAACGTACCGACATCGTAGACTTTTTTATTATTGACTGCTAGTTCTATGTTCACAAATAACATATTCAGGAGTGTTTTATCCTTTCTGCTTAGCACATAGATAATCTTCCGTACCTTATGCCCCTGAGATCAAGATTATCTATTGTGTCTCCACTGTCCATTAAATGATGTAGGTATTATTATTACCACTTGAAGGGTTATTTCCTCTTTAGGCTGATAAATATGGTGAATGATATTGTTGTCTTTCATGTACTTAGATAGTTTCCTGAAAGTGTTAAGGGTGTTGCAATTTATTTTTATCTTTGGACATATTCCTAGACGATTCTCTTTAATTATTTCAATTAATTTTTTATCATTTCAGAGAGGTTGGCAACTCCGTATACAAAAATGGGAGGGGATCTAAGCATAATAACTGCGGTTTGATTGTCGGTAAAAGTGCTTTCTGGGTTTAGATTTAAGTCACCAAATTTAGTAGATAATAGTATGTTAGTCGGTGTTATTCCTTTCTATTTAAATGTTGTTGTTGTAGAAAATATTGAGATTGTTAAGGGTTTTAATTTTGCATGTAAGGTTGTAGTAGATGCTGTTCAAAGGAATGGAACACTAAACTGCAGCGTTTATACGACAAACTAAAAAACACCAAAAAACTTTACTCAGACACGTGTTTCAATAGCTAAGCTATCATTATCAGCGAACCGATACAGTGTTTTGGTGTTTTTCAGTTTGTTGGTAGATGCTGTTGGTTAGATGGGAATGTATAAGGCTGTGTTAGAAACGTTTGCGACATTTGCGTATTCGTAGATGACTGGTGTTGCATAAAGCTGCGTCCTCACTGAGTCGACACTGTCGATTGACTCTGTCGATCGACGTTGTTGATTAGCAAGTCGACAAAACTGCATCTGTCCACACCAGATCGGCAGAAATGTTTGTCGACCAGTCGAAATCAACATATCAGACGAAGATGACGCATTAGTTGCTTGTGCCGCATATATTATTATCGCCAAAAAGAGAAAACTTCCCTGTAAAAGAAGATTTTGGGTTCGGCCAAGCCTGCGAAGTAGAGTTAGATACAATGCTAGCGATTTGATAGAGGATTTAAGGAAAGATGATGTCAACATATTGAGCCTTGAATACAGGTGTAATGGTGGATTTAGAAATTTTTTCGAATGTCGGAAAGTGAATTTGAATATTTATTACAAAAATCGGGCCAAAAATTTGTAAAGAAGATACCAATTGTAGACCTGCCATTCCCATAACGGAGCGTCTTGCTGTAACGTTGCGATTTTTATCAACTGGAGATTCGTACCATTCACTAATGTATCTTTTCAAAATTTCAAAACCGGTGATTTCCAAAATTGTTCTGGAGGTGTGCAAAGCCCTTATTGATGTATTACAAGAATATATAAAGGTAAGTACTTAATATTTATTATTATTTACGAGATACATATAAAAAAGAAATACCTAGTATAGCTACTTTTTAATCAAATTTTAACGACTACAAAGAGCAAATAAAAACAAATAACAGTAGTACAAATAAGCTAAAACTAAATATTTAAAGTAAATCCTAAATGAAAATAGTACCGCGCATATCTATGTTTATTGTGACGTATGATGTCGTGGAGTTTGCAGCTGGGTGAGGAAATTATCCACAGCTTCATCTTCATCAGTAGTCATTGTAGAAGTTGACAGTGCAGGAGTTGGGGATTACCAGAAGAGCATGAGGAATATGATTCCGGCGACTGTTGCGGCGGTAAAATCGTTAGTAAGCCACCGGAATTAGCTGGAGGCAAAAAATATTGCTGAGACAGAGGATAATAGTGCTGTTGCTGAGACCGAGGATAATAGTGCTGATGCTGAGCCTGAGGAGCCTGCTGCTGTGGTTGTTGTGCTACGGGATAATTATAATTTCCCAATTTTGCTTCAAACAAAAGTGTACTTATTTTGTGTTGCACTATAGCTTGAGCATAAGTAGTAGGCAAGTTTCTTAATGTCACAGCCACTTCTTCGCCACATATGGTGAACACATCCTTTGGTTTTTTGCAGCTAATGTTTGCTTCATTGCTTCGTATGTTTCATTGACCATTGAGTCATCGAATCTTCTTTTCCTTGATGGTACATGAGCAAGAGTTGGAGACTTGAACTGTTTTTTTGGAGTAACATAGTCCTTTGCTTTTTCAACATTATTGGCCTGTGAGTTACTCATCGTAGAGTCTTGTGAGCTGTTGTTTTCATCATTTAAAATGCAATGTTGCGTGTTCTCAAGGTCATCAGTGGTATCCACATCGTTGGCATCGTCAACGGCATCCATTACCAATGAAATCTGTAATATAAATATTTTTTATTTTACTACTGTTGTAACTGTTTTCAGTTTAAAGATTGAAAAATAAAATTAAAAATATTAAAATTACTTTTTTTTTATTTCAGATGCCTAAAAACGAAGCAGAATGGAAAGCCGTTGCCGAAGACTATCACAATCGTTGGAATTTTCCGAACTGCGTCGGAGCTATGGACGGAAAACACATATCGTTGCAGGCTCCAATAAACAGTGGCAGTGAATTTTTCAATTACAAGGGATTTTTAGTATTGTATTGTTTGCCGTAGTTGACGCAAATTACAACTTCATTTACGTTAATGTGGGATGCCAAGGGTGCATTTCAGATGGTGGCGTGTTTAGTAGTACCACATTTAATAAGCTTCTAGAGGACAATACAATGCATTTACTTGAAGAAAATCAACTCCCAAATAGTGAACTAAAAGCCCATATGTTTTTGTTGGAGACGATGCATTTCCTTTGTCAAAAAATATAATGAAACCATATGCAGGAAATCACACTAAAGGTTCTAGCGAAAGAGTATTTAATTATCGCCTCAGCAGGGCTCGAAGAATATCAGAAAATGTGTTTGGCTTAATATCTAACGTATTTAGAATATTTCGTAAACCATGGCTATTGGAACCCCAAACCGCTTGCAAGGTGACCTTAGCAGGATGTTACTTGCACAATTTTCTTAGAAAAAGTGCATCTAAAAGCATTTACAACCCTCCTGGAACATTCGATTCTGATTGCTCTGACGTTATTCCAGGAGCTTGGAGAAATGATAATCACCCTGGCTTAGCAGATTTACCCAGAATACCCAGACGAAGTGCACTGCATGCCCAGCAAGTGAGAAACACCTTAAAAGACTATTTTATGACACCCGAAGGAGAAGTTCCGTGGCAATACAAAATATGTTAAAATGTATTGTTTGACAACATAAATTTAAAAATAAAAATAAAGTTTTTAGTTTTCAAAATCTACATACCTGTAACTCTGAATCCAACATCTCCCTGGGCTTATTTTTGTCCAGTAAGAATTTCAAACTTTCAAAAGCAAACCATTTACTTGTATACACATCCTCGGCACCAGTGCCAGATTTCTTGCTATCCTTTATTTTTTTCAATTTCCTTGAAAATTGACTCTGAAGATTTTTAATTTTAGTTTTTCATTTTGGAATCCCATAGATTCTCTTTCAGTTTATATGCCTCAATAAAGGCTATGACTTTATCTTGCTTCCATTCCATTTCTTCTAACGAATACCACAAAACACGAATACTACGATGTCAACAAGATGGTTAAAACAGTTTGTCGAATGTCAAACGTCGAAAACACGTCAACACACTAATGTCGATCGACTGCTCTTTGATGTTTACCGACAGGCGATGGAAAACAAATCGACACGTCGATCGACTTATGTTGTCGATTGTCATGGTCGTTTGCCACGTACACACCGAGTCGACACTGTCGATCGACTAAGTCGACTAAGGACGCAGCTTAATATTTGTTGATGTCATTGCTTGAGGCACATTATTAATAATAATAAATCCAGACTTGTTTCCCGTAGGAAATATTCTTATCTATTTTACAGTTTGATTATAGATTAATGCACTGAACGTGAGATCAAAATATTGTTGACCTTACGGTTACGATAATCACTTAGCTCCATCTGGACTATCGATATAGCAACTTTACGCTTTGAAAATCAAACGAGAACTAATCAAAAAGAATTGGGACTACAATTTTTACTAGTGACCAGAATCGACTATTCTTAATGCAACCCACAAACATTTGACATTTATTTTTAAATATAGGTACAATTCTTTAATGCAACATTATTGCATTCTGTAAAGAACGTTTCAGATAATTGAAAAAAAAAGTACTGATTTAGGCGGAAACTATTTTGTCAAGGATGCTACATGCTAAGTTTTAGTCTCGTAAGATACTAAAGCAAGGAAACCATTAGTGGCATTTTCTTCTCAAAACCTCATCTGAATACTTGATGTATTCGTGCTAAACAATTCAGAATTTTAAAAAGAAGCAAGTTAACACATACAGACAGCTTGCATAGTTTTTCTTTTGGTTTTTTGTGTTCTGTTTTGGCTTGCTTTTCTTCCTGAAAGTCGGAATGGACCAGAATGATACATCGCTTAATCTGAACTTTCGATTTAAAAAATTCTATCACTGAGATCACTTCCGGATAATTGTCGTCAGTAAATGAGTAACTTTCGACTAGTTTTCTAGTTTCAGTATTTTTTTTCATTGAGATTATCAAATACTGGAACTTGTTGCTGTTGTGAAGAAAAAGATCATTATGTATCTTTTGGAATTGTGACCAGAACTCTAACCACTCCTTCTTTAACTGAATTTTCGGCAATTTAAATGTGGTTTTCCTTTCAAAACTGTTTAGATTACATTACCATATTCACTTGTTGTAGAATTTGATGGCCATGGAAATGCTCACGGTTCTAGAAGTTTCTCTCCATCCAGCCAACATAATCTGTACTTTTCTCCGTAGCTGTCGATGGCTTCAATCTCTGCGTGAATCACCGGTGATACCGATCTTTCAAAGTTTTTGCAAAATTTCTTCATTGCACTCGGTTACGATTAACAATTCCCCGAATTTTGTGATGACTTTTGACAGTTGGGCACAAAAGGGTTGTGTCTCTTTAAGGGCTTCAATTGTTAATGTGTACTTATTGTTTTTTTTTGTTTTTTTGATGTATTTCATGTTTTTTATTTGTTATACAATTTTTGGTAGTAAGAAAACTAAAGATGTCGAGCAAGTCAGTTTTAAGACATATAGTTGAGTTAGGTCCTCAGCACATTAAGCGACTAAAAACAAACGTGTTACAAACTGGTTACCAACTAATTGTGCGGTGTGCGAATGTTTAGAAACTTTGTTATCCATCAACGTTTTCAATGAACATTTGAAAGCCGCCCAGTTAGTTGGCAACCAGTTTGTAACGCGTTGGAACCCGATGCTGGTCGCTAAAATGATTTTGTAAATATGGCATAACAATTGTTTATTTATTTATTTATTCGTATGGTACATTTTAAAGATTGTATTGTGATGTAAGTGTTATGCATGGTGCCCCAAAAAATCAGTATAAACCTGTATAGTAGAACAATTGTTGAATATTAGTTTTGTAGAAGAACTGGAAAAATACCCTTGCGTCTATAACTATTCGTTAATCAAATATTCACCCAAAGGTATCACGGAAAAAACTTGAAATTATATTGGGAAAGAGTTTAATTCACAGATATTTATTAAATATACTTGTTGTTTGTGATTAGTTTAGTTTCCTTTTAGTTTTCTAATATGCGGAGTGCCTTAGAGTGTAACACTGAAAATATGTGATTAATAGTAATAATTTGAGATAACTAAAAGTGAGTGTAAAATTGACGTAAAACCTGACGAGTTGTCATCTTCTTTGAGTTATTAGTAAGAAATTATATGTAAAGCTAGTTTACAACAACTGTCAAAAGTTATTATCGAGATAGGGAAGCTATTAAAGGTAGCTGAGTGCGATAATGAAATTCTGCAAAAACTTTTGAAAGTCAGATCATCGATGAATTCCAGAACCCAAAGACTAAACTATCAATAGCTACGGAGAAAAGTACATATTATGTTGGCTGGACAGAGTGAAACTTCTAGAACCGTAAGGGTTTCCACGGTTAAAAAATCCTACACCAAATGAATCTGATAGTGTGATCTGAACAGTTTTGAAAAAAAGAATACATTCAAATTTCCGAAAATTCAGTTAAAGACGTTCAATAAGAATCTCAAGGAGTGGTTAACGTTCTGGTCACAATTCCAAAAGATACATGATGACCTTTTCCTTCACAACAGCAACAAGTTCCAGTATTTGATAATCTCAATAAAAAAAAAATACTGAAATTAGAAAACTAGTCGAAAGTTACTTATTGACTTACGAAAATTATCCGGAAGTGATCTCACCACTCAAGCGGCATTTTGGGGATCATGGCCTTATCCTACAAGTATATGTGAAGAAGTTACTTACGCATGTGATTAGTAACGTAGCTACAGAGTACAAGATCCCGTTTCTGAGCGTGTACTTAAAACTCGTGTCACATGTTAGAGCGTTTTTAACCTTGAACCTGTCGTCGGCGGATTCAGCTACACGACTATATTCTTTGGTCAAGTCAAACTTAAGTGAGGAGATACTCCTAGCTTAGCAAAAAAGTCTTCTGTGGCAATGGACGAATCTAAGGGAGAACCACCAAGAACTAGGGTGGATCTATTTACAGAATTTCTTAAGTCAGAAGTTCAGTTTAAGCGGCGCATTATTCTGGTCCAGTCAGGCTTTCAGAAACAAAAGCAAGCCAAAACAAAAAAAACTAGACATACAATCTGTATGAGTTGTCATTGCTACTTTTTAAAATTCTAAATTTTTTAGCACAAATACGAGTATTTAGATCAGGTTTTGAGAACAAAAAAAATCAGAAGATCATTAATGGTTTGCCCGCTTTAGTGGCCATAAATATTATCTCAGTAGGCTAAAACTTGGCATGTAGTATCCTGGACAAAATGTCTAAAGATCATTTTATTAAATTTTAAATTTTTAAAATAGTTTCTGCCAAAAACAGTACTTTTTTTCAACCCTCTGAAATGTTCTTTACACAATGCAGTAATCTTACGTTAAAGAATTGTACCCTTAAACAAAAATAAATGTCAAATGTTTGTGGGTTGCATTAAAAAGAGTCAATTTTGGCCACTAGTGTAGACCCAATTCTTTTTGATTAGTTCTCGTTGATCTTGTTAATCTTGAACACAGAGATTGAAACCATCGACAGCTACGAAGAAAAGTACAAATTATGTTGGCTGGACGGAGAGAAACTTCTTGAACCGTGAGGGTTTCCACGGTCATTAAATCCTACACCAAGTGAATCTGGTAGTGTAGGAAGAACACATTCAGATTGCCAAAAATTCAGTAAAAGACGTTCAAGAGGGATCTCAAGGAGTGGTTAGCGTTCTGGTCACAATTCCAGAAGATACATGATGACCTTTTCCTCATCAACAAGACAATTTCCAGTATTTGATAATGTCAATGGAAAAGAATACTGAAGCCAGAGAACTAGTCAAAAGTTACCCAAGTGTCGCTTCAGCGATCAAGACCTAATCCTACAAGTTTATGTGAGGGAGTTACTACTAACGTAACCACAGAGGACAAGATCCTGTTTCCCAGCCTGTACTTGAAACTCGAGTTACATTTTAGAGCGCTTTTAACCTTGAACCTGTCTTAGGCGGATCCAGCTACATGGCTATATCATATTAAATTTAATTTAAAAAACAAATATTTTTGAAAATAAAAACAAAACTGAACATTTAGTTTTATTCAATGCTTTGTACTCTGTAAAATGGGGCCGATTTTAATTTTTAAATATAAAGAAAAAAATGTAAAATACTAATGAAATAGTAAGAAGAATCAATAATTAACAATGCTTATATCTCTGTAATAAAAAAATGTTAATAAAGTTTATTATAACAAATAATAAAAAGCATCACCAAAAACGGTAAATATGACCTCAAAGAAGCTTTTCATGTTTTGTTGTGGTAAATACAACGTGTAGATTGCAAGCACTTCCGCAGCTATTCACGATTAATTACTGTTACAATTTTTTTTCTTAACGTAAATGATATACTTGCACCTGCTGATATTTACTTCAAAATAAAGATACAGGTTAACACAATAAAATCAATTAACAATCGTAGAAACAATTTAACTGACTTAAAATTTTTGCGCTTTTGATCAGGTAGAAACACTTCTGTATCAATTTTCAACAAGTACTATATCTATATTATTAATTAGTGTTGACGTAACAATAGGGTCTTAAGGGTACCTGAAACGGCATATGGTTACCAAGGGATAATTTCTATCCTGTCGGTTAAAAATAAAAGTAGTGACAGTTGGATTTCTATAAATATTATTTAATGGTTAATAAAAAAGGGAATTGATGCGTCTCTTTCAGTTTTTTGACAAATGATTTTTTTTACTAAAAGGTAGTATTAAACCAACAGTATTATTATCGGTGGAATGAACGAAAATGTTAGCGAAACTAATAATTCAAGTTGTTAGAAAAGTTTTTACAAACATTTAAATAAGTTTATAATTTTTTTCTATCGTACATGTGTATTAGTTTATGTACGTTGGTAAATGTGTGTTAACTGTAGAAAAAAATTTTTTTTTTTATGGACCAGGAACTAGACGGTGGTTAAGGACAAATGTATATTATAATGCTTTAAAATATATGATTAAATACTGATCAAAATTTAAATTTTTATACGAACATTTCAATGATTGACAGTACTCAAAAAAAAAAATGCAATCATGGAACATTTTGTTTTTATTTTACAAATTAGAGTTTATGGATCTGGTACAACAGAATGCATAATCTTATCAAGCAAGTGTCTTAATATTTACAACACAGTTATAACAAATTGATGATGCTAAAACCTAAAACTTTGCAACCAGTGACAGTGTTTATCAGTAAAATTTTATACCGAAAGCTTTGGAAAATAAAAAACAAAAAATAGATCAAAGATTGGCTTGTTTTGCATTAGATTAACAAGGTGAAAACTCTGTTTAGTAGCACCAGCGTCATAACGTTTATCAACATTGAACACCAAAAAATTGAACTAGAATCCAAACGAAAAGTATTTGACTTAGAGACGACGATTCTTTCAACGACCATCAGTAACAATTGAAGAATCAGTAAAGTAGAAGAAAGAAGAGACGTTACACTTAACAAGTGGTTAAGAGCGTAGCAAGAAGTATTGGGAGGAGATTAGTAAGCTAGATAAAGAAATACTGAAGTGTGAGAAAGAGCAATATCGTTTTTTAAATAAAAAGATGATTGAACAATTGGATAATCTTAAAAACCCGACGTTTATCACAAAATTTTTTGACGTTCAACGTAGGAGCACAACATTTTCAAAGCCCCATTCCGACTGCCACAACAACCGCCATAATACGCTACATATTTTTATTTTACAAAACTAACTTCGCTAAATAATTCAGCTAATTGAAAAAGAACCTAAAGGATTTTCAAATTTTTTTCAAAATTTTGGCCAATGTTTGTGGGTGGGTTTAAATGTACAACTCCAAATGGAAAAACAAACTTATTACAGAAAGAAATCAGACTGCGCAAAGTACTCATAGACTCATCACAAAAAGCAATGACATAAAAACCTAATAACTCAGCTTATGTTAGACTTAAGGAGTGATTTTGAAATTAAATAGTTTATGAAGAAATCAAAGAGTGTAGAGCACGAGATTTATTGCGCTCAGAGACATTCTTCAATTACTCAACGACCTTGCTCAATCTTGCAAAATGTGTAAAAGCTGCAATTTCTTGCATGACCACTTATTGTTAAATAAATTGGTAAGCAGTTACTTCTCCAATTTGTATCGGTATAGTTTACACACTAGGAAATAGATGACCATTTTTCTGTGTTGGGCAATTGGATTGACAAAAATATGAGAGTAATGGTTCAATTAATGGACAACGTCAAAGAACTAAAAAATAGGAAAAGGTACGGAGTCAGTCTAAGTACATAAACTTGAAATAGAGAATGTCATAAAACCAAAAAATGATTCAGAAAATTGTACAAGTTGTAACAAATCGAAGCACAAGAAGTTATTTGTAGGGATAAAATAAGTTAACAAATGCAAGAAACAATATCATCCGCCAATGCATGCCTTACCGCCAAAAAGAAAAAAAGAAAAAATAAAACCAACTCATAATTTAAAAGAAAAGAAGTTTTAGAAATAGGAGCAACACAGAATAAACGTGGCAAGTCTTGGTCTGTAGTGAAAAAGTAGAAGGACCTGAAGAAATATGTAAGACGTATGCTCTACTTGATAGCAGCTCTAAGTCAACAGTTATCGATGCGGATTTTGCCAAAGAAGTTGAAATTAATAAACTTTTAATTAAGCACGACTGCAAAAGCATTGGGCTAGTGTCGTTCGAGATTTTTGGGAAAACAAAGCCAAGTTGACTGGATAAAAATGTGGACTGTTATGGTGTAATAAAATGTTCAATTTTTTCAATCAAAACAAGATTTATTTTTTAGATGCATATCACTAAATTATTGAAGAGTAAAAGTTACGTTTGAGAACTGACTATTCAAGAAGAGCAAAATGTGATTAGATGCATTATGTACTTTCCTCATTTTGGAGAATTTAACATAAACAAATTGGAAAAGTTACGAATAAACGTAACTTATTATTCTATAAATATAGTTGAATGACAAGTTAATGGTCGGACCAGACCTTATCCTCCTGGTAACAACAAAAAGTTGCGTGTTCAAATTACGTCGCGGTCATCACTGTGGCGTTTAGGGTGTGAATACTCTAAACGCCGGGTCAAATCAGAGAAAGAATCTAGAATCGAGTTGGTTTCTACAAGCGTTTATTATTTCCACATGCAGTAATCGAGCTGTACTATTTACATAAATATATTGAAGTTGCGTAGGTCGTGGAACATAGTAAGTTTGCGTACTATGTGCTGATGTGTGTGATACTTGACACCGCGATATTACATGTCGGTCCAGATGTTGGATGTTAGCGACGCGCTTATGCTGGTTAGGCGTAGCAAACGAGTTGAGGCAAATTAAATGCCGAATTGAACTGAACTGATGAACTCGAACTCGAACTGATATTTCAATTGATGCTGAAGGTTTGTTGGCTTTGTAAGCAAGGTCGTAAGAAATGCTTTCCGATTGTCAGCATTTCCTTAATCGTAATTGCTTGTTTAAATTCCGCATTTCACGTTGCAATATGCGGATATAAAATTGATCGTGATTGTAATAACATTTAGGTGCCATAGTGTATTAGTAAAAAAAGTAAATCGAGACTCTCAACGCTTTGTATGGAGTGATATTAAAAATCGTAAAAATAGACAAGTCAAGAAAGTGTATATCTTTCCATTGTCAGCAATTTATGTAAATAAACCAAAATCTTGAAGATTTCAAAGATGAATAAAGATTATTTAAGATCAATTTTAAGTAGGTGACGGCCTAAGTGGAGGGTAAACCATCGAGAATACCCAAGATGAATGCGTTCTAAACTTCTATGTTAAAAAATGGTTTCTTACATCAAAAAGTTATAACTGCAATAACAATCAAAAACAGAATTCGAAAGCGAAAGATGTTATGATTAAAAACTCATTAGAAATATTCATTATCTTTCTGCTACAGTTACTCTACATTTCTTTTGTCTGTTACTTTGCATTTCTTTCCTAACATTTTAATACCTTCTTACCATTTCTTCCTCCATATTCTATTTTTTTCTTCTTTTAACCTTCTACACCGCAAAGCCCCTTTTTCCTAATATAATTTGCTACCTCCCTGTGTAAACTTTATTCTCTGATTTCTAACTTTTATATAAAATTGTCCTTATTCTTCCCTATCATATTTCCAACTGTCCATACTCCACACTCCCTCGCCATTTATTTCCTAAACACTTTCTCCCATTTGCCGCACTTGATCTAGTATAATATTCTCCTTAATGTCAAATCCAGTTTGTCCCTGTCAAATTACACAAAATTGTAATTTCTTGATTATACCAGATAAATTGATCATAAAAACTTTGTCATTACAAAAGAGAATTGATATGATTTCAATGATTGCCAAGTGCAAAGTGCTAATGGTTGTTCGTTAGAATTAATTTTTAATATCTACACCTAAAACTTACATAACACTCCACAAACACACGTTAACCCAACCTAATTTTGTCCAATCTGTGCTTCCAGTTAAGATAATTTAGATGCTTTCGATACCTACAAGTAAAAAAAATTTTTTGGGATTTTAATAGAATGCATACAAATTATCTATTTCCCGAAATATGTTCATTTTTAAATCAACTTTTTAATTATTTTTCTTTTACTTAGAGGGCCGATAAAAATTCTTGACAAATAAAAATTTAATTTCAGAAAGGTTTCTTAGAATTTTGTTTCCAAATTAGACGGCTAGTTTAACAACAAAAACACTATTTATTATAATCTGGCAACAGATTCTCTTTTTCTATCATTCTATCATCTTAAAAAACCCATATTTAATATGTTAATAAACAACAGTTTTCTGGAAATATCGAAACTTTGCTTGCAACCAAAATATACAATATAGTAGTTGATTTTAAAAGTCAGATGTCATCTACCTTTCAGGAACGACTATCATGTGCTGAAGAGGCCCCAAAAATATTTAATGAGGATCATCGTAAACGTAAAGTTATGCATAGAAACGTACAACAGTTATTGTCAAAATTTGTTTTAAATACTGGGTAATAAAAAAACGGCCTCCTACCTCAACTAAGAATATCAAAGCAGAACTTCCATTACTTCAAATTTCTACAGTTTTTGATATCTGAAAATCTAACTTTCTTAAATTCTTATATAACTACAAATTTAAATAAATATGATTTAAGGATTTTGCAAAATTATAGTTTAGCGCAAGAACCTTAACCCCAACATCTTGTAGACCTTTTGCTTTTCTGATAAGCCTTTTTTTTCCTGCATAATAGATTTTGGAGAGCATTCTGAAGGTATTTTGACATGTTACAAATGCTAGATGTTTGACTAAACAATAATTTAATAATAAAATTGTAAAAAAATTTATAGGTAGTGTGATCTCTTCAGTTCACCTTGTAAATTTGTATACAGTGCTTTTCATTTAACATTAGCCATAGGATTTTATATGTTAATAATTCAATCTCATGTTAACACTTTTTTGGGACATCTGGTATAAACCATTTATGTTAATTATAATTAAATGGTAAAATGTCTATTAGAAAATATTCTTATACTCATTAATTTCATAAAATAATGTCTGAGGGAGGATTCGAACCGACGAGTATATGAGATTTTTGTAATTTGATTTTGTTACTATGGTAACGATATTTATGATTGTAGTTTTGCTTGGTACTGGATGATTTAGATGCAAAGCTGCAAATGAAGCCGCAAATTCACGAATTTAAGCACCTCGTACGTATTCCAAAACAATTTGAACTCTTTCTTTTACGGTATAAACTGACATGTTCTGTTCAATATTTAGAAATTAAACGTGTCAAAATGTCTCAAACTTAATAAACAAAATTTGAATGACAATTTTGTTATTATAGTAACCTAGTCAAATTACAAAAATCTATTAGACTTGAATCATACCTGAAACGATATTTTATTTGTTGAGTATAAGAATATTTTCTAATAGACTTTTACCACTTAATTATAACTAATATAAATGGTTTATTTCAGATGTCCCAAAAAATGTTCACATGAGATTGAAATATTAACGTGTAAAATTCTATGGCCAATGTTAAATGCAAAGCACTGTATAGTAATTGTCCATGAGGTGGCGACACTGATAATCGCTTGCGTATAAGTTTGAAAATAAATAACTTAATGCCCTATTTTTTTAATCGTTTTCTTTAATAAAAATGATTTTAAAAAGTAGCTTTTATTTAATAAATCTAAACATTGGAAAAATTCGCACTGATTGTGAAGTAAAAACCGTGTCAAAAGACGTGGACCACCCTGTATTTCTTATATAATATTACCTTGCATAAAATTACTGTCTTAACGATTATAATCCGTTACGTTCCACACATAATACACTTTGAACCATTTTGATTTAAACTGCAAAAGTACGGTAGCGGATATATCAACTAAACTATTTTACGTTTGACAGAATAGATGACATCCTTGTATACCAATCTTGAAATATAATTTTTCAAAATCATTTTGAGCGTGCAAACTTTCAATCATTTTTGGACAGGTTTAGTATCAATAATAATAAAAGTTAGATGTTGAATGATTACAATCTTTGGATACACAGATACCTACGTAAAAATATTACTATTAGTAGTTGTTTAATTTCACTTTAACTCTAAGTTCTAATTTTCTTTCAAATTTACTCTTTTGAGTGTTTCATTTTTTTGCTTTATTTTAATTATGTAAACAGTTTTAAGTTTTAAATAAAAATAACTGGAATTTCCTACATCTGTTAGAAACTAAAAATGTTGTAAATATTCATCATTGTATATAAGTTTAATTTCAAAGAAAATGTAAAAATATTTTTTTGAAAGTTTCATCATTATATGGACAAAACTCGAAAACTGGTAAGTTTCTAATAATAAGTTCAAGTTAAGAATTAAAAATATGTGCGCAATAGACCGTAATTATATTTTTATTGTTACTTAGATGAATTTTTATTATGTAATATAATTTCAATGATTTCAATAAGGATTGGACACGTTTTAATTAATTTTAATTCTTGAATAAATTACCAACGTATCCTTAATTTTAATTTTAAAATACAAATAAATTAAATACCTGCGATCTATTTAAACTTAATTCTAAAAAAATAGAATTGCATTGTAAATATAATTTCAATTCTCAACTTGAAAATAATGTCATTAAATTAATCTCTACAATCTAGAAAGAATAAAGAATTAAAATTATTTAATATAATAGAAATTATGTTTGTTTTTAATTTAAGTATTAGAATTAAAATAAAATAAAATGTCTAGAAAATTTTAAAATATTAAAGGTAATATTTTATTTTGTTTTGTAAGTGTCAAAATATTAAAACGGAATTTGAAAGTTCAACTAATTTAAAAAAAGCTTATAATCGTCCGTAATCATTAAAAAAACTTGAATTGAATTATTTTTTAATGTAGAAATAGATTCATCAATTATTTCTAATTTTGAAACCTGATCACAACGCCCAACACAAGAATTGATCATAACTCCCAACTTGTGCATGTTGTCACAACTCCCAACTATTTTCACAACTTCCATTTTTTTTTAAAGAAGAGAAAATCTGCAAACAAACACTGACCCCACTTGGTCAGTATTATCGGGTTGGCTTATGTTATGCCGATCGACTAAAAACTCTCCTTTGATTGCAGGTTTAAACCCATACGGAATCCACATGGTGTTACATCGTATGGGGCAATCTACGGTTCCGCCTGGGTGTTACTGGTACCTATGCCAATTAAATTGGTGTTGTCGTTAAAGTAGTTGTCAGTTGACAGGCAGTGGTGGCAGGAGTTAAGCTTTTTCATTTCATGTTGCGCTATTTGTGGCATTCGAAAAATTTGTGATACACATCGTCGATTTAATTACAGTAATCGCATATGGGTGAAGAAATTTGTTTGGTACCTACCAAAGTAGTTATTAAAGGTTCCATGACTTGTGAGAAATTGGGTTGTAAAGTAATTGGTTTCACCAAACTTCTTGTTAATCCTAACGTCGATATTTGGAATTAATTGGTTTGTTAATTGGGCGCCGTTGTAGTTTGCCCATCTACGTTTTCATTTTGACAAAAAAGATTCTTTTAAAGTGGTATGTGTGTGTTTAAAAAACTGTTGTTTCCTGTTAGTAAGGAGTAGGTGAAATGGAGTGAGTCCTGCTATAAGTAGCGATGCTTCAGTTGATACGGTTCTGTTAGCGAAACTAACACGCAATGCCAGGTTTTTTGTAGTTTTAATTAGTATATTGCGGTATTTGGCAATTTCGCAGCGAAAAGCTGGTGCCCCGTATAAGATTATATTAATCACTGCAGCAGCCAAAACCTTACGTTTAGCGTGGCTAGGATCTCGTGTGTAGGGTATAATTCTGTATAGAGCGTTGACCGTACGGTCAGCCTTTTCTGCGATAAAAATGCAATAGCTTTTAAAGCTTAAGTCTTTATCCAAAACCACTGTAAGGTATTTGATACATAGACTAAAAAAAATCTGATGATTGTATATAGAAAAGTGATACTTATTCAACTTCCTCCGCCCAGAGAAGAAGACTGCCCCAGATGTATGCACGGCTACCACTATGCCATTGCTGTGAATCCAGTTTGTGATGCATTTAAGCAATACATTAACAATATCGACCAGTTGAGTGTCTTTTGCAGAAGCAAACAGTGCAATATCATCGGCATAGGCTGTGATAAGACAATCTTGAAGTAAAAGTATGTTAAACAGATTATCAAAAAATATGTTCCAAAGGTAAGGACCAAGTACGGAGCCTTGTGGGACGCCACATAATATGTTGATATCGATGGTAATGCCTGACTGGTTGGTGTATGTGGCGGTTTTCTCCGAGTAGTAACTACTAATTAGGTCAATTAGATGTTTATCTATGTTACGATTTAAGTAATTAGTCTAATAGGCTCGGCCAAGGTAAATCATTAAATGCTTTAGCTATTTCAAGCGTGACTAAAACTTTCTAATACGCCAAGTTCCTTGTTTAGCTTTTGCAGCGAGAGTAGCTATGCGGTGGATAGCATGAGTAGTAGAACATCCTTTCTTAAAGCAGAATTGAGAGCTGGAGACGCCACCTTTTTTTCTAACGTTTGCATCTAATTTTGAAAGAATAGTACTTGTTTTTCTTGGTTAAAAAAACAATTTTTGTTTTCTTCCAGTTATTAGGAAAACTTCCAGTACAAAACAAGTTATTATAGAAATTAGTAAAGACTGTGGGAAAGTTGTGTATTAATGTATGGATAATCAGTGGTAGAAAATCGTTAGGGCCAGGCGCGCGATTTTGGTTTATTTTGTCTGCTGCTGTCAGAACAGAGTTTCTATCAAAGGGTAAAGAGGTGGTAGTAGTATAACAAAGCCAAATAGTAGGAGGCATACAGGAAAATAACTCCTTCATGATGGTGAGTGTCACGTTCTTGGGGCGTTTTGCAGGTCCTGCTGCCTTTTCAATCTTGTTACTTACTATTTTATATCCTAGACCCTACGGGTCTTTGTTTGGTTGTAGATTATTTAATTTTAACTTCTATATAGGCATTCAGTACTAAGTTATACTCATCTTCGTTAGAGATTTTTCTTTGACATGTCTGTCTAGCTTTATATATGCAGATTTTAGTTCAGCGAGAATATTGCTCCACCAGTAGATACTGCTGTTTTTAAAGTTAATTTTATTGCAATAAGACATGTTTTTTTGCATGCATTGAGAACCGCTACGTGGATGCTTAGTGTGGATTTAATTTTGTCTGCTTGTACGGAAGCATGAAATGATTTTTTAAATAAGTCAACATTCATTTTATTAATAATCTACCGTTTTTGACCGGGTTGCGTAAGTGGAATAAGCTTATTTTTTGACCATATCAACACAATAGCACAGTGGTCACTAAGTGTTTCGTCTTTAAGAACTGTCTAGGACTAACGCTAACAAAAGTTAAGTCTATGTAGGAAGTTTTTTTACCAGAGATAAACGTTGGCCTATATTTGGGATTGTTGAGACATATGAAGTTATGAGAGGAAGCCCATTCCTATAATGCAGTTCTCCGGTTGCTATTGATGCGGGAACACCAGATGCGAGCTTTCGCATTGAAGTCACCACAAACAATTAAATTCTTATGTTAAGGTTTTATATAGAAATATATGTCTTTGAAGTAATGTTGAATTCTAGAAAACTTTTATTAGGTGAAGAGTAGCAATAGATGATATGGCAAAAGGACGTTTCGGCAGTGCCAAATTAGTGTGCGGGAATATTTTCACATTATTAGGTAGTGATGGTGGGGTATATATTGCCCAGTTTTTATTAATATCCGTAGTCCAACCAGTTGACGCAGAAACAAAAGGTTTGGCTCAAGCCTTTAGTATAATGTCTGGAACTAAGTGAGAATTAGCAACTGCTAAGTTTTGGGCGGCTCTTCTGCCCCAAGGTTTTGTTGCTGTATGCGTAGAATGAATGTGAAAGAAAAAAAATTGACTGACTTTAATTTTAAGTTATTTAGGATTTATTTAGTTTAAGTTTAATCTGTAGTGATTTGCCTGTTAAGCTTTTGTCGTGCAGCCCAATTATTTTTTCTGGCTTGATTTAAGCTTGTTATAAAGTCAGAACAAGCCGAGGTCCAGAGAAAGTGTCTTTCTTCATTACAGACAAGACAATATTTATTTTCAGTGCATTCTTTCCTTAGATGGCTTGGTTTGCCACAAGACATGCACAAAGGTCTTCCCCTCTACATTGTTGTATTGACCGTGTAGAGCTACAACAATTAAGACTACTTTGACTCTTTCTTACATCTTACATTGTATGAGTCCTACTCTTAATCTTCTAAATTAGAGAAACTTGTTAGCAATATTAGTAGCAACGACTGCAGAGACCATTTGCAAGTTTGCAAAACTCGATTTTAATTTATCGATTTTAATATCATCGTTGTGGTCTTATCCCATCATTTTTTTGATTGTTTGAAGCACGTCTTCTTCTGTATTTAGCTCATCAAGGTCTCTGATATGTATTGTTTTGTATTGTGCTCAAAACCTAATATATTGACTTGAGCATTTCCTATTTGGTCTCTTATAATAATGTTTAAAGGATTTATTTTATCAATTTCTTTGTTTACCACTAAAAGAAGATGCCCTTCTTTGGTTTTCCTTACTCCTTTTAGTGCATCATTTTCTGGTATATTTTCAAGAATTTCTTTAGTTTGTTTTAGGAGATTGAGGTAGGATTTGCCCTCCTCTTTAATTATTATAGCTCCGGTCTTTCTAGAGTTTTTTGTTGAGTTTTGACTAATTTGATCATTTTTTAAATAAATGGTCGTTTTTATACCTGCGTCATAGAAAACAAATTTCATGATCTTTTGGGTAAAGTTTAAGTCAGCTTTGTTATTTGTATGCACTTTGAGCCTAGGTGGTTCCCTTATTTCTTTTAAAAGTTTGTTTTTGATTTTTGACAGTATATCAAAAGTATCTTGAATTCCATTGTCTACGTTGTTGCTATCGATGCCGCCAGTATAAAATAAGCAAGGACTATCCATCTCATCTTGAAGATTTTAATTTTCGTCACTTATCACGAATTTAATTGTTTTGCTAACAAGAAGCAGTCCTCTTTTAATATTTTCCATAAGCAAACGATTGGATAAGATGTTGGTTTGAGAAGGTATCCCTGCACTGCTGTTGATTATACAGAGGTAATCCTGTTTGTTAAATTTGGCCAGTATTACAAGTATTGGTTGTTCGGTATGTTTGTTCTGGCCATTGTTCTTTAACAAATGATCTTATTTCTACGAGGTCACGCCCTCTTTTAACAGCCGATATGATCTTATCGTCTATTAGTTCTTTTTTTTAATTTTGGTCTTGCATCGTCTGCAAGTTACCAGATTGTCTATAGGTTTAGTTTGAGTTTCAATATGTCTAATTGCGAAGGATTTATCTGAGTTAATGGTGTCGCTTCTAGATTTTAGAATTTTTGAAAAGCTTAATAAGTCTTGGGTAGATTTTTAATTTTGACAAGTACATTTCTGTTTTCACTACAGAATATATTCAAAATACTATTTTTTTTAATCAATGCGTTAGAGTTAACGCTAGTGTCTTGCGTAACAGGTTGTGAGATTATTTTAGGGATTGCCTTTTTTTTGGTTCTGTAGCCTTCCGTCCCTTTGGCACCGGAGCCCTCTCCACCAGTGTTTACACTTGACGGCGGAGTTCTAGATGAAAGTTCTTTTCTAGAGAAGAAACCACCGGATCCCTGAACCTATGTTGCAAATTCATCTTTACCACTACCAACGTCCATCTGTTTATTTTTGGTTTTATTTTATTTATACATGATTAGTCCCAAAAGTAGGGACGAAATATAAATCTACCCGTGGGTGACGCGCATTCTGAAGGATCGGCACTTATACTATGGAATGTGCAGGTGCCTCATAGGTTTTATAGACTTCGCTGTCCGTTAATTTTATAGAGGTTGTCTTTTCGTGGATCGGCCGGTTAAAGCAAGCCTCCCAGATCAAGTTTGCTGTGCAACGTTCTTACACTGCGCCTAACGAGAGTCTTTGAGACACAGGCTTGGATTACGGTGTTACCTAGGGTTGGAGCTTGGTCTTCGGTTGCTATGGCAAGCTGAGGTTTGCTAATTTCCATACGTTCTTGTAACAGGACGCCCCTGAGCTCCTGTAACCCAAAAAGCGTTGTTCTTTATTAAAGTTTTCTCCTCTTGATCGGTGCTACATGCTCCGATCCCCGCCCAATCCGCTAGCTAAGTACCGTGGTAAATACTCAACGAACGTTCGGTATAACAGCCGCCGGCGAAGCATTGACAAACGCTTTACTTTCCACGCAAAAAGTCAAGCTTTTATTCTGGGAGTAATAGCAAAACTTACGGCGCTGCGTAACTGGCGTCGTTTGTTTCCTGTGCAAATCCCACGACAAAACAGCAGAGCAGGAAATGTGCAATCCTGTTAGTCCGCGAGAGACCGAGTCTCCTACTCTCCAGTAAACTTGAGAGCATTTTCCTATCCGCTACCTGGGGACGCGCCAAATGGGAGTTTCAGGTATCTCCACACAAGCACAACTCCCAACTATGTTTCTTTTTTGTAACAATCAACTTTGTCATAATTCCAAACCAATGTATATCACAACGTCTGCATTTATAGCAATTTGGCAACCTGGTTTTTTACCTATAACTTAGTTTGTTAATAACATTACATGTTTTCATGTGATTAGGTAAACGGTATTGTTGGTAGATGTGATCGGGGTAAACGATGTTGGTTAATGGGTTACAGTTATTACAATTTTTTCTTAAAATAATTATGTTTATTCTAGTTTGTGGGTAAACGGTGTTGGTTGGTAGGTGTGATCGGGGGTAAACGGTGTTGGTTGGTCGGTTACAGTTTTAACAATTTTTTGTTGAAATTATATGTTTTTATGTAATTTGGGTGTTGTGACCAGGAGGTGTTATAAACAAACTAAGTTATGGGTGAAGAGCAAGGTTGTCAAACTGCTGTAAATGCAGGCGTTGTGATATAGATTGGTTGGGAGTTGACAAAGTTGTGATATGAACCCCTAATTCTAAATTAAACGCTCAAACGTTCATACGATTCTCAAAAATTAAAAATAATGCTGTAATAATTTTACTGGTTCTTAGTTTTTTCACAAATTTTATTGCAAAGGCTAACATAAGCTACAACATACAGTGTGATAAGAAACTAAGAACAACAATACAATAATATGTTCTACATCAAAACAGTCACAAAGAACGTCATTTTCTTGATGATTTGAGTAATTTTTTATCTTTTTTTCGTCATATTCCTTTTTTATTATAATCTTTCTTCTTCCTAATAGTGTCTTCCATTCCGTTTTCAAATCTTAGTTCTCCGTATTTTTATTTTATGTGTCATATATATTCCTATTCATCTCCACACCGTCTGGACACCCACCCTTTATCATTCATCCAATGCTTATTTTTATTTTTTTGTTTTGGTTTTAAAATCTTGCTACACTTTCTTTTTCTTTTAGCCCTTTTCTCTATACTATGTACTTTAAATCTCTTTCCCTTATTAATAGATTATATTTTTTGTGTACATTTTTATTCATCGTTATCATTTCCACTTTCAAATTTCTTTCTTTTTTCTTAATCTATACCCTTGAAAATTTAAATTTATCATAATAATTTGTTTTTCTTTTTTCTTTCATTGTATCTTCACTTTTTTTCCAACATTCATACAGTATCGTAATGTCTTTTCAGTTTTTCTTACTTTATTGACATTGCAACCCTATTTTTATCTTTATTTTTATGAAATTTTTTTCCGACAAGTAAATTTTTATTTTTAAATTTCCATCTTTTGGTACAAATCAACCCCTCTATCTCAAAAGTTACATTTTCGGAAAGACCATTTCATTCCCTATGCAGTACTGTAAGCATCTTCAATATCGATCGATTAGAACAGGAAAATTTAAAAAAAATACTTTAAATATTTTTAAACATTAATGTTAATGCCTGCTCGTGTTTTCTATTAATAATAATCAACACAAGCCATAGTTTTTTGAAAGTATTATCCAAATCTTTCTTCAGGTAATTTCTTTAGGTATAAATTATACATTTGTATCCCAACCATTTGCGGCGTATCATGGGGCAATTTGAAATATTTGAAAGACAATAAGAATGAAAGATTGTTCTAATCGTCCAATTTTAGAAACAATTACATTGCTAAATAAAAGATGAAAAGATCTTTCCGAAAATGTAACTTTTAATTACTAGTACCATTTAAAATTTTCAAATTGCCCTCTATCTCTCCGCTCCATATATCATCATACTTTTTACTAGTCTTTCAAAATCCATCTTCGCTTTTTCAAATTATTTTTAAATGTTCTTTCTTCTATTACACATACTAGTCCTACCATTCTATTTCCTTTCTGTTTCAGCGTTTCATTTTTGTTGTCTTATTTAATATTATTCTTCCTCCTTTACCTACTATTTCCTTTTATTTCGTCTTCCAATTATTTTGTTAAATTTTATTAACTTTGTTTTCCATACTTTTGCTTTGTCTATCTTTGTCGGTAATGCGTACGCTATCACCACACTTTTGTCTTTCCGATTCTTACTCTTTCTGCTATTGTTTTTCTGCTTTAGCCCTTTTTCCGACCAAAATTTTCTTTCTAATTTTCTCCTCATTCTTTAGATCATACATTTTGTGTTCCTAGCAATCACATCTGATTAAATTGGAAATAGATAATATTGTTTTATTTGATTGAGTTTTTTAGGTTATAGAGAGCATCAAACTTTTGAAGAGCTTCATACAGTGATTTCCTATCTGTGCTATTATACGAACTCCACGGATAAGATGGTTGCTTTAATACCTTGTTCGTATGTGTTTTCTTGTGTGTGTGTGATTGAGCCATTTGTGTATTTACGAGAATAGAATACGTTTTAGTACATTCGGTATCATATTTTGGGCTTTCCTAAGAACTTTAACAACTCTTGGCGTTGCTTAGTAAGTGTAAGTTTTAAAGCTATAACTTACTATAGGGTATGGTTTTGTATGTACATATAAACATTTATATTTTGTTAAAAAATATTGTTATCGATTCCAACGTTACCATTTTTTTTATTTAACGGGTATAAATACGACAGCGCCGCCGTGTCAGAGGCATGTAAGTTAGGCGCTTAACACCAAAGATAAGAGAGTCTCTTCTGGCTGTTTATCAGCGTAGGTTAAACTGTAGATGCTCTATTTGGCTCCCATTTTGCGATTTCACTATTTTAACTTTTATAATTGTTTCCTCCGTTTTTCTTTTGTTCTAATTATTTGTATTTTTCTTTATCTTCTGCTTCCTTGTTCATCATTTTTGTGATTTAAAATACACTGGTATTTTTTTCTCTCCATGACGTTTTGACCGTTATGCAATTACTACCTTTATTGTTCCATCTAAATAAGTTTTTAAGTTTCTCTTTGGTTCTTTTCTTTGTATATTTTGATATCATGGGAGTGTCAATTATCTGGATTTAGATACTCTTTTTCTAAATTTACGTATGGTTTTCTCTAATAAAGTTAAATTGGAAAATAATAAACAAAATGTTGACATAGCGTTTGAAACGTAAATATATCTCTAAATATACAGAAAAATTATAAAATTATACTAAAGTGTTTGGTGTCAATTAAAGTATGACCAATTTTGTTAACATTTTTATATTGTTGTTCTGTAATATTACATTTTCTTATTTTGTGTAAATAAGAGATATATCCCCAAGTAATTCTGACTGAATTTGTCCATATTTTTGTTTATGTAATCTCTATTATGTTGAATTGGGAAAGAATAAACAAAATATTTATAAGGTGTTTAAAATACAGGAAACATAAAACAAGTTAAATATCTTTAATTAATACAATAAAAATTATAAAACTTTACGATAGTGTTTTGTGTCAATTAAAGTACAACTGAATACTATATAATTTTTTATTTCAGAGATTCTCATTAAATTTGTTTATGTTTTGTTATAGTTTTTTCCAATAAAGTTAAAGTGGAAAAAATAAACAAAATGTGGGCACGGTGTATGAAATACGGAAAATATAAAATGAGTTAAATATTTTCAATTATATTATTTATACAAAAATATTTATAAAACTTTTCTAAAGTGCTTTGTTTCAATTAAAGTTTGCTTTAATTTGGTTAACATTTTTATGTGGTTTTTCTTTAATATTATATTTTCCATCATCAACAAATAAAAGATAAGTATCTTAAAAGATTGTTGTTATATTTGTATTATGATTTCGTCAAATAAGGTTGAATGGAAAAAAAAGTAAACAAAACTTGTTCGAAGCACAGAATATTTAAATTAAATTAAATATCTTTAATTGTATCAATTATACAAAAAAAATGTATAAATCTTTATTAATGTGCCTGGTGCCAATTAAAATGTAACAAATTTGACTAACATATTGATGTTTTTTAATTTTATATTTTTCTATCTTAGGCATATAAGAGGTAAGTACCTTTTTGTTAAATTTGTTCATATTTTTGTTATGGTTTTGGCTAATAATGTTGAATTGGGAAAATTTGAACAAAATGTGTTTGAATCACAGAAAATTTAAAATAAGTGAATTTTTTTTTAATTATATTAATTGTACAAACAAATTTATAAAACTTTGGTAATGTGCTTTGTGCCAATTAAAGTATGACCAATTTGATCAACTTTTTTTTATATTAAGGTTTTCTATTATTATATTTTTATCTTCGGTAAATAAGAGATAAGTTCAGAGATTCTTGTTGAATTTCTTCATATTTTTATTATGATTTTCTCTAATAAAGTTGAACTGGGAACGAGTGAACAAAATGTGTTCAAAAGCACGGGAAATTTAACATAAGTTAAATATCTTTAATAATAATAATAATTATATAAAATAATTTATAAAACTTTACTAAAATGCTTTGTGTTAATTAAAGTATTCCTCAATTTGGTTAACATTTTTATATTGTTGTTTTTTTGTTCAGTGAAATAAGAGATAATAAGATAATAAAGTTGAATTGCCAAAAGTGAATAAAAAGTGCCAAAAGCACGGAAAATTTAAAATAAGTCTTTAATTGTATCAATCATACAAAAAATGTGAATTTTTACTAATGTGTCTTGTGTCAATTAAAATATGACAAATTTTATATTATTGTTCCTTAATATCAAATTTCTCCATCTTGGGCAAATCAGAGATAAGTACCTAAACAGATTCCTGTTAAATTTGTTTATATTTTTGTTATGGTTTTCGCTAATGATTGGAAAAAATTTAGCAACATTTGTTTGAATCACGGAAAATTTTAAAACAAGTTAAACTTTAATTATATCAATTACACAAAAAAATATAAAACTTTTTTAATATGCCTTGTGCTAATTAAAGTATGACCATGACCAATCTAGTAAAATTTTTTTATATCATTGTTCCTGAATACTATAATTTTTACTCGGCTAATAAGAGATATCTTCTTCTTGATGAATTTATTCATATTTTTATATGATATCCTCTAATAAAGGGAATATTGGGGAAAAATAAACAAAATATTGACACGGTGTTTGAAATACGGAAAATGTAAAATAAGTGCAATATCTTTAAATTTATTAATTATACTTAAAAAATATAAAAGTTTTCAGTGCCTTCTGTCAATTAAAATATAATCAATTTATTGTTCCTAAATACTATAATTTTCTATCTCGGCTAATAAGAGATAAGTATCTCTTCTTGTTAAATTTATTCACGTTTTGATTACGATATCCTTTAATAAAATTGAATTGGGAAATAAAAAACAAAATGTTGACACGGTGATTGAAATACGGAAACCGTAAAATAAGTTGAATATCTTTAGTTATATTTATTATTCAATAAAATTTATGAAACTTTATCAAAGTGCCTTGTGTCAAATAAAGTTTAACCAACTTCAAAGTAATGGAACTATAAGCTGCAACGTCTATTTGTAACAACTTTTGTTTGACTAACTTGGTTAACATTTTGATATTGGTGTTTCTTAATATTATATTTTTTATCTCAGGCAAATAAGAGATAAGTACTTTAAGATATTTTTGTTGAATTTTTAAATTTTTTTTTATTATGTTGTATGGAGTTTTTAAACTTGGATAACCCAAAACAATGTAAGTATCTTTAATTATAATAGTTATACAAAAAATATTGTAAAAAGTGCTTGTTGTTCCTATATATTATATTTCTCTATTTCTATCAAATAAGAAATAAGTATCTTAAGAAGTTCCGATTAAATTTGTTGATTCTTTGTTATAGTTTCCTCTAATATAGTTGAATTAAAAGAGTTTGAATTACGGTAAATTTAAAATAAGTTACATATCTTTAATTGTATCAATTATACAAAAATATATAAATCTATTTTAATGTCCCTTGTGCCAATTAAAGTATGACCAATTTGATTAACATTTTTATATTATTGTTTCTAAATACAATAATTTCCTATTTTAGCTAATAAAAAATAAATATCTCTTTGTTAAATTTGTTCATATTTTTGTTATGATTTCATCTAATAAAGTTGAATTGGGAAAAATATAAAAAAATGTTTACACGGTTTTTAATATACGGGAAATACGTTATCTTTAATTACCTGAATTAATCAAAAAAATATATAAAACTTTATCAAAGTGTTTTGTGTCAATTAAATTATGACAAATTTGATTAACATTTTTATATTGTTTTTCTTAAATATTGTATTATTCCTTCTTAGTCAAATAAGAGATAAGTATCTTAAAAAATACGTATTGAATTTGTTCATATTTTTGTTATAGTTCCTTCTAATAAGATTGAATTGCAAAAAAACAAAATTTTGTCACGGTGATTGAAGTACGGAAAACGTAAAGTAAGTTTAAATATCTTTAGCTATATTTATTATACAGTGTGTCCACGGATGGGGTATCCTATAGGTGAAAAATGTTTAAATATTAGTTTTAGTAAAAAATGTCATTCTCGATAAAAAGTTTTGCTTGTTCTGAAACCTTATAAAATTAAATAAAATTCAAGTTTTCAAAACCCGTCTCATTTATAGCCAGTTTTATAAAAACTGTATGAATTTTTGCACTAAGTTAGAAAATAATGTAATAATTTAGTGAGTGACGTTTACGATGTACCAAGTAACTGTCAACTTTTATAAATTATTTTCCCGATTCCCCGATTTAACTATTTTAGATTTTTTTTATGGGGCTACTTAAAACAAAAAGTTTACGCAAATAATTTAAACCATAATATTGAAGACTTGAAACGAGCTGTCATTGATGCCATTAACAAAATTAACCCAGAAATGCTGCGAAATACTTACAAAAAAATTAGAAAGAGAATTCAAATATGTTTTGAAGCTGGGGAGGATATATTGAATAGATGTTTTTGTTTACTCTTAGTGTTTCTTAAATTATTATTCTGTATTGTTATTTTTGATAGTGATTATAATTCTTGAATAGTTAACATTGTTGTCAAATATTTATTAAAGAATGACAATTAAAAAATTATTAATTTGACAGTTACTTGGTACATCGTAAACGTCACTCACTAGATTAATACATTATTTTTGATCTCAGTGCAAAAAATCATACGGTTTTCATAAAACTGGCTATAAAACAAGACGAGTTTTGAAAAACTTAAATTTTACTTCACTTTATGGGTTTTCAGAACAAGCAAAACTTTGTATCAAGAATGACATTTTTCACTAAAACTAATATTTAAACATTTTTCACCTATAGGATACCCCATCCGTGGACACACTGTATGAAACTTTACCAAAGTTCATTGTGTCAATTAATGTTTGAACAAATTGGGTAACATTTTGAAATTGTTGTCCCTTAATATTATATTTTTTTATCTCGGGTAAATGATGATAAATGTGATAAGTACTTTAAGATATATTTGAATTTGTTCGTTTTTATTATGGTTTCCTCTAATACATTTAAATTGAGAAACGGTGAACAAAAAGTTTGTGTGGTGTTTTAAGTATCTTTAATTATAATATTGTAAAAATTGTAAAAATTTACTGAAGTACTTTGTAACAATTAAAGTAAAAAATTTGTTTAAAATTTTTAATAATGTAGTTCTCGAATATTATGTCTCTATTCTGGACAAATAAGAAATAAGAATCTTAAGAGGTTCCGGTTAAATTTGTTCATATTTTTACTATAGTCTCCTCTAAAAAGTTAGAAAAGAGTGAACAAAATATGTTTGAATATTGTTCCTGAATACCATAATTTCCTATCTCGGCTAATAAGAGAAAGTAAGTATCTCCTCTTGTTAAATTTGTTCATATGTTTATTTTGATATCATCTACTAAATTTGAATTGGGAAAAATAAACAAAATGTTGACACGGTGTTTTTAAATACGGATATGTCAAATAAATGCAATATCTTTAATTTTATTAATTATACGAAAAAAATTATAAAAGTTTTTTATATTGTTGTTTCTTAGTATTATATTTTTCCATCTTTCTATTCCGGATAAATAAGAAATAAGTATCTTAAGAGGTTCAGGTTAAATTTGTTCATTTTTTTATTATAGTCTCCTCTAAGAAAATTGAATTGGAAAAGAGTGAACAAAATATGTTTGAATCAGTTAAATATGTTTAATTGTATCAATTATACAAAAAAATTATAAAACTTTTTAATATGCTTTGTGCCAATTAATGTATAACCAATCTAGTTACATTTTTTATATTATTGTTCCTGAATACTATAATTTCCTATCTCGGCTAATAAGAGAAAGTAAGTATCTCTTCTTGTTAAATTTGTTCATATGTTTATTTTGATATCATCTAATAAATTTGAATTGGGAAAAATAAACAAAATGTTGACACGGTGTTTTTAATACGGGAAATGTCAAATAAATGCAATATCTTTAATTTTATTAATTATACGAAAAAAAATTATAAAAGTTTTTTTATATTGTTGTTTCTTAATATTATATTTTTTCATCTCTATTCCGGATAAATAAGAAATAAGTATCTTAAGAGGTTTCGGTTAAATTTGTTCATATTTTTATTGTAGTCTCCTCTAAGAAAGTTGAATTGGAAAAGAGTGAACAAAATATGTTTGAATCAGTTAAATATGTTTAATTGTAACAATTACACAAAAAAATTATAAAACTTTTTTAATATGCCTTGAGCCAATTAATGTATAACCAATCTAGTAACATTTTTTATATTTTTGTTCCTGAATACTATAATTTCCTATCTCGGCTAATAAGAGAAAGTAAGTGTCTCTTCTTGTTAAATTTGTTCATATGTTTATTTTGATATCATCTAATAAATTTAAATTGGGAAAAATAAACAAAATGTTGACACGGTGTTTTTAATACGGGAAATGTCAAATAAATGCAATATCTTTAATTTTATTAATTATACGAAAAAAATTATAAAAGTTTTTTTATATTGTTGTTTCTTAATATTATATTTTTCCATCTCTCTATTCCGGATAAATAAGAAATAAGTATTTTAAGAGGTTTCGGTTAAATTTGTTCATATTTTTATTATAGTCTCCTCTAAGAAAGTTGAATTGGAAAAGAGTGAACAAAATATGTTTGAATCAGTTAAATATGTTTAATTGTATCAATTATACAAAAATTATAAAACTTTTTAATATGCCTTGTGCCAATTAATGTATAACCAATCTAGTTACATTTTTTATATTATTGTTCCTGAATACTATAATTTCCTATCTCGGCTAATAAGAGAAAGTAAGTATCTCTTCTTGTTAAATTTGTTCATATGTTTATTTTGATATCATCTAATAAATTTGAATTGGGAAAAATAAACAAAATGTTGACACGGTGTTTTTAATACGGGAAATGTCAAATAAATGCAATATCTTTAATTTTATTAATTATACGAAAAAAATTATAAAAGTTTTTTATATTGTTGTTTCTTAATATTATATTTTTTCATCTCTCTATTCCGGATAAATAAGAAATAAGTATCTTAAGAGGTTTCGGTTAAATTTGTTCATATTTTTATTATAGTCTCCTCTAAGAAAGTTGAATTGGAAAAGAGTGAACAAAATATGTTTGAATCAGTTAAATATGTTTAATTGTATCAATTATACAAAAAAATTACAAAACTTTTTAATATGCCTTGTGCCAATTAATGTATAACCAATCTAGTTACATTTTTATATTATTGTTCCTGAATACTATAATTTCCTATCTCGGCTAATAAGAGAAAGTAAGTATCTCTTCTTGTTAAATTGGTTCATATGTTTATTTTGATATCATCTAATAAATTTAAATTGGGAAAAATAAACAAAATGTTGACACGGTGTTTTAAATACGGGAAATGTCAAATAAATGCAATATCTTTAATTTTATTAATTATACGAAAAAAATTATAAAAGTTTTTTATATTGTTGTTTCTTAATATTAAATTTTTCCATCTCTCTATTCCGGATAAATAAGAAATAAGTATCTTAAGAGGTTTCGGTTAAATTTGTTCATATTTTTATTATAGTCTCCTCTAAGAAAGTTGAATTGGAAAAGAGTGAACAAAATATGTTTGAATCAGTTAAATATGTTTAATTGTATCAATTATACAAAAAAATTACAAAACTTTTAATATGCCTTGAGCCAATTAATGTATAACCAATCTAGTAACATTTTTTATATTTTTGTTCCTGAATACTATAATTTCCTATCTCGGCTAATAAGAGAAAGTAAGTATCTCTTCTTGTTAAATTTGTTCATATGTTTATTTTGATATCATCTAATAAATTTAAATTGGAAAAAATAAACAAAATGTTGACACGGTGTTTTTAAATACGGGAAATGTCAAATAAATGCAATATCTTTAATTTTATTAATTATACGAAAAAAAATTATAAAAGTTTTTTTTATATTGTTGTTCCTTAATATTATATTTTCCATCTCTCTATTCCGGATAAATAAGAAATAAGTATTTTAAGAGGTTTCGGTTAAATTTGTTCATATTTTTATTATAGTCTCCTCTAAGAAAGTTGAATTGGAAAAGAGTGAACAAAATATGTTTGAATCAGTTAAATATGTTTAATTATATCAATTATACAAAAATTATAAAACTTTTTAATATGCCTTGAGCCAATTAATGTATAACCAATCTAGTAACATTTTTTATATTTTTGTTCCTGAATACTATAATTTCCTATTTTGGCTAATAAAAGAAAGTAAGTATCTCTTCTTGTTAAATTTGTTCATATGTTTATTTTGATATCATCTAATAAATTTAAATTGGAAATAATAAACAAAATGTTGACACGGTGTTTTTAAATACGGGAAATGTCAAATAAATGCAATATCTTTAATTTTATTAATTATACGAAAAAATTATAAAAGTTTTTTATATTGTTGTTTCTTAATATTATATTTTTTCATCTCTCTATTCCGGATAAATAAGAAATAAGTATCTTAAGAGGTTTCGGTTAAATTTGTTCATATTTTTATTATAGTCTCCTCTAAGAAAGTTGAATTGGAAAAGAGTGAACAAAATATGTTTGAATCAGTTAAATATGTTTAATTGTATCAATTATACAAAAAATTACAAAACTTTTTTAATATGCCTTGTGCCAATTAATGTATAACCAATTTAGTTACATTTTTTATATTATTGTTCCTGAATACTATAATTTCCTATCTCGGCTAATAAGAGAAAGTAAGTATCTCCTCTTGTTAAATTTGTTCATATGTTTATTTTGATATCATCTACTAAATTTGAATTGGGAAAAATAAACAAAATGTTGACACGGTGTTTTTAAATACGGGAAATGTCAAATAAATGCAATATCTTTAATTTTATTAATTATACGAAAAAATTATAAAAGTTTTTTTATATTGTTGTTTCTTAATATTAAATTTTTCCATCTCTCTATTCCGGATAAATAAGAAATAAGTATCTTAAGAGGTTTCAAAAAAAAAAAAAAAAGGTTAAATTTGTTCATATTTTTATTATAGTCTCCTCTAAGAAAGTTGAATTGGAAAAGAGTGAACAAAATATGTTTGAATCAGTTAAATATGTTTAATTGTATCAATTATACAAAAAAATTATAAAACTTTTTTAATATGCCTTGAGCCAATTAATGTATAACCAATCTAGTAACATTTTTTATATTTTGTTTCTGAATACTATAATTTCCTATCTCGGCTAATAAGAGAAAGTAAGTATCTCTTCTTGTTAAATTTGTTCATATGTTTATTTTGATATCATCTAATAAATTTAAATTGGAAAAATAAACAAAATGTTGACACGTGTTTTTAAATACGGGAAATGTCAAATAAATGCAATATCTTTAATTTTATTAATTATACGAAAAAAATTATAAAAGTTTTTTTTTTTTTTTTTTTTTTTTTTTTTTTTTTTTTTTTATATTGTTGTTTCTTAATATTATATTTTTTCATCTCGGACAAATAAGAGATAAGTATCTTTAATTACATCAATTTTACAAAAAACTGTATAAATCTTGTCGTCGGTGGAGTTCGGTGCCGCATCATCTTCTTTTTACCACTATTTTTTCATCAAGTCATCGTGAGTTTAAAGTGACACCATTAACATTTATTACCGGCAACATAGAACAATTACCGACGACAACCGTGAAAGTATCAATTGGATTTGGTACAAAGAACTCAAACAAAAAGGACATTATCTATTCGCGTCTGACAATAAAAAAAGTGTCTTTCAGTCGGAAACTTTTATTGATCAAAAGACTTGAGCATTTAGGTCAAACACGATTAAATTAATAAATATAATAAAGACATCTGCACAAAAATAAACGTTTACAAAACGAAACAAATACGATAAATAAATATTTCTAATTAATACACGACAGCACTGAGAGGCAATAAATCAAACAGATTGACGACTTCTTTTTTTTACAATTGAGTGTTCAACTGATTTAACAGTTCTAAACATTATTTAATTTGCATAAATCGGAACCGACATATTTTAATACGGCTATTTGAAAAATTATGTACGTATGTACATATACAGTTAACACACAAATATCTCTTTTTTTGTGGGTTCCCCAATCAGCCGCCACATGTATCTTTCCCCAACAGAAAGAAAGGTTAATTAGAAATTATCTTCAAAAGGATTCTTCATACATGAACCAGGCGGTTTATTTCTGTAAGTGTTTAATGAGATGTAATGACGTTTAATGCGTTTGTTCGTGTAACGGTAACCACAATCATGTGCTGATAACCTCCTAATTAGGAAAAAAATTCTAAATTTAACCTTAAAACTTATTGTAATCAAGATTAATTTTGAATCTATTCATTAAAAATCATACGCGGCTTGCCAAAAATTTCGTTACACCAAAATTAAGTTATAAAAGAAATTAATAATTATCTCAGTGGTTGTAGGAAAATTATAACTTAATTAAGATATTTCGTAAAGACGATTAGAGCATAGAAATATTTTAATTTAAATATTTGGGCGCCTTTGTCACATTGCAATTTCTAACGCAGCGGGTAATTTTATTGTTAGATTTTGAACAATGAATATTAGCGGTTTTCGTGCTTTGTTAATTTTCGAATTGTAATAATAAAAACATTACCACACACATAATCGATACGCTCAATAATCAATATTGGACACGTAATAATCGATACGCGCCGATTTATTGTTTAAATTCGTCCGCTAATGAAGGCTTCTTTAGCAAATTACACTTTTGTTTTTTGACTGACAGCTTTTCGAAGTATCAGTCATTCATTATTCAAAATGATTTTATTCTTTTCTATACGCCTGTGAAGTTCATGGCATCTTAACCTCGGGGGTTCCTTATGGATTTCACGTAGGCCCTGTTTTGTCAACAAAATCTCTGCTTTCCATCGATGACTTGATTAGTGGTAAAGTTAACAGTTTTTCCTTCAGAAAGATCTCGACAGTCTTCTTACTGGCAGTGTAAACTTACATTCAAAAATTACAAATTCCTAACGTAAATTTATGACAATTCTAAGAAACTGAGATTAAAAAAATTCTTAGTAGATAAATAGATAGATATATTTATTAGTTTGTCTACATTTTACATATTACAAACGATTCGGTTACTTTGTTAACGTAAACCATCCCTAAAGAAACTTTCTAAAAACTAATAATTTAAGCTCCTTCTTGAAATCACCCCACACCAAAACATAAAATGCCCTTCTTCGACATAAATTTTTTTTCCTTTCTACTACTTCTTTGATCCATTCCTCTCCTTCAATTTTTCTCCTAATATTACTTGTATTTTTCTCTCTTCTTTCTGATTTCTCCACACTCTTGCATCAAATGCTGCAAGTCCTCCCATCCCTCCCGCACATTCTGCTCTTTCTTTTCCATCATCTAGCCAATAGCTGTTTACCTTTTCTTCATTCCCACATCTAAATCTTGCTATCATTCTTTTTGTCTTTAAACTTTTGTTTTCTGTTATATATTTTGGTACTCCCTCGGTCATAATCTTTCCATATTCTTTGTTATATCTTCCTTTCTTTATTTTTGTTTTTTTCTTGAATTTGCGTATCTTTATCCCTTCTCACTATGTCGTGTTCTATACTTATGTCTACCGCTCTTCTTCTTTCTACTTCTTCTCTGGCATATCCTACTCTTTCGTAATATAATCTTCTTTCTTCTTGTCCTAATTTTATTCTCCGCTTTTTTCCTTATTTCCAACATTTCTTTAGAATTGTATTTTCCTCCCTTTTCTCTAACTCTCTTTCATACATCATTGCTATCTTACCAGCTTGTACTCGTATCTTCTCCATTTTTATTTCTTTCCCAACTATATATGACGGTGTTTCCTTTTCTAGCTCTAACGTCTATTTCCAATACTTTTTTGTAGTTTTTCCAATTTTACTCACTTCTTCAATCCCTTTCATTTTTCTTACAATGTTTTCAATTTCCTCTTCTATCGCTTTCTTTGTTTTTGGTCGTATTTCATTATTTGTTTATATTTTTCTGTACTTTCCTCTGTCTATACTTTTTTTACTATCCATTTTTCTCTTAGTTTTTTTTTCCTCTTTTACTTCTCTTTGGTTAAAGAAACCTTCTAATGGTTGATGATCTGATTCTTCTTCTTCTAGGAGAATTTTAATTTTGCCTATTTTTTACAAACTTTCTTTGTTCCTTATCACATAATCTATTACCGATTCTCCTTTTTACTTATCTATGTATACTTCTCCTTTTTGCCTTTTTCCATATTTTTATTTAGAATTGTTCATCCCTTTTCTTCACATATTTTCAATAGTATTCTCTCTTGTCCATTTGTTTTTTTATCCATTGACAGTCTCCTATTTTTATCTCTCCATTTACCACCATCCCTCCCTCTTCTCTTATTTTGCTTTAAAATCCCTCCTAATATTATTTTTCTTACTTCTTCTTTTTTAGTACTTTTTTGATATTATTTTGGGTTTCTTTCATCTCTTTTCCATATACTGTTAACACTACGTAATTTTCTCCTTTGTTTGTTGTTATAAGCCTTTTAACAATTCCTTGTACTTGTTTCTCTTATTTTCCTTCTTTACTCTGCCAATTATTTTTTACTCCAGTAACTATCCCCCCTAATGCCCTTTCTTTTTTCTGATTTCTTTTTGAAAACTGAACCCTCCACACACATTCTCTCGGTAGCCTTTCTTTCCAGCTTTTCCAATCCTTTTCATTTAACCTGGTCTTTACTAACCCCACCATTTTAAAACCTCCTAAACAATTTCAAAAATCTTGTCTTTTGTTTTTTATTGCAACAACATTCCAAAATACTATTTTACTCTGTTGCTTTATTGCTCTATGTTAACAATTTTTTCTCCACTTTGTTTCTATAGTCTTTTTAGTTTTTACTATTTTCCTCTCTCCCTCTTCACCCCTAGTTTTTTGAAAATCACATTTTTAGTTTTCCTTTTCTTTTTATCCACTTTTTATTTTCTTCTACGATGCACAATTTTATGCACCCTATCTTCACCCTTTTTCCTTTTCTTTCCAATTGTTTTGCTTCCGCTCTTATGTTTCTTTGTATATCTCTTTCTTTTCTTGTCAAGTCATCATTTACATATATTCTGATTCCTCTCAACTTTCTTTTATTTTTTAAGATACTTATTTTTTCTTCCATATTTTTCTCCTTTATTATCACTATTTTTTTCTTTATTTCTATTGTTTCTTCTATTTTCTCTTCTACTCTTATCTTATTTTTCAACATATCCTCTACCTGTTTCTTCACTTCCATTCTTCCTCCACATCTCTAGCCCTTTAGTCACTAAATTTGTTTTTTTCTCTTTCATGTTTTTTCATTTTTCTTTCTAAATTTTCCAATCTTTCTTCTAAATTCTTAAATTTCTTTTCCCATTCTTTACTAATTCTATTTATTTTTCCTTTATCTCTTTTATTTCTTTATTTGTTTTTTTCTGTACTGATTTTATTGATTAATCCTCCATATTCTATTTTTTCACTTCCCTATTCGCACACAATTTCTCTAATTGTTTCCTCCTTTTTTCGGAGGTTTGACCATATTTTGACTATTTCTATAAATTTCATACATGTCCTCTTTTTGCATTATTTTCCTCCTTGTTTTTGACTTGTTTCCCTCTGATTCCGACATCTTCTTAAGTATAAATTACAACTAAATAATATCTTTTTCAAAAATTAAACAAATATTTTAAATTAGATGGAATGCATCCTGTACTGCGACCAAACGTGATGTATTGTGTCTCTTCTTGTTTTACTAGGAAAAAGTCTATATTTTTGATGAAATCGATTATCCTTCGCTTGGAAGTTGTAGTAATTTTTTCTCCTTGTGAAGGCACAGTTAGACAATGCAATTAGCGCAAAATTAAAATTGCTTCTGGGCAGCTCGGTATATAATGTTTCCCTGGCAGATTCCACTGTTACGGTAGTTGAAACACGGCCTGTTTCAAGATAACGGATCGTGTGGATGTGGATTTCTTGGAGCCCCGGGTTGGTTATAGCTGCAAAATAAAAAAGTGAATTACTGGCTTTACATGCCCTGGGTGGTTGTGCAACCTAAAACGGTTGATTTGTAGGTCTTTCCTAGCGACTGGAAGTGCTTATAATATCTATCTTCTGGGCGGCTTTAGTGTAGACTTGCGGTTTGGTTAATAGCCCCCGAGTATGACTGGCCCCTCAAGTGGACCTGGTGCCGGTGATTTATCTTTACACAAAGGTTTGTACGAGGTTGCCTCGACGTCCTACTAAAGTGGACAATTCTATACTGTAGCTCAATTTTAGCGTATCTTTGGACGGCCTGTGATAGCGGGCAATTTGTGGACGACGATTTAGAGTGCTAGGTGATAGCGTGCCTATTAACGTAGGAGAAAAAAAAACTAGCACGTTCGTCTGCGACAAATTAAATTGCGGGTGAGTACTAGTGCCTTTAGAAGTAAGATTATAGTAAATTCATCAGGTATCAGTTTCAGATCAAGTTCAGGCGGTGGTCAATAGTATTTCAGCAGGGTATTAAGGGAATAATCAGGTTCAGGTGGTTGATTGGGTTTAGATAAACAGGTCGGAATAGTTTTGGATTTGAAATAAAAGCGGATAAAACTCTTAAGCAAACGAAAACGGCGGAATGTATACTCATTCTAATCTGAGTGTAGCGTGAACCACAATGGAGGGGTCCTAGTGGGAGAACGAGCAGGGATGGGTAACGTAAAAAATAATTTCTATATCATAATTACGTCACCAAACGTTGTTTCATAATTTTACTTTTTACCACAGTAGCTACATGTGTGATCATCCGACGTCCCATATGTTGTAGGTGATATCTGCATTGGATGTAGCTTGTTAGTGTGCTACACAATGTTTTTAGTTTATTTTCTCAGTTCCATCACCATCTTTACTTTTTATTATTTAGGTTGAAGAATTTCTTTCTTGTTGTTGTATTCCCGATTCTGTTAATTTCTTTTTGTTCTCAGTTGAAAATAACATTGTAAATGACCGTAGAAGAAATTTTTATAAAGGTTTAGCTGCGCCCAGTTTGGTTTGCTAATCGGCTTCCTAGTTACCTGTTAGTTTTTTATGCCCTGATACTACTTCATTTTTGTTCGCTTGTTGATGTAGAGAATCATAACACTCGTAAGGTTTTTTTGATTTTAGGTTATTTTTAGGCAAATTTTTTATTGCTGTTTTGCTCTCCGACATGATGCTTATTCTCTGTCTGCGTCGTTTTTCACTAATCATGTGTTCTACAACCATGTTATTATCACGTACTTCTGCTTGGAAGTTTTTAAACCTTGGTCCTACTACTTCACATTTTGTACACATTCAGTGACTTTCTTGGATTTCTCTCTACTCGGAAAAAGATTTGTGGTCAAATACCAGTATTGAGTCCATCTGGTTGCTCACTGCTACCATCTCCAATGGAGTAAGGTTTCCAGATGCTCTTTAAGGTTTTCTGTTTTTAAATGGGGTTTGTTGTGCAGTTTGTACCATTGCTTTCTTCTTGATTACCACCGGTGGGGAATTCAAACTAAACAGTATTTCCATAGCGGCTGCGAGTGTTGTTCTTACAGCGCTATAATGAGCAGCTCCCATGTCGAAAATCTTAAATGGCATGATGAGTCGACGAGTACCTCATATGTAAATATAAATACTGCAATATAGACGATTATGCCAATTTACGTTTACAAGAAATATTTATTAAAAATATAGTTTGTCCTGACAAATGAACAGGGTGCCGCGCAGCCCCAAGTCAAAAACCTCAATTTACAGGGTTGCAAGTGGAACCAACTAAATTTACTAAGATATACGACATTTTCTTAAAATTGACTTTTGTGTTGTATCGTGGGTTCCGTGTTGAAGTGATGAGGCCAGTATTACACTACACTTTAATTAATTTACTTTTTAAAACAAAGTTTCACTTGCAGCATTCGTTTTTTTCTTGACATGAAAATTTCACTTTATTTTATAATTTTTAACGATGATACTAATTTTAAACCATACTTGATAATAACGGGATTCTTTTGTACAACTAATTGCTATTACGTTGCACTTTATTGTTTACATTTTTTGATTTTAAATGTGAGCACAACATGCTTTCTATGCTGATTACTTTAGAATCCTTCTAAAATTTCTTGTTGCCCATTTTATAAGATCTTGATACATAATTATGATTTTCGACGCCGATTTTTGCGGAAATTTTAGGATAAAACTCAAACAAACAACATTTCTAAATTGAAGTTAATCCAAGTTAATAAAATTGTAGCAACAAACAATAGTTTGTAAAATTCTAACCATAAAATGTGTTTTGCTGTAAGGTTTTGATTTTATTTTTAATTAAAGTTTTGAATAAATTTAGATTTTTCTTAATTTTCAGACTTCTTCATACTTTTTTATTATTCACAACCCTTTAAAATGTCTGTATTTTGTCAATTCTCACATTAACTTGATTGTTTTTTGTAGGTACACATTTTTACCAGAAAACGAAGTTTTCCACAGCTTTCCTTGAAATCGGTGGCTGCTCGATTTAATGTCATAGAGATAATATTCTTAATTATAGATACGATAATTTCAAGCAACTCTAGATGTCACCGCACTCGCTTGTATATGCTGTGCCATGCCGTAGGTAATAAGTCGACAGCGCGCATTGGTACAATAGTGAACTTACACTTGAGTTCTCTCCCATATGAAGAGTCCCAAAAGGACGAAACAGCTGTACAGTAATTTTCGATGTTTGTTTACTATTTTTTCCAAATACAGCAGACGATTTGAGGTTGTTATTTTTGACAATACTTAATAATGAAAAAATCAACTTATGTAACTGGTTATACATCTGTCGACAAAGTTGTTTGAACACAGATTAATTTTCTAACGTGTTACGATAGCACGAGTAGTCATTAGACGCCATAACACTTATTGTTGTTAAAAATATACCTTCTCAAAAAAAACTTAAAATTTTCTTAATTACCTTTTTGTTGGAAATTTGACGTTTTTTTAAATTAAATTTTTAAAAAAGTAAACCAAAAAATTACTTAAAAACACTGACTAATTTATTCACAACAGTAAAGTATATAATTTTTATAGATAGTTGACAAATTTAGGACAATTAACTAACACCGAAAACGCTTTTCTTTATTCAATTAATTTACCAAAAAAATCGTCATCTGCAACTAAAAACCTTTTTTTATAAAACAAGTAATTCCAAAACTTTAAAGAAACTGTACTTTGTAAATATTTTAAATGCTAATTAGCATATAAGGCGCCAGTTTTAATGTTTTTTGTCATTTAATATTTTTTTTTAGTAATTGTTTACAACTACTTTCTTTGCGTCATGTTGAATTTTATAACGGTAAATGCAATTATAATTTCTAGCAATACCATTTAATTAATGCAAAATGATTAAGAAATACCACCGTAACACAATAATTACATTATTGAATTTTGGAGAAGAGTTTGATTGATTAATTGTAAATTATAGACATAATTAAAATAATGTTGTCGGTAACACAACTAAAAAGACCCATTTTCCTTAAAAGTATTTGTTTCATTAATATGTTAGCACAAAACATTAATTTTTAACTGATCTGATATTAGTAAAGTAATATCTGTTTATTTTTATTACGTGGACTTTTTTCTATTAATTAATTCTCGATTATTAAGTGTTTATGTTCGCATCATCTGCAAAATAAATCCAAACCTTGGATTACATTATTTATGTAAATAATGAACAATAAAGAACCCAGTTTTTAACCTTGAGACCTATCTTGTTGAGGTCAAAATAATCAATTCAAGTATTGGAATGTTTTTTTCAAAATTAAAAAGCACTGACATTTTTATATAATTATTAACATGTATTCAGCAACCTTTTTTGATAAGTATTACTCTATTATTTAATAAAAATATTATTTTTATTTACATGAAACATAAGAATAATGTACACTTAATGTAATAAATTTTAGGATGAAAGCGCGCCCAAAACACTGGTGCTATTTCCTATTTAGATAGCGAGGCTTAACTGAATTATACATGATCGTGATCTAATCTCCCCAGTAGAAAAAAAAAACATCTGCAGACCAAAATCATAACTGAATGATCTGGCATCGGAACAAAAGCTGCCTAGAGTTTTAACTCCCACAGGAACGAAAAAATAGTTTTGATCAACAATGTTCTAGTATATGGCAAACTTCTTTTTGGCAGCCTGATCAGCAGCGTAACCTGGTCTTTCAAACGATGAATGAAGATTGCTTGAGGCTAGAGTAGCGCCCCTACAATATTTTAGCGCTTTAGTCCAAGGAATTAAAGAAACCTCATCAAGACGTTATCTGGCTTGTAGAAAAAGTTTTTTGAATAATATTATTAAGTTTCTGTTGTCAAGAGTAACGGTCGGAACATTAAGTACAGCTCCCGTTTTTATTTACCATCATCACCCAAACACAAATGTGGGACTTACAAAGATCTAAACCAAAACAAAGACCCACTGCTATTTAAAAAACAATCGTTATTCTAGAAGGTCTTAATCCTTCTGCAAGGGAGACAGTTGAGTCAAGCATCCGAAGTAGCGACACAAGCCGCATTTAAACAAACTTTGTCAAAGTCGTAAGTAAGATGTAGGTTCTGAATAAAATGATTACAGCTAAAGTCGTAAATCTAAAGCTAAATATTTTGTAATAAATTTCCACAAAACATGTAAATAATCAGAATATTTGTTAATAGTAAGAAGATATGTTTTAGAAGGGAAGGGCATAAGGAAAAAAGCCAAACAACTAATAACAGATATTGAAGATAAGAAAGCTGGCATCTTGACTTCTTCAGATGCCTAATCCACCAAGTTTAATGGGAAGCAAAACTGGGAGAAGAATTTGATCATCAAGCTTTAGGTTAATAATATTAGTTAATCCACATTTGATCATAGAATCGACGTGTACCAAAATTGAAGAAAAGTCAATGAACGGAGACGCTCAAAGTAGATTCCTGGATATACTTGAAAATGGTAAAATCAAAAAAAGGAAAAATAATAATTGGACAGTGAAATTTGAAGAAAAGGGGAAAATGATGGATAAATTTTAAGGTAAATTAGAGGATAACAAGAGATAAAAAGATAACGACAACGAAGAAAACTTATTAAATTATATAAATAAAGATGATAGACAATATTAAATGACAACGAAAAGAAGAAAAGAAAGGAAATTTTACAATTATAGAGGAAAGGGTTATGTAATAGTAGAAGAGGGAGAGTCGGACTATTAACCGATGGAAGTGACAATAGTAGGAAAGGAAAAGATAGTGGTAAGAAAACAAGGAAGGTATAGACAAAAGAGTGTATTAAAGCTACAGGGACAAGATAGAAGAGGAATGGTAACCGGAGAAGGCAATTGAGGAGAACATAAAATTAATGCAAAGGGCAAGAAAAATGAGTAGTGGAATGGGAATGTCAGTGGACTAAGAATAAAATAAGAAGTGGGAACAGAAGGTGAAACGAAGGTAAATAAGAAATAGAAGAATACAAAAAAATAAAACAGGAGTTTAAAAAAAGTAGAAAAAGAAGTGAACAACATAAGAAAAGCGTTGAAAGAAATAGTTGTAGAAATAAGAAATAAAAAACTAGTATGAAAGTTTGTAAGAAAAATGCGAAAATGAGGAAAGAAATCAGAAATAAAAATAGATGAAAGAAGTTGGAAGACACATTGCAAGAAGATGCTGAGAGGAATAAAGAAAAAGAAGAGATAAAAGTAGAGAATTAAATAAGAGAAAGTGAAAAAATATTCGAAAAAACTAAGAAAAAAATGCAGGGGGGCACGGATTGGGCACAAGGGAGCAGTGGAAGTCACGGGATAGAAGACGAGAAAAAATATTAAGAGGGACAATAAAATGAATATAGAGATAAAAAAGATTCACATGGCACTGTAGCGATGCAATAATATGCTCGAATCATAAAAAAGGAGAAAAGAGGGAGGCAACAAGTTTTGGAAGGGTGAGTTTATGGAATGTAGCATATAAAGTCAAATAAAGAAAAATGTTAGACAACATATACATATTAAAGCACATGGTAAAGAAACAGATCGGAACGAAAGGTGAGAAAATGTATGCAGTATTTGATAAGGTAGAGTACTTAGGAAATACATGAAGAAGAAAAGGATAAACCAGAACATAGTGAGAACAATAGAAAAACTTTCTGCAGGACAAGGAAAGGACTAAGACAAGAATGTTCAATAAGTTTGTGTTGTTTGCACATAGAGGGTATGGAAAAGAACAGGAAATGCAACAAGTGGGGAAAATTGTAGTAGCAAGAAGAAAAGTTTAGATACTTGCGTACGCGGATAACATAGTGGCGGTGGCGAAAAAGAAAAGGGGATAAAAAGAATAATAAATGTGATAAGGAAATACTTAATGGGAAAAAAGTTAAAAGCAACTCTGGAGAATACAAAAATTATAAAGTTTAAGAACATAATGGAAGAGATAGAAAGGTAAATAGTAGTGAGGAGAAGAAGAATTAGAGAAAGTTGACAAATATGGTTAATTTATTCTTGTTTTCACTTCATATTTTAACCTTTTGTACTCTGTTTATATTTGTATTTCTTTAGTTTCACCTCTTCTTCTATTATATTTAATTTTAGTTCTAACGTTCACATTTAATATTTCTCTAATTCTTCACATGTTTCCCACCCACTTTTTTTTAATTGTTTCCAAAAACCTTTTTTATTACTTAGCTTTCTTATATGCTTTTGTGTCTAATATTAATTTTTCATATTTTTATATTTTTTGTCTATACGTACCTTTCCTTCTATTCATCTTTTTCTAATCCTCTTCAACCTGACCAGTTCTAATGTTGGTTGCTGATTTGATTACCTCATCATTTTTTATAATATCTATGCGATTGGAAGCACAAGTAAATGTTATTGATAGAAAATGATTCAAAATATGTGCAGACATTTTTAATGTTATTTTAAAGTCTTATATTTAAGTCTTTATTTCTTATTCGAGTGGACACGTACAGTTCACTTAATTCTCTTGTAATAGGATTTTGGAGTGTTTGACGCCTTTTTAGTTTGTCGACAAATTTTGGTAAATTTTGTGTATAAGCATTACGGGGTGTCACGTGTTAGCGACACGAACGCGATTGGTTTTACATTGTTTACTTTGTACATTCCTTTTATAAGTCAAAATAGTCTACGTTGTCCGTAATACAAAGCTGTACAATTTTCATTGTTAGACCGTGAGTATATTCAACTTTATTGAGTACTTTTCGTAGTTTCTTCTTGAAGAATAAATTTTTATGTGGAAAATAAATATGGTATTGCTAATTAATCAATGTAAGTACGTCCAAAAAGAATTTGAGAATTCCTGTATCACAATGTCGTAAAAATTTAATTTACTTGCCCGATACGAAGGTTATCAGACAGGTCGCTCGAACCAAATTCCACAACTGCGATCTGACAGCTAAGTAAAATTTTTTATTAATTTGTGTTACACTGTAACTTAATTAAAGACAATAAACGTTTCGTATTTGTAGCGGATGTAATGGAAATTAATTGAATGTTGTAAAAGCGCACAATCAAGGTTATCATACGGCTACTGCGTTATGAATCTTTGATGTGTGTTAGGCAACGCGGTTACCTCAATAAATTTACGATGCGTAAGACATTTACTCGTTGTTTGAAACACCTTTAATTTTTGTCATACTCAAGTAATCTACACTTTCGTTGGGCACGTAGATTCTTAACAGTCACAATCTTTAGTAAACAAACAGAAGAACCACGATCTGTGAGAATACCAGAAAATGTAGAAGCGGTTGAAAACGATTTTTTTTGTAAAATGAAAAAAACTGTTATTATTGCAAACTACGCCATCTAACATTTTTATTTGAAATTGTCGAGTGCCGATGGATACGGTATTTAAAAACACTGACCTTCCTCTTACAAACAAGCCTGAGTTTGCTGAAACCAAAAAATTAGACATTCAAAAGCTTCTCCTTGTCTTATTATAAGGTTGGTACGCCAAGGAACTTCAGACAAAACTTGCGGAATTACTCAGGCTTTCTAATAAATTTTATTATAATTTTCGGTGAAACCTTAAATTTTATGCCTTGACCTTCTTGCGGTGAAATTCAGAAAATAATTTCTAGGATTTTCTCATGGTCATTTTAGTAATGAAATTTTTTTCCCGAAGTTCTAACATTTACTGAATATTTTTGAACATATTTGTTTTTCACTAATTTTAAATAAAAATATAATATTTCTTAAATGCTGTAGAATAAATATTTTTAAATAATCATACATAAATATTTATTGCACACTTTGTGTAAATATTTCTTACATATGAATCTGCACAGATTTCGAACAGATAAATATTAGAATTATATTCATATAATGTTATTGAAATATTTGGTGCTGTGCTTGGGTATAGCATTAAATAAAAAGTAGAAGAAATATGGCAAATGAATAATTATTTTAATGACACTTAATTGAATTCAAAAAGTAACGTAACATTAAATATCTAAAAGGCAGCAGTTTTGTTTTTTTTAATACAAAATAAAATGATTCTAATAATAAGTAAAAATATTGGTCAAGCAATTTGATGCTATCATTGTAAAAAATAGATTACATGATTATAAATACATTAATGACTATATAGTCGTTAGTTCACTTGCATGCACTTTTCGATGAACACGAATAAAGTTATCGATAGAAAACCATTCAAATTATATGTGCAAATGTCACTTTTTTTAGTCTGCATTTACCGGTTGAGTGGATACGTACAGTTCATTTCGTCATTTTTATCTATCTAAGCTTTTACAGTAGTTAATTTTGCTTCTATTTTAAGAGAAAGTAGGGAATTGGTAGGTATTCATTTCGTCAGTGGAAAATAGGGGATCACCCATTTTATAAAATGCACACGAGTGAATTTGTTGTTCATTTAGAACATAATAAGTGATTAACCAATTTTGTGTAATTAGAAAAAATTAACCACCAACTAGATTAAAATTTATATCAAGCTGAAAATTTCCGGATATGTAAAAATGCAACAATATCGCAATGAAACCTCAAAAAGTACCAAGTTGCCAAAGTTGAAATAAGTTATATAAGAAACTAAATGTAAATTTTTTAAGTTGCAATCGTATCACAACATAACAAACAATATAAACAATAAACACACAGCAGCGTATCTCATTAGTATTTAAAATAAAAATAATAAAAAAAGTAAAACAGTAATTGCTGCAAAAGTAGTCACTTTTTGCACGATTGTAGAAAAAGATATTTGTTTGTTATTTATTTTTAGTTTTTTTAACCGCTTTTTGCCAAAACAATTGAAATTTGAAAACCGACATTTTGCTTAAATTTTCATATGTGTCCATTATAGCAGATTTGTACATACAGGGTGTAGCACCTAAACTTCCTCGGACCATAGTTCTTTTTACCATAAGAGTTATCGTAAAATGTTTAGGAGGAAAATTGTTCGCAATTATTGTCGCCATGTCTCTAAAATATTGTTGGTCACCAGTAGCGTGCCGTATTCTAGTGGCGTATCAAACTTTTTAAATATTTTTAAAATAAAAGATTGACTAATGTCGCTGACCCAGTTGATGGTCATAACGCAATGACTTTACAATATTATCTCAAGACACGACATAACTTAGACGGTAATCGTCTCAAACAGGTTGCGGATCCAGAAGAAGATGGTGATGTAGTAACGAAAATATTTCTTAAAAATTACCTAAAGCGATTAAATTAGTCTTAGAACATCATGACTCTCGTTTGGAAGTGTGTCCAAACAACAACTAGTAGACGAGTTACATAAACCAGCAAGAAAGAATTTTCCGAAAAAAAGAATTGTAATTAAAGGTTTCTGATGACCTTTGGCAAAGGAATTTGGGTGAATTTACTCAATTCGCTAAGCAAAATAATGGATATAGATATATATTGGTTGTTATAGACTGCTTCTCAAATACCTTTGGACTAAAGGTTTAAAGACAAAACTGGAAAAGAGGTGACTAAAGCTATGCAAAAGATTTTTAAATCTAGTCGTCGTACACCACACAACATGCAAACTGATACAGGAAAGGAATTTTACAATAAACATTTTAAAAAGTTAATGAATGATAACAACGTCAATCATTATTCCACGTACAGTACCAAGAAAACCGCAATCGCCGAACGTGTGATTAGAACAATAAAAGATTCGTTGTATAAAATGTTTAGTATGCGAAAAAAATTCAAATGGGTTGATATATTGGATAATATAACAAACGATTACAATAATCAAAAACACAGAACAATCGGTATGAAACCTAACGAGGTTACTGCAGGTACACTCATGAAATTTAAAACTTGGACACCACAATTTCTGTAAACAAAAGTTTGCACATTGTGAAGCGGGCTTAAGGGTATCATTTACAATTCTAACAGCAGGTAGTCTCAGCAGGGGTTATCTTATAGAAGGACTGTAGAATGAATCATTACACTAAGCACGTTTTACAAAATAGGTAATTTACGTTGCTTACTTAATTTTTTTCTTTAAAGAATATATTTGAAGATATCGCTAATTAAACACCATAGCTCGATTAATTATCAAATCAAAATTTTGTTTAGGAAATGTTTACAAAATAAAATTAGAAATAATTTTGATTTAAAAACGTCTACAAGCAATAACTTTTAAATTAAATCAAAAAACTAAACATGTTTATTTGGGTTGACTGATTATTATTTATTTTTAAATAAATCTAACCTACTAATTATTGCAAGTTATTAAAAAAATCATTAAACTCTCTATTCATAATATTTAGTCCTTACAAAATGTATATTTTATGACGTTTCATTTTTTCTGTAGTTAATATAAAAGTGAAAATAAAAACTAAGGCAATTCTTATTGTCAACGTATATATTTAGTTTTTGACAAGAATTTATTACATAATTATAATTAAGATACCAAGTTATAGTTTAAAATTAAATGAAAACTTTTTTTTAAATAAAGGTATTACTATATAAATAAATATAAGAAATCAATAATGGGTGTGACCTCCATTATTATTGATACATTCTTGGAGGCGTCTGCTCATTGACGCTATCAAGGTATCAATATAATTAATATTAATCGTTTTCCATGCGGTATCAATTACTGGTATAAAATTTGGCCCTTGTTGTCTTCGGATAACAGCAAGTATTCGAGCCTAAACATTTTCGATAATGTTAAAATCTGGGCTTTTTGCTGGCCAGGGTAACAGCTCCAAGTTATATTCTCGCATCCAACCCTTAAAGTGTACACACATGTTAAACTGTTCAACAAGATGCATCGTTTTAAAGTTGGTGACATAGTACGCATCAGCAAGTATAAGAGCGTCTTAAATAAAGGGTATACTCCCAATTGGTCTTGTGAGTTGTTTAAAATTGCAAAAATTTGCATCACCAATCCTGTTACTTATCTACTTGAACATATGAAAGGAGATCCTGTATTGGATGGGTTTTATGAACCAGAATTACAAAAAGCTAAACATCCTGATATATACTTGGTAGAAAAGATCATTCGACGTAAGAATGACAAAGTGTATGTGAAGTGGTTAGGATTAGATGAAAATCCTAGATTAATCAAGATAATATTTATTATGTAGATTTAGTAGTAGTTTAATATGGATGTATTTAACATATGAAATAAAACATGAAACACAAATTATTGTTTTTATTGTAAACTAAACTTTACAAATACTATTTACTAAGCCTAAAGTATTTTTGTAATTACTTGAAGGCCATACCCCGAGTCTGGTCCACATGTCCATCCTAAGCAAGAATTTTGCTCCCTTTTAAAATATTTTGGCATAACCAATTATAGATGTTGTGGTGCTCATCGATTTCTCATGGTTGAAACTTGTAAGCGATGTTTTGTTCTATCATTATCTTAATAAAAATATCAAGACACTTATAATTAGCGTATTAAGCTGATTTTTTAATACAATGAGCTACAATAACTGGAGGTATCCTTATACAATTTTTAAATTATCTAAATTTTAACAACTTTTAAATTATAACATGAACCATCACTTAATAAAATTTTAAATAGAACACCCTATATTTTATTGCAGATTTGGAAAGCACTCAAATAATATTTTTTTTACGTTTCTACGACTTCTGTAACATTTTGAAAAACAGTGGGTTTGTTTTGTAAATGGCATGTAAACCTTATTGGAGCTACATAAATCAAAATTATATTGACGTATGCTAAAGTTACGGTAAGCATCATTTTTTTTAATAACACTTTGTATATTTTGTATAGATTCTTGTAAAGCAAAAAATAATAGAGTTGTATTATAAATTTTTTAAGGATACTTGCCCGTGATTTCATAGGCCAGAGGCCCAATCGTCCTTGTGACTGTCCGGGAATTGGTTTTCAAATATGAAGTCTCTCTTCATGTAAGCGTAGTGGTGCTAGCCTAGTCTCGCTGTCAATGAAAAATAGAAGTTGGGGGTAGCTCTATGTACGCATTTATCGGATGCTTTATCTAGTGTGATATCTAGATATTTGACAAAGTTGCTGAAATCGACGACAGTCTCACCAACCATTATTCCCTTAACTCTGTCGAGTTTTTTTACTGGTGAAAGTTACCAGTGTAGTTTTGCTGGGGGTCAAGCGACCTACACTAGTTCTCGACCAATTAAAGTCCTGCCTTTACTATATAGCGTACATGATGGTCTTATAAGTAGAACACTTTCGTCAGTATGTCCCTGACCGAAAACCCCTTTGCAAAACAAAAGTCAAAAAATATCGTCCATTATTATACATTACATTACATATACATACTCCCAATCCTCAGAAATGTTGCCAATCATCTAGTAGTAGGGGAGTCAAACAAACAAAATCAAAAGTCTCTGCAACATCTAGAAAAGCACAAATAGTAGTTTTCTTCTGCTCTAATGACCCGCTTAATGTGGCGGAGGTTGCCAAACACTGAATTCTAAACACGTCTTCCAATTTTAAGCTTTATACTGATGAATTGCTGCGGCTTCAAATCTTTCATTAACACCGTAAGCCAATTGAAGATGCAACAATTTATTTAAAATTTAGCCATTTCAGGGTGCAGTGGATCATGTAATTGATGATAAGATTTCATCTCAAAAATTAACTCTCATAAATTGTTTTTCTGCAATAATGCACTGGAGTAAACTGAGAGTAAATAAAGCGTTTAAATATTTCATTAACCAACTTAAAGAAAACTTATGAATTTATGTTACTCGCAAATCTTTACGACTCTTAGAGCCTTGGATTAATGAGGAACTAATTAAGAAGGTAAAAAAAAAATTTGTATGAAAAGAAATCTAGCCAACTTTATAATTTAAAACTAGTGAACTATTATAACACATATAGAAATACATAAATTAATTGAAGACTTAAGAAAAACCAAGAAACAATAGTCCACCTCTCGGATAATATTGGTTTTTCTCAAGTTTTCAATTTATCTATTTCTATATGTGGCGATTTTAGGTGTACACTCTTAAAATTTCTTAAAGAATTTTAGATTTTTGGAGAATTTCAGGGATTTCAAGGATTTCTCAAGAATTTTGAGATTCCAAGGATTTTAGAAGGAATTCCTAGGATTTCTAAAGGAATTTCGGCGATTTCAAAGGAATTCTTAGGATTTCTAATAAGATAATTCTTGTTCTATTTTAAAAGTGCGCATGCGCAAGACGTCATCACGCGATACATAACGTCTCTAGTTTTAGAAGATAAAATGATTTAAACTTTTCAAAATCGACATTAACTGACCAAAATAAGGAAAATATTAATCTTGTCATTAGGTAGACATAGACATAGAACATAATAGATGCAAAAATTGAAATGTGATAGTTTTTTTTATTATTTATTTTAATTATAGAAACCTCGTTAATGAACCCATATAATTATGAAAGGTTTTGAAAAATTAAACGAAAATGACATCTTTATAGAAGCAGAAGTAAATTTAGAAACTTTAATTCTAGTATTTTTGAAATATGTGTTGATTTTATGTGGTTTTTTAAAAATGGAAATATTTTGGCCAATATTACGGAAACGGATTATCTACAAATGGAGGAGTTTATGAAGGGCAGTGCCGTACAATTAATCTCCAGGGCACAATGCAAACAATTGTATGGTATTTTTTATCAGAAACCAGAAACATTCCAGGCTATAAAAATCATTAATTTACTTGCTTCATATTACAAAGAAAGATTTAAGAAGAAAACAGTTTCTCAACCGCCCAATAAGCAACAAGAGAACGCCAACCAAAACATACTTCTTTTGGAGAATCCGATAAAAACACTCCACTGAAAAAGTGTTTAAAGTTTGATCGATCTAAAAAAGGTACAACAATCTTACAACTTATAGTTTCAAAATTGCAACTTTATTGTACAATTTAAAATCGAATAAAAACTTTCTAATCAAAGTAAATTAACTTTTTAATCAACTAATATGTAGTTTATTCTGTGGGATTTATGACTAAAGTAAATAACAATTCCCGCAACAATTCTGAAGCTGAAAGAGCAGATTCGAAACAAAATTGCAGTAATAAATGGAGATTTGTTTCGCCGAGTGATGATACATTTTGAACTTAGAATTCAAAAATGCATTGAAATCGAAGAAGGGCATTTGGAAGACATGAAAAATTTGGCAAAATTGTTTTTGAAGAAGGAATTGATAGAGGCGATTTATGTTGTAAAATTCACTGTTTTTGTGGAAGTGCGGTGACAATTTCAAAACGCGTCAAAAAGGAAAACTATGCGACAAGATGGATTTTCGGCAACATTCGTAAACGTCTTTTAATGCATTTAAAAGTCAATTTGGATCTCAGTGAAAGTGCTTCGAAAACACACATTTCCAACAAGAAAACAGCAAATCAAACACAGAAAGATTTAACACAATATTTTAAACTGAAAGAAAGTAATGAAAATAGAGGAAGTAAAAAATCAACATGAGATCATTACTTCTGCTAACAGTCACTCGAATAGTAAATGGACACTTAATAAATATCAAAGGCAAGAAAGACAACGGAGAGCGCGAGATTCTCAACTTGATAACAATAATCAATTAACTCTAACAAATTTTTTTCCCTATTATTGACCAAACAGAGGCTGAAGCTGAAAACATCCTTAAAAATAATGAATAAACGGAACTCACGAAAATGTTAGAGACAAATACAAGCAGCCATTAAAGGAAAGATTTACTACACAAAGTACTTGATATATCTATGACAAATCAAAACACAGAGCGAAATCAATATAATGACTTCATTAAAAATAAACACTTTACTTATTCTATATTGGACGACGCCTCATATACAAAACATTGCACTCAAATCGTTATTTCGTCCATAAGCTGTTTAAAAAATTTTGTTGACAAATATTCTATTAGTGCTGATGAGGGCAGTTTTGATTATGATGGTTTACGTTTATTTCTGGACCACAAAATTTACCAAAGATTGTATCGATAAGTGAAGATGCTACCAGAATTACAAGTAAAGTGAGTAAAGGAAATCCTATGATTTCCAAGGAATTTGCAGCATTTCCCAGGGAATTCGTAAGATTTCCTAAAGAATTCGCAGGATTTTCCAGAGAATTTATGAGATTTCTCAAGGAATTTGAAGATTTCCAGAGGCATTCTAGGAATTACTTTTTAAAAATGGATTTCTGATGTACACATTTTTATAACGTAGTCCACCCCTCGATATTATCTGAAATTGTTTTGTTAAGCAAATGTACATCCATTAAGGGACCAGTAGAACACAATTGATAGTTTCATTGGCAAAAACATCATTGAAAAGATTAGGATTACTGATGGAACTTTTATTGAACAGGAAGGTGACATAGCTGATGAATTTAATAATTATTTTTTAAGTATAGCCTAAAAATTGAAAGACGAATTGACTAGTAAGTCTTCTAATTATACCACATCAAAACAGTATGACGATAAATTTGGATTAGGTTTAATATTAATTTTACCTTTAAAATCATTGAAGTAAATGATTCTTTAATAATCTCAGGGGTTGTTTGTCGAGTAAAATTTTTCATGTGTAACTTTATTTTTCAAAATTAATAGTAATGCTTTGTATTACATACTTATATTGGTATTATATACCAGGAATAATAATAATTTCTTTTTTTCTTGACCACCAAATCTGAACTAACTTTCACGATGTTACCAGTAATTAAAACCACAATGTAACCAACAACACAAACGGCTGTCTCTTTAGGTCTACCTTTTCAACACTCGACTTATACTTAACAGTTTGTGGCCCAACACTTTACTTAAAACTTTCGACGAACACCTTGTTTTTATTATTTAAATTGCTTATTTCGTTCGGTGCACTTATATTTTACTTTATTTTTACATTTATTTGTTTACGTGTAACTTGAATTAACTTCTACACGTCATTTTAAATAAAATAACGACGAATAGAAGAAAAATTTATAAAGTTTTGAAATTTTGATTATGAATACAGATCCAAAAGTTCCCACACCTCTGGTAGGAACTTTATCTCCTTTTGCCTAAAAAACGACTCCCAAACGTGACCTCACGACGATTTTTTGCGTTTTACACGTAAACTGTATCTCTGACAAAAAAAAATTATAAGACTTTTTAAATTTTCCATTAAATATTCCACAAAACCGTCATATATATTTTGTTGCGTATCTGCCACCCAACGCTCATAAATAACCTTTGAAAATAAGCATAGTTTTAAGCGCAAACGCAAAAATGAGCATAGGGCTGTCTTTTAAAAACAATATGTTTAAAAAAGATTTCACAATTATTTTCACAAACTACAGAAAATGTTTCTGCAGACAATTGAAAAAACACCATTCGCCATGTTCAAGGTTAAGAGGAAAAATGTGGCAAGGCAACATTGCAATTGGTTCCATCGTGGAACCGTTAATAATTTATTTTGGAAGATGAGTCTTCTTCATCTGAATCTGATTCATCATAAAAGGTAGACAACAAAATACTAAACTATGTTTTTTTAAAGTAAGAATGCTAAATTAACCCTCATAATGTACCTACGTGGTACAATTGCTTAATAATTTCTATAAATCAATTTGCCTTAGTATATGTGAGGTTATGTAGAATGAGAGACAATCTTTATACAAACCAAATATTATAAATGTCTTACATTTGTAGGAATTTGTGTGTTTACTTTATTACGTATAACGTCACCACGATTTTTGCGTTTTGCACGTAAACCGTATCTCTGACGAAAAAAAAGTCATAGGACTATTTAGATTCTTCATTAAATTTTCACAAAAATTGTTATACATATTTTTGCGTGTCTCTCACCCAACGCTCATAAATGATCTTTAAAAATAAGAAGTTTTAAGCGCGAACGCAAAATGAGCCTAGCGCCGCCTTTTGCGTCGATTATCTTGAAAAGTATTAGCGTGAGCAAAAAAAGTATAGAAAGAAAATTGTAGAGCAGTTTTTCTTTACAAGATCCATACTAGATACAATATTTTGAAATTGATTTTTATACCTGTACATTTTCTACTTTGAGCGCGTTTCTACACCACCCTTCAGGTAAAGCTCTCAGTGCGTTTTTTTTTTAAGTGGTTTCCCCTGGAGGCCTATTCCACTAATAAAATATTTAATCAATTGCCTCTGCAAAATGGTCCTGATTGATGGAATTTACACAACTCTGCCCATGACAATTAGAACACATTGTAGAGCAGCGCAGGCTAACCTTTACACAGCTACATCGCTTTCCACAACCCTTTTTACAGCTGCAAGATATGAGCTACAGAAGCTGGAGCTGATGCTTGAGTTGTGAGCACTGGCATTAGAATGTATTGTTAGTTTTTTTTTAACCCCATTAAGTTTTTCCTTTCTACAAATGAATTTGATAAAAAACTCCATATAAATGTTGTGTTACTGCAGCAGATGTAGGTGATAGTCTAGACAAAATGACTGCGTTATTTGACTGACCAACAACTTATTAAATAAAATGAATCGATAATGGTTTAAAGATGTTTCTTTCGGGGTGCCTTATATAGAGCAAGCCTAAATTTTTACCCAGCTCTTTGCAATGCCTTCTTTTGCTGATGAAGGATTATTGAATACGGCTACCACTTCTTTTAAATTCTTTCTTATATTTATTAAGTTTACTGTCTGTGATTTTTCTTTGCCAAAAAGGCAAAAGTTGTGTGGCAGCCACTAAACGCATGAACAAATAAAATATATATTATGTTTGCAATTTTTCAAAACAGTTAACTTTAAGTCTTGGAAACTATACACCCTTTTCTCAGTACTTCCTTGGGTGTCTCTCAAAAGCTAATGTCTTTCTAGCGATAAGAGTGTAAACAAAATGGATATCTTGCCTCATATTTCTAAAGTATGTTTATATGGGGTTCAACAATAAAAAAATGTACAAGTACAAAAATTATCTTATGACGACTAATACTTTCTCAAAAATATTTTATTTAAGATCCATCTTGTAGAAAAAGAACTGCTCTACAATTTTGTTTTTATTAGTTTTTGCTCACGCTAATACTTTTTGAGATAATTGACGCAAAATACGGCGCAATGCTCACTTTTGCCTTTGCTCTGAAAACTATGCTTATTTTCCAAGGTCATTTATGAGCGTTGGGTGGGAGAAGCGCAAAAAAATTATAGGACAATTTTTGTGAAAAATATGATGTTGAATTTAAAAATTCCAATAACTTTTTTCCTCAGTTACAGTTTACGCGTAGAACGCCAAAGACCATTGTGAAATTACGTTTGGGGATAGTTTTTGGGTAAAAGAGGATAAAGCTCCCTCCGGAAAAGTGGGAACTCTTCGGATCTGTATTTAAGTTTTACTGGAAATTCACAACTAAAATTTCAAAACTTTATACATTTTTTCTTTTAAAAGTGTAATTTGCCTACACCATAAATTTCCGTCGTTATTTCAGCACGGTCTAAATACGTAAAATCTTTGGCACCCTATATTTATCAATTTTATAATAATGATATGCTATTTTCTTATTTTTAATTTCAAACTTATCCAAGTTCGCAACATTTCGTATCGCCATCTTTTGGTACTTTTCTTCTTTCAATCAACTCTTGACTAGTTTTCTGTAATTTTGATTTTTTTTCTTTCGGAGTTAATTACTTTTATGTTCAATAATTAAGAAAGCATTCTCTTATTCTTCCTTTACACGCGTTTCACATGAATTCGCTGAGTCACAAAGATATCGGACATTGAATTTTTGCATCCTTTACATAACCATTGGCGTTTTTCTCAATTATTTTGGTATTTTGGGGACTATTTTTGACATAAATCACGTTTCTAAATTACTTTTGCGTTAAAAACACATATGCACATTTAGTTAATAATTTCACATTTCATTATAAGACCAGTGACCTTAACATTTATCTAATTTCTAAAAACTATTACTGAAACTAATTTATTCTAGGGTTTGGAGGCTTTGGAGCTGCTGAGGTATCATAATAATCAATTGATATTCACACGGGAACATGGGTAAATGACATCAAATTACTAACAGCACCTTTCCGAACACCTCCGATTTCTACAATATTTCCAAGGTTGGTGTTTATTTACATAGAAACTGAACTTCTTCAATTTCTTTAATTAAAAGGAAAACAAAATTACAACAACTTTTAACACCAGAAACTTATCAAAATAATCCTAATTGCTTGCATCTAAATAACAAGAAAATTGTTGGAAAAATTTTAATTGGTTTTTCTATACAATCAGTTTTTTCGTAACAATTGGTATCAAGTTTATCTGTTTTGTTCCAGATTTTTTCGGTAAACACGTACTTGACATTTGGCAATTTTTTAAACAATTCTTGAGACTGCTCTACGTTGTCCATTAAATCAACACACCTCAGTTTGGACAATCCGCTGAAAGTACCTACTTCAAAATTTTGTATAGAATTTCCAGATAATCCCAGTGATTCCAAAGTCTCCATTCCCGAGAATGCGTCGGGTTCAATTTTGGTTATCTTATTATTTTTTAAATTGAGTTTTCTTATGCCCATATTATTAAAAGCTAAAGATTGTATTGTCATTATGCCATTATCTTCTAAATTAAGTCGTAGAATTTCTTTGACGTTTTGGAACGCTTTAGGATTCCACGTTTCGATTTCGTTACGCGAAAGATTCAATTCTTCCAAGCTGATTATATCGTTAAACGCGTCGTCTTCCATACGTTTAATTAAGTTGTACGAAAAATCGACGTTTTCTATTCGTGGCATTCCGATTATCGTTTTTGAGTACAAAACCTCAATGCTGTTTCGACCGAGTCTAAGTTTAAGAAGGTTCGGTGTGTGCTGAAAAATGTTGCCGTTGACCCCCAAAACGTAATTGTTTCTAATATCAAACTCTTTTAATTTATTTAAACCTCGAAATGCGTGATCAGATATGTTTGTAATCGTATTTTCTTGGAAGACAATCACCTCTAATTTTTGAGAATGTTGAAAAACGTCGTCGGGTACAAACTCTAACCGATTTTCTGCGAAATTGACTGAGATTAAATTTTAATCCTCTAAAAGACTCACTTCCAATCTCGGCAATGCTGTTATTTTGAAATGAGAGCGCCTCCACTTTTCCCAAATCTTTGAAAGCTAAGGGTGCAATTTTCAGAATATTATTGTGCCTCAATCGCAATTCAATCAACTCGAAAAGCCTGCAAAATCATTTTCACCGATAGCGGTCAGGTTATTAAATGTTAAATCTAACTTCTGCAAATTTGGTAATCGTTTACTAAAATTGTTGGGCAGTTCTTGAATCAAATTTCGCGTTAGTACTAAGCTGATTAACTTTGGAAATCTTAAAATCCATTCTAAATTTGTGATTCCACCATCATTTACAGTTAACTTTTCTAAATCCTTGTTAGTTTTTTCTAAGTATCTCAATAATCGCTCAACTTCCCTCAAATTTCTTACTTCATTATCCTCAAACACGAACTCCTTTAAATTTTCTAAACCCTTTAAGTGATCGGGGAGGTCTTTAATAATATTTTTATTTATTTGTAGTTTTCTTAAATTGTTTATTTTCACAAAAGTGTCTGCGTCAATAAAGTTGATTGAATTATGATTTATTATGATTTCTTCAACCGTTTCTTCGAAAATATCTTTGGATATTAATATATCGGTATTACGTACTACGATGTGTTTCACACCTAAAATAACCGTTAAGAGAAAATCCTAAATAATAAATCTGTATTGTCTTGATATATTAATATTACCTTTCAATTTTGATGATTCAACACCTAAAATAATCAATTAAACGAGACAAAATTTTAAATTATTAAATTGTACCTTTAAGTAAAACCAACGCGAAAGTTGTTAAAATGATTTTCATATAAGATCTATCCATTAGGTGTTACTTTATTTAACTTTTTTACCATGAGAAACAAACAATTCTGTACGTTATACTGACATTAATTCATAAAAAAAACAGTGACTCAGATAACCTTAAATGGACCCCATTATCGATACAGATTAAGTAGGTTTCTACCCAGAAAATATTAAATAAATATTTACGCCTTCCCCCTCTATTTGTTTTTCCCCGGATTTATTCAACGTGAACATTTCTAATTTAACTGTTTTCTTATTAATATTTCTTTAAAAATTGACCTTAAGCGGTGGTTCAATGACAAAATTCATGATACACACAAAACAAACAAATTCGCTGGTTTAACCTTGACATTTAGTCTATTTTTTATCAAACTGTTAACAAACTTGTTTTTTTTACCTCCATCACCACATAAAGGTGAAATAAAATAAAGGTTACCCTTTACTGGCTAAGAAACTTAAGCATCTTCTGGTTTACCCTCGCTAGGGTGTGTATTGAGTTAATTTGTTTTGATCTGAATGTTTCACTAACAAACAAAAATAAATCAGTAAAATGTGTGTCTTGCGACATCTTGTGTAAACATTGACACGTGTGAATAGTATAATCTAAGAAAATGCCAACAGTTAACTGTAACGACATGTGTGCGTTAAAGTGCATATTTAAGCGACAGCTTTAATGCTTAAAACACACGTGTGTCGATAAAGCCAAGTATAACTTGTACAGAAGCATAACACGCAACGAAAGAACACCTGATGCAGCATTTTGCTCTTATTATGACCTCATCAAAGGTGTATACTTAAGTGCGGTATACAACTGTACAAGACGGCGGTTGGTCTTCTTAGTTTATACTATTCACACGTATCAATGTTTACACGAGATGTCTTGTACAGTTCTATACCGCACTTAAGTATACATCTCTGATGAGCTCATAACAAGAGCGAAATGTTGCATCAGCTGTTCTTTCGTTGCGTGTTATGCTTCTGTACAAATTATACTTGGCTTTATCGACACACGTAAAGCTATCGCTTAGATAACGCTATGCACTTTAACGCACACATGTCGTTACAGTTGACTGTTAAAATAAATCAGCTGAATAACTTTTTATTTTCTCTTTTACGTTCTTATTTCTCCCAAGTATCCTCTATTCTCTATCAAATTTCTCATTCATTTTGCGGCATCGCCATATTCATTCAGAATGTTCCTCATCAGTCTATGTAGTTTTTAATTCTTTATATTCTCTTATTATGTATTTTAAGTTTTCCCATCGTTCCCCACATCCCCTACCAATCTTCCCACAATATTTATATTTGTTTTTCTAATTCTCATTTTTCTTCTATTTAATTTCAATTTATTTGCCTATTCATATTAACAAAAGATTCGGTTTCTTCTTAACATAACAATAAAAGCAAAAACAAAAATAGAAAAAAAATTAAATTTTTTTATCTTTTCTCTTTATTCTATTCTTATTACTACTCTTTTTCTTTCTTCCATCCACTTTTTCCCACCACCTTCCTCATCCACCCAATTCCGTCCCCTCTCTCGCACAACAACACTTTTATCACTCTTTCGTCCACTCTTACTTCACTACACTCTAATTTCAAATTCTCTACATTTTTCCACCCCTCTCTACACATTCTACACTTTCTGTCTTTGTTCTTCCACCAGTACTTATTTTCATTCTCTCTTCGTTTCCTACTCTAAATCTTGCAATTAGTCTTTTATCTTGTAATGCCATTGTTCCGGTTATGTAATTTAGTTTTCCTTCTGTTATTAATTTTTCATACTTTGTGTTGTATTTACATTTCTAATTTTTGCTCTTCTTTTTTGTGCTTGTATGTCTCTATTTCTCTGTACTATTTCTTCTTCCATACTTCTTCATAATATCTTCTTCTAGCATCTTTACCATATTTTATCTTTTGCTCCTCAACTTCTTTTTAACATTCATATAATATCTTATTTTCTTTCTTGCTTTCCGTCTGTTCTTCATACCGTATTGTTTTTTTTTGTCTGTATCCTTATTCTTTCCAGTTTACATTCTTCTTCAATTATATAACCTGGTGTTTCCTTCTCCAAACCTAGTGTCCACTTACAATACCTTTCCTGTATCTTTTCTAATTTCTCCCTTTTTCTCTATCCCCACAACTCTGCTCAATACATCAACACATCTTTTACTATTTTCTCAAATATCCGTTTCTTTTCTCCAAGTCTTTTGCAAATATTTTTTCTCCTATACCCATACTTCCCTTATTATTTTAATTTTTTTTCCTCTAGTTCCTTAATTTGGTCTTTGTCTTTGTTGTCGTACCTCACTATATATCCTGGGTATTTATACTTGTCTACCATCTCTATCTTTCCTCTCCCCACTTCCATTTTCCTCCTTTTATTCAACCTTTTTTCTTCTTAAACTCCATAATTTTATGTTTTTTCTACATTTGATTCTAATTTTTTTTTCTAGATATCTGTTTATCACTTTTATCATTATTTTCATTTCCTTCTCTGTTTTTTCAAAACCACGATATCATCTGCGTAGGCTAAAACCCACACTTTTCTTCTTCCCAATACTATCCCTCATACCTGTTACCCTTTAATTTTATTCTCCAAGTTTCTTACATACAAGAAAAATAAATCAAGACTCAGTGGACACCCCTGTCTCAACCTTTTGGTATCCTAAACTCTCTTCCCAGCTTTTTCCTACTTTTGCTCTTAAGTCCAAAAACATCGCAAACGTTTTTCTTCTTTTTCTTCCTTATTTCTCTATTAACTACATGTTTTAATATTATATATATAAGTTTTTCGACATCTATTGTCGACTCGTGAAAGCGTTCACGTACGTAAATGTTAGCAACTTTGCCGACAGGTATGTAAACATAGTCGATTCTTCAATAATTATAGCCAACATAACAGGTTGCAAGTATAAAAATTTCGAATCGCCTGCAGTAAAGTACGCAAGAGGTTGTACAATAGCAAACAAACACTGAGAATCACCCGACAGCTGTTTCGTCCTTTGGGACTAATCGGGAGTGAGAGAACTCGAGTGTAAGTTCACTACTGTACAAACACGCGCTGTCGACTATATGCTCTACTGGAGGGATTACAATATTTAAACGATAAGTTTTTCGACATCTAGTGTCAACTCGTGAAAGCGTTTACGTACGTAAATGTTAGCAACTTTGCCGACAGGTATGTAAACATAGTCGATTCTTCAATAATTATAGCCAACATAACAGTTGGCAAGTATAAAATTTCGAATCGCCTGCAGTAAAGTACGCAAGAGGTTGTACAATAGCAAACAAACACTGAGAATCACCCGACAGCTGTTTCGTCCTTTTGGGACTCATCGGGAGTGAGAGAACTCGAGTGTAAGTTTACTATTGTACAAACACGCACTGTCGACTATATGCCCTACTGGAGGGATCACAATATTTAAACGATAAGTTTTTCGACATCTAGTGTCGACTCGTGAAAGCGTTCACGTACGTAAATGTTAGCAATTTTTCCGACAGGTATGTAATGCAGTTACATAGTCGATTCTTCAATAATTATAGCCAACATAACAGCCGATTTGAAATTTTTATACTTGCCAACTGTTATGTTGGCTATAATTATTGAAGAATCGACTATGTAACTGCTTTACATACCTGTCGGCAAAGTTGCTAATATATATATTATCCACTGTTCCTTTTCCTCTCCTAAAACCCATTTGCCAATCCGGTACCAACTTCTTTTAATCTACTTCTTTCTCTAACTTTTTTTTTATTATTTTACTGTAAATCTTATATCCAACATTTATAAGGCTAACTGCTCTGTAATTTTTTTTCTTCTTTCCTATCTCCTCCTTTGTATATTGGGTATATTATGGCTTCTTTCCATTTTTTTTGTTGCCCTCCTCCTTACCATATTTTTCAAATATTCCTCTTAATTTTCTCTCATCTTTTCACCTGTGTATTTCCACTGCTCCCCCTGTGTTCCATTTGTGCCACCAGAGTTTCTTTTTTTAATCTTATTTATCGCTTCTTCCATCTTCGCCTTTTCAATCCTTCCTTTTCTTACTTTCTTATTTTGCCTTTTATCTTCTTTTTTCTTTGATTCTATGACTAGTCCCTCCAATAACTGTTTACAATGTTGCTCCTATTTTTCCCCTTCTATTTTTAGCTCGGCTCTTTCTTCTTTCTTCCTTCTTCTTACAAACTTCCAAACTTGTCCTTCGTTTCTTATTTTCTCGATCCACTTTCTAACCTCATTTTAGATTCTTCTTTTCTCTTTCTGCATTCTTCGTTAAATTCCATCCTAATTTTTTTTTCTTCAATTGCCATTTTTCCTTTTTTTTCCCACTTTTTTCCTTCTCCTCATTTCCTTCTTTGCTTTCTGGCACTCTGCATTTCACTATTCATTTTTTCCTGAATTTCCTGTTTTCACTCTGTACTTTCTCTTTTCTGTTGCTTCCTCAATTTCTTTTATTATTTGTTTATCTCCTCCTCTATTCCTGCTTCTGAACTTTGTCTTTCCTCCATCTTTTCTTGTATTTTTCTATATTTTCTTTCGTCCATACCTTCATCTCTCTCCACTGGTCTCTTTTTTTCTTTTTTTTATTTCTTCTCTTATCAAGGTCACTTTTAACGGTTGATGATCAGAATCTTTACTTTTACCAATTTTGAACTTTACTATGTCTTCCATACTTCTTTCATTTGTGATTACATAGTCTATTACCGACTCTCCTCTTCCTCCAATAAATCTCCTTTCCCTTCATCCTGCATGTTTCCGTTTAATATTTTCCATCCATTTCCTCACAAAATTCTATCAATTTTTCTTCTTGCCCATTTATTATTTTATCTATTGATACTCTTTTTTCATTTACCCTTTCATTTTACCATCATTTTTTCTAAATTTTCTTCTTTCTATAAACTTTAGAACTTTTCTGTTACTATTTCTCCATATTGTATATTTCTTCTTCTCCTTATTTTTTCTCTTTTTGAACAAGAACGTCTTTATCTTTTGTACTATTTTTTTTATTCTGTTTCCTTCCTCCCTTTCTCGATTTCTTTTTCGTACATTGTACTCTTTTATTATACAACTTTTTTTGAACATTTGTTTAATATTGCATTATTTTCTTCTTTCTTCATGCCATTACATTATTTTACTGCTTAATTTTTTTTTTCTCTATTATAAATTCGGGCGTCTTCTTATTTACATCTAATGTTCTTCTCTAGTACTATCTCTATCTGTTCTCATTCTTTCACATTTCTACCCTGTGCGTCATAACCTTTTTAACAATTTATCAAACCTTTTCTTTACCACCTCCCCATTTCACTTTCTTTGTCTTTATCTTAAGGTTTTTTAATTCATTTTCCAAATTTACTACGTATAATGCAAACGGACCAGAATTTAAGAGATACCTCTGGTTGTTTTTTTTGTCTATAAACTGTTATTTTACAGTTTGTTTCTCTGCACATCTATTCTAAGCTAAATTTATTTTCTCTTATCTGCTTTATCATAATTTTCTTATGTTTACATTATTAAATGCAGCTTTTATATCTTGGAATAAACAATTCACTTTCTATTTCTTTTCTTCCAATTGTTTCGTTATAATTTGTTTTAAAATAAAAATGTCATCTACGTATAATTCTCTTTCTTTTCTAAATTCAATTTGCTAATCCGATGTATCTTTCTCGTCTATTTCTTTTTTGTAATTTTGCTAGCTGTCTCCATATTTGTTATACTTTTTCATATATAATTTTTACCTTCCTCCTATCCCTTTTTATATGTTAGACTCTATTGATCCAACATTCTTTTCTATTGGTCCCTACTTTTTCCCCTTTTATTTTTTCCATATTTCTATATTTTCTTTGCATATTTTCTCCTTCTGTTCATACCTCTTTTCTTTTTATTTATTCCTTTTGAAACCACTTAACTTTTTTCTCTCCCTATCTACTTAATTTTTTCCTTTTACTTCTTTTACATAATTTATTACTACCTCCAGTTCGTTACTTTTTTTCTCTATACCATTTTAACGGGGGAGGTAAAACAGCAAACATGATACTGATACCAGTCAACATCATTTAGCCTCTCATATCCAATCCCAACTTTCCGTAGTAAACCCTGTTAACTCGCGTAAGTTTCTCTAAGATCTGGTAACTAAACCAGATAGGTCGAGACTAAAAGGGGTTGGACTTGATCCTAACAATCTTATACTCGTAAAAACGTACCAATGGTATAATGTTATAAAATGTAACCAACTTTGTAGACTCTTTTTCTTTCTATTGATAAGTGGGGTGTATTATTTTAAATTATAGGGTATTGTACTTACAATGTCTTTGGTTAAACTTGTAGTAGCAGATAATTAACCACACCATAACCGAACATGGAAAATGTTGCTTTGGTGATGATAAATGATTTTAGAAGTTACGTACAATGACACACTGTGTTGGATTGTTAACCACTAATTACTACGTATTTATACGTATTACATTACGACAAAAATGTGAAACTAATTTATTGTATTTCCTTTTCTTAAACTATTACGTTGTTGTATAAATACATAATGAAATGTATCCGTCGCCTCATGTACTCCCAAACTAGTGATGAAAAGCGTAAGTCAACGAATACTGAGTTTTGTGACGTGTATGTCTAGATTTTATCTTTGAGCAAAAGTGTCGTCGTAAGAGATACATATGTTAATGTTGCAGTAGTAACCGTGGTTTTATCTTCACGGTGGTTGTTTGTTATTTGGGCGATGGAGTTTATAAAACGATTTTGTTTCGTTATGAATACATTGTATGAGCCCGTTCCCACTTATCCTATCAGTCTTTTTGCCCTGAAACCAGGCGCCGGACGTTGGTGTTCACATTATATCCGATCAGTCTGTTTTCCCGGAAGGAAAAGACAAATGAGATGAAAAAGTGGCGAGAAAAATGAAGACGACAATGGGTGCATCCTATACTTCGAGACCGATTTTCAACAGGGACATTTGAAACATTGATGGGGGAATTAAGGAATGATGAGGCAAAGTTCTTTAACTACTTTTATTTCCTCTTTCGACGATCTCTTGGTAAGAATTTCAATAGACATAAAATTACAAGACACAAGATTTAGTTAGAGAGTGCATTTGTTCACAACAAAGGCTGTCCATATGTTTAAGGTACGTCTTTTTTTTCTTTAAATATTTATATAAAAATGCTCTTCCAAGGTGACTAGTTGAATTGGAATATATTTTAGAGTTTAATAAAATACAGATATGCAATTATTGAAATAGTGACTAAATTCTTTTAAAATCATAATCTAATACACTCGATTCTACAGAAGATGGCTGAGAATGATACGATGACTGAGAGGTTGGTGACGGTGAATGTACAAACGCTGCCGGCTGCTTTTGTATAAGAGCTAAAACTCCTGCTTGAAACTCTAAAGTTTCATCCATTGTGAAAGAATCGACGGCGGGTAGTACACTCTTGAAAAATAATAAATTGGGGTTTTCTTTTTCTTGTGTCATCCTAGAGTCTAGAATTTAGACATCTTTTCATCGACGTCTATTGTGCTCTTTCTGCTTTTGGGAATCGAAGGTTTACGAAACTCAGTTGCATTACTAGGACCACTTTGTACATTTCCTTCATCGCAGTTTTGAATTGACTCATTGGTTAATTTCGGCTCATAAACCTTTTTAAAACATCAGCCGATTTTGTTGTTTAAGTGTTTTCGTCCATTTTATTTGTTTTTAGATATTTTGCTTCTGGGTGTTCTTTCAAGAAACTCCACTACTCATATAGGGTAGGAATATCGACTATTAGTACAATAATAAAAGAAACCAGCGTCATTATTTGGAAGAGATTATGAACAGATTTCATAAAGTTGCCTGATACTGAGAGAGAATGGGAAGCTATTGCAAATGAATTTGAAACAATTTTGTCATTTCTCTTTTGTATTACTTGCTGTGGTCGATTCAGAATACCGATTCATCTACATAAGTGTTGGTTCATATAGAAAAGAGTGTGATTCTACCATATTAAAGAACAGTACTTTTAACAAAAGTTTAATGATGGTTCATTAAATATACCAAAACCCAAGCCTGTGAAACCCCACATGAAGAAATGCCATATGTACTCATTGGGGACGAAGGCTTTAGCTTAACACCATATGGGGGTAAACATTTTAGATCATGAAAATCTTTTAAATCTTCAACTATTGCTTGAGCCGAACTAGAAAACATGTTAAGTGTGCCTTTGGTATTCTAGCCAACAAATGGAGAATCCTACATCGGCTAATAGATCTTCAAATAGAAACAGCGATTAACGTCATAAAAGCTTGTACGGTTTTACATAACTTGTCAGAGATAAATACGGTATTAATTTACAACAAAACCCAATAAGTATGGAAACAAGTAAAGAAATGGGCCCGTTCTCACATCGTCCATATCCTCGACTGTGTAGAGGTGGTTCTATTGCAAATATAATTCAAAGAGCATTTGCTGAATACTTCTCGTTTGATCTTGGTTCAATACCTTGGTAGGAAGCAGCTACATAAAACTACCTACATAGTATTGAATAAAAAATTAACTTACTAAATTTTTTTCTCTCCTTTTCGTCCAGTTTCTCAAACTCGGAATTTAATATTATGCAAATTTCCGCCACGCTTCTAATCGTCGATTTGTTAATTTGTACTCGTCTAACGTTTTATCCCACAATACTAATTTATTTTTGATTAGCGATATTAACGCGCAAGCGTCCACATCTATTTTGCACGAGCACTTGACGCCGAATGAGACTAACGCTGCGAGGAAGAGCGGGCGAAGGAGGTCTCATCTTCTGTGTTGACGCAATGTTTGTTTACACTCATCCGATCCGGGCGTTTTGACTGATCGCTGCAGTGGCAAAACGTCCGTCAAATAACTCGGATCAGTCTTTTTTCCGGATCAGTCATAATGTAAACAGCTCTATCTTAAATTGTACTGCCACTGGTACTATTTACACAAGTCAGTGCCGTATCAGTACCGTGTCAGTTCAGTATCATTGTTATCCGTGGTCGCTCAGTGATGTCAATATATACGTTCGTAGTATATAAACAGTGCTTGCAGTGAAATATCAGTGGAATGGCTTGTTTTACCAATAAAGAATTTGGCAATTATCGCCATAGCCCTAGATGAGGAAGAGGAAAATAAGAGTTTAAATAAAAGCGAAAATGGGTACACAAGGCATGGATGACATGACAAAGTGAAGGAGAATTTATTACTTTATATCGGGAATTAGTAGACAACGAACAAAAATTTTTGAACATTTTAGAATGTCTCAAAATTGTTTTAATATATTGCTGAATAAAATAGAAAAACATTTAATGAAACAAGACACGCATTGGAGAAAAGCAATTACCCTGAGGGAACGTTTAGCAGTATGTTTAAGGTGAGTAAACGCAATTATTGCAATAAAACAGTTTTTACTCAAAGAAAGGTAACTGAGAACATAATTAAACATAAATACCAAATATACGTATGTAATACATATACTAAGTTAAAGGTCTTGATAATTTTTAGAAAAAGGTTTGAATCGAGTCCGCTTGTTACTAGGACGATGACGCAATAATACTTTGATCAAGTACTCGGGGATGCTGTTGGTCTACATCTGGTTTAGGTGACGACAGTGGAGTCGAGGTTCGTGTAGAAGTATTTGAATACATTGCCGGTGATTGTGCCATATCGCATGGAGATGTAACATTTGGATATTGGCTAACACAAGGTGTTTCTGAAGAACTACTTCGATGTTCACCATGCAATGATCGGTTTGATCTACACGCCGGCGCAGTTATCATTTGCAGTTCGTATTTTTGAACTGTCTGAAATATTTCAAATTTGGCTAAATTTAAATAATATGGACTTAGAGTTTTGAGTGTTGAACCTATTCCAGTTAAAAATGCGTCCACGGAGTCTACTTTTCTGACTTTTCTTGAAGTAGGCATTCCATCAATTGGGAAGATGCACTTTGTTGGGAGGCATTTACCCCTTACGTTTGTTGGAAGTTGTTAAATACGCTTTCAGGCGTAGAAAATTGCTTTGATTCATCTTTAGTTTCTAGTTCAACAATTGGAGGATTTTCACCATTCACTGCGTTCTGTTAACATTGCTTTGTTCTTCTTCATTATGTTCCTGTTCCTGTTCCTTCACCTCGTCTTCTTGTGATTCAATATTTCCTTTCGTATTTCTCTCATCAAAAATTTATTTAGGAATTCCAACTGCTCCGCGTATTTATACAGTTTTATTTTTTTGCGGATTGTCCACTTTTAGTTATTGTTTTTTAAAGCTTTTCTGTAATTGTCTTTTATATTGTTCCATCTGGTCTTACATGCGGACCCTGAAAATAAATTAGTGGTTAGGTGCTGAACTGTGCAGTCTATACTAAATTAACAAATACTTTTTTGTAGGTATCTCGCTACTGGAGATTCTCTAAAAACAATATCATTCAGTTACCGCATGGGACATTGTACAGTGCATAAAATTGTAATAGAAACTTGCAAAATACTAACAAACATTTTAATGAGTGAAATGTTGCCTCAACCTTTAGAAGAAATGTGGAAAACTATTGCTGATGGCTTTAGCACAATTTGGAATTTCCCCAATTGTTTGGGTGCGATAGATGGGAAACATTTTACAATTCAAGCTCCCCCAAATAGCGGATCTCAATTTTTAATTACAAGAAAAACTTTTCTGTTGTGTTACTGGCACTTGTTGATGCACATTACAACTTTATAGCTATTGATGTTGGTGCTTATGGCAAGAATAGTGATGGTGGTATTTTTGCTAAATCTAATCTGGGGAAAGCCCTTCAAAACAATACTTTATCTGTACCACGTCCTGCAACATTACCAGGCATAGACACTGAGGCTCCTTATGTGATTGTTGGTGATGAGGCATTCCTCTAAAAAACTTATCTGATGCGCCCGTATCCAGGAAACGGATTGAGTGATTCTAAGCGCATTTTCAACTATCGTTTAAGCAGAGCTCGAAGGACTGTTGAAAATTCTTTTGGTATTTTAATTCAAAAATTTAGAATATTTACGAGACGAATCCAGGCCAAACCGGAAAATGTAGATAATATAATTTTGGCAGCTTGCATTCTACATAACTTCATAAAAAATATGACACAAGCACATATACATATCAAAATCCAAATGCAAACTTGGATGTTATTCGGCAGACAAACCGACAAAATCTACCTATGCAAGGGGAAATGCAACTAATGCCGCATTTGTTGTAAGAGAATTGTTTACTAACTACTTTATATCAGATATTGGACGTGTGCCTTGGCAAGATGAAAAATTTAAGAAACGGTTATTTTATAACTTATTTAATTAATAACATTTTAACTTTTACAATTTAATAATAAAGTAACAACTTACCTTCAAGTTTCAGTTCTTTTCCTATATTTCCCCAAATATTGTTTTAAAACCGGTGTCCATGTATTTTTATTTGACAAATCGTACAATTCTGGACAATCTCGTACTAATTCAATTAATTTTTCATCCATTTTTATTTTTCTTAGAGCAACCAAAAATCCCGTTAGCACTTCAGTGAAAATGTCGTAAAATATCGTTGTCGATCTATTTAACATTCACGTTACGGATACTGCAGCGGCACTGACGGTAAAAGACGTTACTGTGTCGGACTTGTCTGAACAGGTCAGTTTGATACAAACGCAACGATATTTTATTTTTCACTGACACTGATACTGAACTGACACGGTACTGATACGGCACTGACGTGTGTAAATAGTCCTTTAGACTGACCAAGGGAAAAGACTGATCGGATAAGTGGGAACGGGCCCTTACAAATATGAAGCTAATGGCAGGCATTTGTTTTATCGATGGTAACATCTACGTTGAAAGAATCTATGGCTTAAATTGATATTGCATGTGATGGTTTATGAAAACGTGTGGTACCGAAATACGGTATTTACAGCGTCGACTGGCATAGATCTTCCCATCAAACGTCGGGGTTACCACTTAGGCATTGGTTGAAGATGCAGCTTTTGGTGGTGGAAAGACGACGTGATAATAAATAATGTTTTGTGTTAAGTACGATACACATTAACCTTGGAACTTATTTTTTAACTTAATTAGCAATGTTAGTAAACTTAATATATTTCTGACAAAATGTATGCGTCGTCACAGAAGTATGGGCTTGATTATTATTTATGTTTCAGAGTTTATTGTTGCCTAGAGGTTGTTTGTTGCATTTTTTCTACTTTGATTTGATAAGTGACGATAATATATTGTTTTATTAGAAACTAGAAATAATACCCGGCGTTGTCCGTGTTTCGCGGCCCATGCAGGCCTGCTTTTAGTAGTTTCTCTCCTCACGTGATATGTAAGTGTCGTCTTTTAGTGTTTTCTTTATCTAGTATATCAGTGTTAACCTAAAATACATGACAAATGTCAAGGTTAACCTAAAATGCACATATTTTGCGTTGATAGCCGCCGTTGCTCAAGTTACGAAAACCCATGTAGGCCTAATTTTATCTATAGTTTTCCTGGAGAGGTCAGGAAGGATGGGACCTAGCCTATCTTACTCCCACTAGAATTTTGATCATGTAAGTTAGTTTTCAGCTCTGGTGGGATGCTTCAGACAGACAGACACACAATCACCTATATTAATTTAGATAAATGCAATATTTTTTATGACGAATTTTACTGACGAGTTGTTTCTACTCCAAATAAGACATGCTACTTTTTTTGACACACCGTTTATACAGTAAATTAGAAAAAGTACGCGTCATATGTAAAACTATTTATTACTAATTATAATTATATAGTAGTTAGTTTTTGCTTGGTTTAAAACCAAAATAATACTCATTGTCGGAGGTGAAGGGGTTTTTGGTACATGTCAAATTTGACATATTATTAAAATATTCAATAATGGTATTTGATGTAATACTATAGACAGTTCTAAATAGAGTATCTTCCTTAATATTAAAGATAGAGATTAAATAAGCAATTAAATTGTGCCGCATTCGGTATATTTGAATTTTAAAAATCGTCAATTTTGTTTTTTTTTTTAATTTTGAAACCGTTGGGAAACTGAAATGTTTCTCAACGGAATCAAATGCGGCCCAAAAAATGAACAATATTGCCCATTTACCCAAATCTCTATCTTCAATAATAAGAAAGATACCCATCCTATTCTATTCTATTTCGGGACATCCTGTATAATCCAAGTTTCAGTTTAATACTGAAAATTTATTTTTGAATTACATATACTTATTTAAATTTTTTACTCCTTTATTAATTCAAAATTATGCTTAAAAGACAATTTGAGACACATTTTTCAAAAATGTTTATAAAATTAAACTTTTCTTACAAAAAACCCATTTTTCAATATTTTAATATTAACATATCAAATTTGACATGTATCCTTCACCGCCGCCAATGAGTGTTATTTTAGTTTTAAACCAAAAAAACTAATCCTTCTGTCATTACTAAGATGTAATTAATAATAAAAAGTTTTCCATGTTATGCGTACTTTTGGAATTTAGTGAATTCAGAAGAAAGAAATGTTGCCATGAATTATATGTTTAATATGGACATGCACCTATTGTTTGACATAATAATTATTTGTTGCTTAGCAACTTACTTTTGACGTCAGCTTAGAGCGGTAATAAAAATACTTTTTAGTTTCGCTGCTAATAGCAACCGGCTAGGTACAAAACGAGCAGTTTTAGCGTAAAAATAGTAGTAAAAAGTATAAGTTTACTTACGTGTAAAAAAAGTTTTGTAATTTGAATTTTTCCACGTTTGATCCGAGTACACGTCCAATATTCTAGAATTTGTTTCAGTGTGTACTTAAATAGACAAAAATCTAAGATAATTTTTTGTTACAGAAACATTCATCACTTATTGAATGTAATGTATAAAACGAACAAAGCGTCAAAAATACGTCCAGTAATTAAAATTTCGTAATCTGCGGTATCGCAATTTTGGCCACCAAGAATGGAATTATTAATTAAAACTTCTGGAAAAAAAATAATTATGTCACAAATTATAGAAGATTGAATTTTTAAAGAGTCCGAAAATGCTAACTCATCATGAATCGTCCGAAAAAGTATCTTAAAAAATAATCCATACTTTGAGACTTTTATGCATGCAATTTAAAGAAATACGAAATTAATCGTTTCATTATTTCGAACACATGCTTAACGGTTCACATACTATATATTTTTATATATTTATTTTTTTTTATTTCGTCTAAAGAATGATGAGAACGCAATACGAAATAACAATCGAGATTATTGCTAGATGTTTATTCATCGGCTAATGGAATCCGCTACAACATGTTAACAAGAAACGTATGGAAATTAATAGATTAAAACGGAGTTAATCTTGTCTAAGATTTTTTTTCTAATTTGAAAATAACAGTTCGCGGTTTATTGTATTGCGTGTGTAATTGTACGAAGAGCAACAAGTGACAAAGATTTGTTACTCGTGCACCCGTAAATTACAACGTCTTGTTACCGAACAAGATCTAACAGATGTTGAAGCAGGAAGGTGTTGACTTGGGATCGCCGCAGCACACATCCATTTGAATTTCTTTGTTAATATCTAAATTTGTATTTAAATTAATTTTCACGCCATTGCCCGAAACGTATGTAATTATCGGATACATTTGTTTAAATAATGATAATGTTAACAACGTTACGTGCAAAAATCCGTCTTAATGCTCAGACATTGACACGTGCTATGAAGATGTCAGCGCCTTTTTTATATTTTGATATTCTAATTATATGCTATCCAAAATATTTCCAAACATATTAATTTAATGACACGATGACTGACACGACATCAATTAATTTATTTAATGAATCGTAAGAATCTGTTGCAATTATATCCTGTCCTGTCAGAAGAAATGCTACCAAAAAAAGAACGTGGGGTTTCGATGTTCACTGGGCGTTCAATAAAAAATTTAAAATCCTTCTTGTTATGGAAGTGAAATTAATTTCGAAAAGAACTTTCACGAAAAGCTTGTTAGAATGAGAAACCGTAGTAAATTGAATGATTCTAAGAAATGTTCACCAATTATTCCGCAATTTCTTAAGTACTGCTTCGTAATAACTACCTCTGATTTACGGTTTATTATATCGTCTTTTATAAACAATAAATTATTTGTAGTTTGAGTTCGCGTTCGCTAACAAACTTACAAGATAAACAAGGATTGTAATTATTGTTTTTATATCGTTGATCTGTACGAGTTGTACAAGAAAATGAAGATTACAAACCTACTTTCTTCAAATTACAAGTAAATTAACAAAGTGAGAATCATTGTTTTTGATGAAACATCAACTTTATTTAGTAAAATATAACTTACCGTACAGTTCATTACTTAATCTTAATAACTTTAGCTTTCCTCTAAAAATTGTTTAATACCTAAATCAACCAACATTTAGAGAGTTTGCTGAAAACAGTTGCATGAATCACTAAACATTTAGAAACTATCAAATAACATTTTAACTTCATACATTAAATGTTGTATTAGTGTTGGATGAGAATTCTAATTTTGGTTCCGACTGTGTACAAACACCTAATTATGTCAAATACTGTACTTGTTAACATTAAATGACCCATTTAGTAATGGCGTACCGATGTATTGATACTTTTTCAAAAAGGGGGTAAAAATGTAGAAGATATGTAACTTTTATCATTAATTAATTGTTTTAACACATTTCATCTTATTAAATGTTCAAATTGACCTCCACCCAGGGCCGGATTTAGATTTTATGCGCCCTAGGCCCGTAGGTTTACTGCCGCCCCTCTTTATACCAACGTGAAAGAGGGAGAATTTAGACCTCAGAAAGGTCTTTCTGAAGGTAATTTTTATTTTATTTTAATTTATTGTTAAGTAAAATCTATTAAATAAATTTAAATATTGAAAGAATCTATGATGTCATCATAAGACACCTTCTTGAGTCAGCCTACTCTCGATGTTGAGTAGGGCTAACGATGCCAATCTATCATAGCTGGTTGAAGCTCTTAAATAGTTTTTCACACGACGAAGGGTAGAGAAGAATCTTTCTCTTGTACAGTTTGTTGCTGGTGCACTAAAGACCATTCTTAAGACAATGTCAATGTTTGGGTAGATTTCAACTGCATCAAAATGACGTAAAACCTTGATTATGTCCGTTAAAGTCATGCTGTTTTTTTCTTTGGGAGTATTTTGCACCAAAAAAGGTTTCAAATGTAAACACTCGTCAACGAAAACTGGCTCTAGATCTTCGGGGTACAATCTCAATAATTCTACTGCATGTTTGGTGATTTCTGTGGCTTCTAGTCCTTTAAGAACTTCAAAAAATCCAAACTTGTTGTATAGTTGAATGTATTTATTTCCACGTCTTTTGAGTTCGGAATGTAAGCTATCTAATATGACATTGAAAGTGTTCACACGAAAGTTATCAGAACATGTGAATTCAAATTCAGCATCAATGCTTTGTTCACTATAATAATCAAATTTGGTAGATATTTTCCTTTTGCGTCGGTTGCCTGCTGCATACCCCTTTCTGCCACATTTGTCTCTTGCTGCTTTTTCTAGGCTATCGAAGGTTTCTCTTTAGTTCTTGAAGAAATCCACAAAGAGAATCATAGTAACTAATAATATTTCCTAACTCTGTAGTTTCATGCTGCAGTTTTATGTTCACCTTGTTAAACCTTTCCAATATGGTACTCCAAAAATTGACATAAATGTTGTCTCCATGGAGTTCAATTTTTCTCTCAAAGCATTGGCTTCATTCCTTGTTGATGGTTTCTCGTCAGGGTTAGTAGAAATTTCATTCAAACTTTCCAAAATACCTTCTGTGTTTTCACTTACAACTCGGCATGCGTCGTGACGAGCAGACCATCGAGTCCTAGAGAGACTTCGTAACTTAAGGGTACAGTTTTTCTGTAGGATAGCCCATCTGTGAGTTGAGGCACTAAAAAATTGAATAGGGACTGCAGCAATCCAAAAATGAAATAGCCTCTTTACATGATTCTGCTGCACAAGAACCTATTAAATTTAGGGAATGTGCTGAGCCTGGCACATACTCCGCTATAGGATTAAGTTCCTTGATACGAACCTGAACACCGGTATACACGCCAGACATATTTGAAGCGTTGTAGTATGACTGTGCTACAATACAAAGGTATTGTAAGTGGACACTAGGTTTGGAGAAGGAAACACCAGGTTATATAATTGAAGAAGAATGTAAACTGGAAAAAATAAGGATACAAACAAGAAAAAAAGCAGTACAGTATGAAGAACAGACGGAAAGCAAGAAAGAAAATAAGATATTATATGAATGTTAAAAAGAAGTTGAAGAGCAAAGATAAAAATATGGTAAAGATGCTAGAAGAAGATATTATGAAGAAGTATGAAAGAAGAAATAGTACAGAGAAATAGAGACACACAAGCACAAAAAAGAAGAGCAAAATTAGAAAAGGAAAATACAACACAAAGCATGAAAAATTAATAACAGAAGGAAAACTAAATTACATAACCGGAACAATGGCATTACAAGATAAAAGACTAATTGCAAGATTTAGAGTAGAAACGAAAAGAATGAAAATAAGTACTGGCGGAAGAACAAAGATAGAAAGTGTAGAATGTGTAGGGAGGGGTGGGAAAATGTAGAGCATTTGAAATTAGAGTGTAGTGAAGTAAGAGCGGACGAAAGAGTGAGAAAAGTGTTGTTGTGCGAGAGAGGGACGGAATTGGGTGGATGAGGAAGGTGGTGGGAAAAAAAAAGTGGATGGAAGAAAGAAAAAGAGTAGTAATAAGAATAGAATAAAGAGAAAAGATAAAAAATTTAATTTTTTCTATTTTTGTTTTTGCTTTATTGTTATGTTAAGAAGAAACCGAATCTTTCGTTAATATAAATAGGCAAATAAATTGAAATTAAATAAAAGAAAAATAGAAAATTAGAAAAACGAATATAAATATTGTGGGAAGATTGGTAGGGGATGTGGGGAAAGATGGAAAACTTAAAATACATAATGAGAGAATATAAAGAATTAAAAAACTACATAGACTACTGAGAAACATTCTGAATGAATATGGTGAGGCCGCAAAATGAGTGAAAAATTTGATAGAGAATAGATAATACTTGGGAGAAATAAGAACGTAAAAGAGAAAATGAAAAGTTATTCAGCTGATTTACTTTAACAGTTAACTGTAACGACATGTGTGCGTTAAAGTGCATAGCGCTATCTAAGCGGTAGCTTTAATGCTTGAAAGACACGTTGTCGATAAAGCCAAGTATAATTTGTACAGAAGCATAACACGCAACGAAAGAACACCTGATGCAGCATTTCGCTCTTATTATGAGCTCATCAAAGATGTATACTTAAGTGCGGTATACAACTGTACAAGACGGCGGTTGGTTTTTTAAGCTCTCGTGGAGCAATGAACATAAGTAAAATATATGTCTTACAATATCTCGTGTAAACATTGACACGTTGTGAATAGTATAAACTAAGAAGACTAACCGCCGTCTTGTACAGTTGTATACACCGTATTTAAGTATACACCTCTGATGAGCTCATAATAAGAGCAAAATGCTGCATCAGGTGTTCTTTCGTTGCGTGTTATGCTTCTGTACAAGTTATACTTTGCTTTATCGACACACGTGTGTTTTGAGCGTTAAAGCTATCGCTTACATAGCGCTATGCTCTTTAACGCACACATGTCGTTACAGTTAACTGTTGGTATTTTTCTTAGTTTATACTATTCACACGTGTCAATGTTTTTACAAGATGTCGCAAGACACACATTTTACTGATTTATTTTGTTTGTTAGTGAAACATTCAGATCAAAACAAATTAACTCAATACACACCCTAGCGAGGGTAAACCAGAAGATGCTTAAGTTTCTTAGCCAGTAAAAGGTAATCTTTATTTTATTTTACCTTATGTGGTGATGGAGATAAAAAAAACAAGTTTGTTAACAGTTAGATAAAAAAATAGACTAAATGTCAAGGTTAAACCAGCGAATTTGTTTGTTTTGTGTGTATCATGAATTTTGTCATTGAACCACCGCTTAAGGTCAATTTTTAAAGAAATATTCATAAGAAAACAAGTTAAATTAAAAATTTTCACGTTGAACGAATCCGGGGAAAACAAATAGAGGGGAAGGCGTAAATATTTATTTAATATGTTCTGGGTAGAAACCTACTTAATCTGTATCAATAATGGGGTCCATTTAAGGTTATCTGAGTCACTGTTTTTTTATAAAATAATGTCAGTATAACGTACAGAATTGTTTGTTTCTCATGGTAAAAAAGTTAAATAAAGTAACACCTAATGGATAGATCTTTATATGAAAATCATTTTAACAGCGTTCGCGCTGGTTTTACTTAAAGGTACAGTTTAATAACATTTTGTCTCCTTAATTGATTATTTTAGGTGTTGAATCATCAAAATTTAAAGGTAATATTAACATATCAAGACAATACAGATTCATTATTTAGGATTTTCTTAACGGTTATTTTAGATGTGAAACACATCGTAGTACATAATACCGATATATTAATATCCAAAGATATTTTCGAAGAAACGGTTGAAGAAATCATAATAAATCATAATTCAATCAACTTTATTGACGCAGACACTTTTGTGGAAAATAAACAATTTAAGAAAACTACAAAAAATAAAAATATTATTAAAGACCTCCCCGATCACTTAAAGGGTTTGGAAAAAGATTTAAAGGAGTTCGTGTTTGAAGATAATGAAGTAAAAATTTGAGGGAAGTTGAGCGATTATTGAGATACTTAGAAAACTAACAAAGATTTAGAAGTTAACTGTAAATGATGGTGGAATTACAAATTTAGATGGATGCAATTAGAAATGTCCAAATCAAGTTTTCCAAAGAGTTCTAGAACTAATGTGACAATTTCCTCAGCTTTATGGCTCACATTTGCGCACAAAACAAATAAACCTTTCAATTGAAAATCGCCATCACTGGCAACATATCTGAGTACCAAGATCAGTTGATCAACATGTGATATGTCCGGTGTAGAGTCTAATACTATACTAAAGTATTTGGCTTTTTTAACTTCGTATCATATCGGTATATCATAAGGTGTACTTACGCTGCAGTATTGAGTTTTATTGGAATGGATCGAGTCATGAATTTATTCCAAGAAAACGGGTATAGAGGTTTGCGTTTTCTGCCAACAAAAACCTATTGTGCTCAATGTGTACAATTATTTGAAATGCCATAATCCGTTGAAAACAGTTTAAAGAGACAGTTGATATGTGTTCACACGACTGGCATTGAAATAACAATATTTAGACTTTTGTGTAAAGACAAAGTTTCTGTAAGTTATTACCTAGTTTATCTGATGGTAGAAAAACTAAATACCCGAATATGTAAAAAGCATAATTAGAAGAATAGTGCATCCGTTTTATTTTAAAAAGAAATACCCTACATTAAATAAAATTGTATCAGTTGTGAAAGAGGGAAGAGGATATACCCAATTTAAGTAAAAACAATGTTGTGGCAAGTTTTAACACGAATTAACTTTTTATGGGAAAAAATGAATAAGAAATCAGCTCTCATTGATAAGGAAGAAATTGTATGTTGGAGAAGAAATTACCTGCAAAATATCTCTAAATTACGTTCTGAAGGCAAGAAAATTTATTATTTCGACGAAACGTGGGTAAATGAAGGTTATACTGTAGTGAAAATGTGGCAAGACTAAAATGTAACCTAGTGGACGACAAGTTTTTTAGAAGGATTATCTACAAGTTTAAGACCTCCTTCCTGAAAAGGGCGACGTTCAATTATTACGCATATAGGAAGTGACGAAGGCTTTGTAGAGGAAGATTTTTGCTATTTAAATCAAAATACCGGTGATTACTACGAGGATATGAATGGGGATGTTTTTGAGGAATATTTTGAACTAATGTTAGATTTAATACCAAAGGGTTCAGTAATTGTTATGGACTATGCTAACTACCATTCTAGACAAATCGAACGTTTACCTACAACTTCCTGGAAGAAACACGTTATAATGGAATGGCTTTCTCAAAAATATTGCTTTCGAAGATGATATGGTAAAAAAGTCTAGTACAAGTGTTAGGACAAAGTTTAAAAGATATGCAGTTGACGAAATGGCAGCAAACGTGATATTTTTTGTTCTACGCTACCGCCATACCATTGTGAATTAAACCTTATTAGAATTAATATTGGCGCAGGTGAAGGGTGCAGTAGCGAGAAATAATACGACGTTTAAATTAAGTGACGTTCGACAACTTTTATTAACTTCTTTAAGTGATGTGACTGTGAAAATGGAAAAAGTGTATAGAACACGTAATAAAAAGAGGAACAAAAAGTGTGGGAACTTGAAATTTGATAAAAGTTACTATAGAGCCTATTGTAATTTCAATACGGTTAAATGATACTTCTTCCAAAGAAACAGATGAATTTTTAGAATAACTGTATTTTAAAATTAAATATTTATTATTTTTCTTATAAATTTAGTTTATTCTTGCTATATTTTATTATCCCTTCAATTTACAAACTCTATAAAATGGTTTCTAACAAATGATGTGTTTTATAATTACAATGATATGTTTTAAATTACTCTCAATAAAACACAATAAAACGAAATCTTAATTTTTTGTTGTCAGCAAAACCTATGTACACTAATGAAATTTAAAACTTGGACACCACAATTTCTGAAACAAAAGTTTGCACATTGTGAAGCGGGCTTAAGGGTATCATTTACAATTCTAATAGCAGGTAGTCTCAGCAGGGGTTATCTTATAGAAGGACTGTAGAATGAATCATTACACTAAGCACGTTTTAGAAAATAGGTAATTTACGTTGTTTACTTAATTTTTTCCCTCTTTAAAGAATATATTTGAAGGTATCGCTAATTAAACACCATAGCTCGATTAATTATCGAATCAAAATTTTGTTTAGGAAATGTTTACAAAATAAAATTAGAAATAATTTTGATTTAAAAACGTCTAGCAATAACTTTTAAATTAAATCAAAAACTAAACATGGTTATTTGGGTTGACTGATTATTACTTATTTTTAAATAAATCTAACCTACTAATTATTGTAAGTTATTAAAAAAATCATTAAACTCTCTATTCATAATATTTAGTCCCTTTACAAAATGTATATTTTATGACGTTTCATTTTTTCTGTAGTTAATATAAAAAGTGAAAATAAAAACTAAGGCAATTCTTATTGTCAACGTATATATTTAGTTTTTAATAAAATTTATTACATAATTATAATTAAGATACCAAGTTATAGTTTAAAATTAAATGAAAATTTTTTTTTAAATAAAGGTATTACTATATAAATAAATATAAGAAATCAATAATGGGTGTGACCTCCATTATTATTGATACATTCTTGGAGGCGTCTGCTCATTGACGCTATCAAGGTATCAATATAATTAATATTAATCGTTTCCTCACGCGGTATCAATGGCTGCAATTAGTGCATTACGGTTTACTGGTATAAAAATTTGGCCCTTGTTGTCTTCGGATAACAGCAAGTATTCGAGCCCAAACATTTTCGATAATGTTAAAATCTGGGCTTTTGTTGGCCAGGGTAACAGCTCCAAGTTATTTGTTTGTATCCAGTTGCGCATAACCTGCGAAGTATAGGGTCATCATATCCCGATAGTTAATTATTGAATGTTCCAAGAAAAATGTGTAAATAGTAAATGGAATCTATTAACGTAACGTTAATTATAGTTACATAACTCTCCTTTCATAAGATATAGTTCATATTAATATGCTTATTGTAAAGCTTCGTACACACCTGAACAACAAACCGAGGAACAAACAGAACAATGAACCGAACGGCAATCGGAACATCAATTTTGGACGGTGCTACGTACGAATTTTAGAACAGATTCGCAAGTCCTGATTGTTCCACGAACGGTTTGCGGCGTTCCCGCAACCTGTCGGTTTTTTCTCCGCCATCAAAGAAAATGCGGCGCGAATGCGTTTGCAGGTTTGGACGAATCTCAAAACAAAACGGCGAACAAACTTATGCGGAAGAATTAAATTATTTATTTTTGTCCTCCCTTTTGTGGGTTTGTTGTGTTTTAGGTAATATTATGGAGTTGACAGAAGAAAAATGTTTTAAATTAATCAGTGTTTAAGAATGCAAGAAAAAAATGATGTCCCTATTAGCATCATTTGGGCGGAAATTTCCAAAATAAAAAAAGCTGAAGTATTATAATTTTTACTCTTCTTTGTGCGTAAAAATTTGGTTGGCACTATCTTCTTGTTTTCCGCAATTTTCTCTTCTAAATAATAAATATATATGAACTGAAAACTACTGAAAATAATTATGGAACAGCACAAACGTTCCGTTTGTTGTTCGGATTGTGGAAATCATAAAAGATCGTTTGTCGTTCTGTTTGACTTTCGGTTTGTTGTTTATGTTTGTTGCTCGGTTTGTTGTTCAGCTTTACAACTTAAGCAACAATTTTTTGGCGAATAAAGATTAGCTTGTGTTGTAATATTAGAAACACAAATTTATATCATATCAAATTTATGACAACTTAAAACCAAGAACGTGTATGTTATTGTTAAGAAATTATTAAGAAAAAAAAAGCGCAATTGCAGTGTAAATATTTATAATTAGATATTTTCGAAAGTTTATAAGTCCTCTATTGTAATCTTAATACTTAAAAGAAAATCCTGTCCATTAGCATTATAAGGAAATGGCTTTTACTTTATGAATAAGTTTCAATAACAATAGAATATCCTTGCTTGTTTAATTTAATTCCTTTTGAGTCATATTGCTCTAAGGGTTGTTACATTGGTCATTAGAAGTATGTAATAAATAAACAATTACCTACTGTTTGAGAAGGGTAGTAGTGAACCAATAAATAAAGTAAGAAATGTAAATTCCATTTTAGTTTAAAATTTCAAGTGTTGTGAAAATGCCACCTCATCTCGGTGCTGATTTGAAAGCGCGGATTGTTTCGGAATTAGCGGCGAACCGTAGCGTGCGTGAAATTTCACGTATGTTAGATATACCAAAAGCACCGTAGGGCATTACCGAGTAAAAATGGAATCTTGAACACACTTTTTGAAAAAGAGCCATCGGAAGTGGTAGACCTAAAGTATCTACACGTGCTCAAGATCTCGAGTTTGTTTCATTACGTAATAGAACAACCCATTTGCTACATACTCCAGGGCTATAGCAGATACACATTTTCCCGGATTCCCACATTCTAACCTCATATATTAAATGTTAAATAAGAATTCTAATGTTGGTTCTAAATGTGAACAACACTTCAATATGTCAAAACTGTACTTGTTAACATTGAATACATATACAGTGTGACACATTTTAAAGTGAAACACTCCCATAATAAAATTTGTATTTATCATCCGATTTTAACAAACTTTTTTAACTTTAGATTGATTAATACTTTTTTACAAAATCAAAAACTACTTAATTTAAAAATGAAAATTAAAAGAAATTGTATATTAGTAACTTTTTTTTTAAAAATCTGAGTACATTATAGGATTGCACTTACTTTAAATACACATTTACTAAATATCATTAACAGGTATACAGACCAGCGGACGACTTGATTGAGGACCCATATAGCAATGTTAATAAAAATATTCTGCTAAAACTTTTGATGTTTTTTAAGACTACACCTTTTCAGGTATTTGAAAACTGTTGTCATGCATATTTGAAACCGTCTTGGTCAGTCCGTCATTTT
>JALBCR010003439.1:0-47389 GCA_030710515.1 Abscondita cerata | reverse complement strand
TTGTTACGGGAGTTAGTTAACATAATACAGAATCGGGATCCGGCATCCATAAACACGGCAGACGTATCTATTTATCGGTGTTGGAATAAAAGCATTGAGTTGGCTAACTATAAGGAAATATAAACAATGATTATAGCAAAGAGTATCTATATACCCATTAGAGTTAAGGTATGTGAGTAGCATTGCTCTTGCTCATGAACACGTTTCAAGACTCACTATAATGCTAGAAATGTTAATTATTTGTAGTACAGAATCTGATTCTTGTAAGTTAGAATTAATTCTCAACGAATTAGGTGGAATGACGAAAAACATCTATTCTATAATATTCTAAGCTTGGGGAAAATAGGGATCCTGTATATTGGCATTAGAAATGCCACAGGGTTGGTATAATATTTGTGTTGGTGGAACTTAAGTGTCTTCGATCGCGCATTTTATTTAAGTCTTAAGTTTTATACAGTATTGTTTGTGTGAAAAGTGTTGAGTGTTTTGTGGTGTGAAATGGAAAAACTTTACGAGCAAAGAATATCCACCGCAAAAAGAAGTGTTGTTGGACTTATGATTTCTCATCCTGAGTTTTCGAAACGAAATTGTTTGGGGTGAAGGGCGAAAACGAAAATGCATTGTGGGCTGTTCTTACAGAACAAATAAATGCATGTGAGGGACCTTCAAACCTGTCAAAAATGGCAACGTGTTAGTAAATCATCTCAGATGCAAGAAATATAAGTATTCTTTAAATATCTATTTTATTTTAGGTTTGGGCAGATTTAAAACAAAGACTAAAAGGAAGGCTTTGATATAAAAGCTTCGAGAAGCAAAACTGGAGGTGGACCAGCATGCCCACAAACGTTAAATACGCTTTGACATTAAATTATTAAATTTGTTAAGCGAGGAAGCAGTACATGGCTTAGAGGGACCTGATGGAGTCCCTTTAGACAGTGAAGAACTTGTAGATGAGGGTAGCGTAACAAGAACATTATCAATATCATCAGTCCCCACTGATTCTGGTGATGACCACATTTCTGTAAGTATTGAATATGTAAATGACTTCAAAATGATTAATTTGGGTTTTATGTAGAGACCATCAACGCCTGGAAGTTTTGAAGAAATGCCTGCATGCTCCAATGCTTCGACCCCAGTTGGTTTTGAGGAAACAATGTCCCAGACAACAGTGAGACATGGTATTTTATAGTTAATGTAGTAATCAAAATCATAACACAAATGTTTTAGGACGCAAGAGAAAAGAAGTCAAACAGATCCATTGGGGACGCTTCATTGAAATGAATCAAGCAATGAACGATAAATTAGATAAAATAGAAGCTTTTTAGCAGAGTTAGTAGAAGAAAAAAGAATAATGTTTAGTTGAAAACTAATTAATGTTTTAAGTAATAAATAAAAGTAGTTTATGATCACAAGCTTTATTTACAAAAACATTTTTAAAAGTGTTGATTAATATATTGTTGGCGGGTTGTTTGCTCTAAATTACGAAATACACCATCATTATTAGGAGATTTGGCAAAGGCAGCTCCTCAAAATCGATTGGGTCCTACATCGGTTCTGGGTTTTCAACACGATAATGTATTGCAATGTTGTGCAATACAGCGCAAGTAAGGACTATGCCCAGCATTTCTTGGAGCATAATGAAGAGTTCTATCTTTTAGCAAGCATCTGAATCGCCCTTTTAACATCCCAATACATCTTTCCACAAGGCTTCTGCATCTTTTAAAGGTCTCATTAAATTGATGTTCTTGAGGAGTTTGTGGATAATACGGCACCAATAGCCATGGCAGTAGTGCATACCCTGAATCACCTACATGAAAATAATGTTAACTTGAAGTACATTAAAAATCATTGGTATACCCATTATTTTACTTTCATCTCCATTTTCAAAATTGGCACATGGCTTGCCCATACGACTTTGCCGCCATACATACATCATGTGAGCTGCCAGGCCAACGAGTGACTATATTTATAATTTTAAGATCGCTGTCGCAAATCTAAAATTGAAGTAGAGCTGAGATGATTTTTTCTCCAATAAACAGTTACGTTGTTGTAACTCGTAATATACAGTACTACAATTTGGCAATTTAAACTATGATAGCCTCTTCCTGTTCACATATATATGCTCATTTTCATTAGGCCTATTTATTGTTATATGAGTTCCATCTACAACTCCAATAATGTTATACATCCCTTGTTGACGATGGAATCTAGAATAGCAACAATATTTTATCTGATAGTTTTATGCTTTAGGAAGTATCTACCTGTCTTTAATAACATTTTTTCTTCTTCATTACGTGGAAATTTTATCCATTGTTTTACGGTGTCGTAAAATAATGTTACACACCTCTTTGATGCTGCGACAAAGCATGGGCTGACTTATACAAACTAAATAATTACTACCAGCACTTCTTTGGTAACTCCCACTTGACAAAAGTGAATTGTGGCAAGAATCTACATACAACTTTTATAACTTATATAATGCTTCCCAGAAAAATAACTTACTCTCAATATTTTGGGATTCTTGAAGCATCGTACTATTGTCCATGTATGGCCACATTGCATCTGTTAAATCAATTACAGCTTCTTTGTTAAGGAAAATGTCGACGAAATAATGAGTCCCCAATTGTGAATGGATTTTGGGCATCTCTAATTCTCCTTTGATACAATCGTGCCCTATTTCGTCGTTCTTGAGTTCTAACTCTTCAACCATCATCAGCTGTCCATATAAAAATGCCATTTCTTATGAATACTAACAAAACACTAAAATCGATAATTTGTAAAATAATAAAGAATGTGTATTTACTTACCTTGTAACAAATAACAACTTACGAATAAACAAAAAATACGTCTCGTTCAACTCAATCAAAGGTTAACTTCCCGCGCGCTCGACTGTCAAAAAGCAGTAATTCTTTACGAATTGAACAATTCGTGAAGATTGTATCTCACGAAAGTATTTCTAACCCTTTCTAACTTTAGAAAAGTAATGACGTCATATCATCTTCCCACCAGAGGGCGATTTGTCGTTTCTCTAACGAAAATGGTTGAATTTTGACAGAATTCGTTGAGAAATCTTTACAGAATCGCCCTCCAGTCTTGATTTGTTCTAGACCAACCCTAAATAGAAAATATTTTCTTTACGTATTAAAACTCGAATATTTTCAATCTTATTTCTTTAATTTATAGTTAGTAGTGGAAATAGAATGTATTAATTTGAGGGCACACGCCATCACGTCATAGTGCGACTACGACCATTATAACTAACAAGTTTTACGTTGACAATTTCGTTTTTATTTGAGGTCATTGCATTGCGGAACTACGGATATAAAAACAATTCCAATATTTTTGTACAGATTAAGTGGGCAGCACCACAATTCATAACAAATTAAATTTTCACTTAATATTAAAATTAATATGTGTGTGTGATCATTTTTCAGTTGGTTTCTGTTGTTGCTGTTTGAAATGAATAATATTGACGTATCGACGAGCATATTCTAACACTATCCACTTCAACTTTGCGGCTCAGTTGGAAGCGGTGGGTTTGTGGACATGGGCCATATTTGTGCTATTGTTTATGAAAGACGAGGTAATAAAGTTGAGAGCTGTCACAGGCATACTAGAACGCAACCTTGAAATATTATCGAAGATGAAGTTTAATAATTACGAAACCTTCTTAATAGACGATTTGAAGATGTCATCAGACTTAATACATTCAATAATGGCCTACATGAAACATGATGAACAAGGTTACTTTGAGTCATACCAGCACTTAGTTCTTTCCAAGAATCTGGCGAAAGCTAGTCAAACTGCCCAATTACATGTACTACCGGAATTAATAATCAACCACAAATATAAAGAATTGCATTATTTGATGAAGGATTTGGATCTTGTCACATTTAACGAAGCCATGTCTTTAATTATCAAGTTCGTAGACCTACTCAACAATCTTGGTAATGGAGATCAAATGATTACACAAATGTCTCTCGGTTCAGGTTCAGATTTGATTTCTGTCTCCAAGAATCTAAAACTGCTTCCTAAGTTGACACTAAAGCAAACTTTATCAATTTCTGAGTTATTTAGACATTTTCGAATGATATATTTCACTTCTAATAAAATAAATTTAGATACAGTCGTATTCGAATCTGCAATCCTACAGATTATAGATATATTAAATTTTGCTTGTCGAACGGCACTTTAAATGCTTTTAAGGATTGTAAACGGAATTGCTAATCGCTATAAAATTTATTTAACTCTTTACGTTATTTACTTATTTGCTGAATGTATTATTGAAATTGTTTTGTAAAAAAAAAAAAAATAAATGTATTTTTGTATTTTTAAATATATTTTCTAATTAATATTGTGTTGGAATTTGGTATCTTTTACTTTATAAAGCTAAAATATTTTTATCTCGATTACCTATTACAATCCAGAAACAGTGTACTTGCGAGCTATCATTTATACGAGTAATCGCAATTTGACGTTCCATCAAATACAAATAACAAATATAGTGATCACTAGTCCATGGTCAACACTTAAAATCTTGTTGTTACCGAGAATCGCCACTTTGGTTTCTCGAACCTGTCATCAAGACCCCCGCATCCTAAGAAAAAAATAAATCACCTTGCAAACTCTTATCACACCACATTGCTATTAGATTTGATTCATGGTTCAGAACAAACGGTCGCTTTTTTAGAAGAGAAAGTTCGTGAATTGGAACAAGTTGGATGACGACTTCGAAATAGTATGGTAGAAGAAATAAAGAATCCGACTCTGTTTGGGTAACTGAAACCCAGTGGAGGCGTGGTAATAAGCTCCAACCAAGGATTGACTATAAGCATTACAACTTTGTCGACAGGTATGTGTAAGCAGTCGATCCTTCAATAATTATAAGCCAAAAGTGCTAGCAAAAATTAAAATCTCAAATCGCCTGCTGTAATCACAAAGATTGTTCAATAGCAAACAAACACCGAGAATCACCTGACAGCTGTTTCGTCCTTTGGGATTCTTCAGAGTGAAAGAACTCGAGTGTAAGTTCACTATTGTACAAATGCGTGCTGTCAACTATATTCCCTACTGAGGGTACATCATACCAAACTATGCTACTGATTATCACCTTCAGAAAGATGCGCATCCTATATAATAGAAATTGACACAAAAGTACGACGAAACATAGATGGCTGTACCGTTCAATTGCGACAGAGATTTCTCAGTTTCTCCTCTTATTTTTATGTCGTTTCATACCTGTCTCGATCCGCGTTTTTTAAATTGGAATATGAAAGTGGCTTGAGGGCCGAAGTTACTGCATTGTTAGGTGGACAAATTAGTAAATATGAATACGACAGTTGCACAAATAATAAAAAGAACAGCGTAGACGCCGTACACATACGTTTTTTTTTAAATTTCACAAAAATATAAAGCTTACAGGAGTAGCAAACAAATTGTGGAAAATTTGTATTGCGTATTGTGGATATTGACACTAGAAATAAGTTAATATGTGAAAACTTTTTTTCAATTGAGTGTAATAAACATTTTAATACACGCAAAAGCGTTGAATAATATTTTAGCAGCGCACTCTATATAAGTTACTGAGAGACCAGCAAAGAAATTTTTTAAGATTACTAGAATAATAAAGCACAAAAATATTGTATTAAATTCGTTATATAAGGGGTCTCTTTGAACAATAGACTGCTTATACAACTAATTTAATAATATACTACTATCCTCCGAAATTATTATAAACAATAAACGTAAATGATTAAGGGTAAAATCAGTGCCTGTAAATTCGAGAAAAAGAAGGTAAGCAAATTACTATTTTTATTTACCCATTAGAGTTTTCTTTTAATCCAAATTGATGAGATACACATTATGCTTATACATTCATGTAGTGTACGTATAAGCGATCAAAAGGGTTTCTAAGAAAATTGAAAGTCCTTACACAACTTTGTTGTTATTTGTTATTGAACAATAAAGTTGTCGTTTTAGGTGTAATTAATTTTGAAAGAATATTCAAAATTAAATGAACCGAATTACAACAGAGACGTCCTTCTTGATTTAAAAAAAAAAAAACACAGCAGATTCATCTTTTTGCAACTGTCAGAAGGACAAATTGTTTATGTAAATAACCACAATTACATGGAAATACATAAAATGATGTTTTTTATCATAAATTGTATTTAATTTAATTAATTTTCTGAGTGTGTTTAACCGATTGACCTCAACTTGGTCCCGTTTTACTGAAAATCTTATTTTCGAAAAAATATATACAAAAGTTTAGATCGTTCAGAGAAGATTGTTACTAGTTTTCGGTAATTTCATAAAATTCTAACCTATTTTCAATGTGTTGCAGATTTAACAAATTTTGAAACAAATTTGTTTTATAAATTTTTTGTTTATTTAACGCAAACTTTTAAGAATATAAAATTTGTATTGTTTTATAATCACACTGAAATATGATCCCTAAAAATTAGCTGATTTTCAAAAATAGGATTTTCAACAGTTCTAACTTCTTTCTTTTGAACTTGATTTACTTAATAAAACGACGTCGTTTTTTATGACATAACACGAGTCGACATCGCTAGTGTCGCAAAATCCTTGCAGTTTGAATTCGTCAATATTTCCTGAGTTTGGTGGATCATCAAATTATTCAATGCAGTTTCAAATTTCAGTATTAGTCTTCTACTGAAGATGAGAGCATAGCTTTCGAAATACATATATACAGTGTTTAAATAAACAAGTTGTTGTGGAAAAGATATACAGGGTTTATAAGTCATTGATGTTGATGTTTCAAACAGTACTCTGTTGTACTCAACGAGTTCAAAATTCATGTATGCTGCTAATTTATTGAATTGAAAATTTAAAGACCTATCCTTGTAATTGGTTTCATTGTAGAAGCATAAGTATTATGATTTAAAATTATTTTGAAATATACAGTAAAGGTATTTTTTCTTATAGACACCTAGTATTTTATCGCGCTGTGTGATTGCCCGTAAAAATAAGTTATACTTTATAACAGTTTATAGGGTAGATAAAATACCAGTAGAGAAACTCGGAACCAATAAAGGATTTCTCCCATTTTTAATATATTAAGTAAAGCATTAGATTTAAATTTGGCCCGTTTTTTTATTGTTCACTTGGTGAATAGTTGGTGCGCCAACTGTAAAATTATCAAACTTTCTTTATTTCGAACAATTAGTGTCTTGAAACTATTATTGGTACCAGTAAGGTTGACATGATATCTTCATATTGTTTGAGAACGTCCATTTCTATTAATGTGTTTAGTCGTTAATCAACGCCTTAGCATAAAACTATCAGCAAAATTACAGTCTTCTATTTCACATTTATCGGCAATACTGTTCTGTAAATTCTACAATACAATTGACGTATTTTCTTAGCACAAAGCGATACTACCGACCCTGATGTTTAGGAACAAATTTCTGGGTCGTATAATCCCGTAAGGTTGACTATCTTACCAATATTTCAATCAACGGTTTAGTCTTGCCTGTTTCTTTAGTGGATTTCCAAACAGATATTTTTCAGTGAAGAAACAAATGTTCCCTATTGAATATTCACGTAACTTTAAAAACTTTATAACAATTGTGAATTATAATGAACTAATAATGCATTTATCAAATCATGTTCAATTTGTGATTTGAATTGTTTTTCTTAACATTTTCAAATATCGTTTTTACTGATAATTTTAAAAGGAACACCTATATCTAACTTAGTAGTCAAAAAGAGCATAAAATGGGCTATTATTTGATATAAATATGTAGGCATTATTTTAGAACAATTTAGAGAAAATCTACTTTATTCCATGAAATGAATTATTAGGCAGGTTTTCGAAACAGTAAACTTTTACTAAGTTTATTCTTTTACGTAGTCTTTATTTGAACAGTAGTAGATGTAGCCATGTGAAATTAATTTATTTTATGATAGAAATTTTAAATTATATCTATCGAATAAAAATTAATTGTGTCATTCTACAGACAGCAAAATATAAAGGTGTTTTATTCACTTCCGTATTAGTATCTTAGAATTGTTTTTAAACATTCGCCATGCTAAAAACTTATTAAAACAGAAAAGCAGTTTTAAATTTATAATTAAGAGATGTTAACTTCAATGCCGCATAGCGCTTAAACTAAACGATTCCTTTGGTTAAATTGGCTTATTTTGGTCTAAGGATCATGTGATAGGCGTGTATGTGATTGTTTACAGATTACCCTTAGTACAGGGTGGTCCAACTTATAACGTCAGGACTTCAGATTCGATAGATAACGTTAAAATAATGGCACTTTCTTATATAAACTTATACCCGGGAAAGCTTCATTTTCGAGATACAGGGTGTTGAAGTTTTGAAAAAATATATTATTTTGAATATTGCCAAACGGCTGATTGAAATTTTGAAATTTGGCATACAGTATGACCTAAAGGTCCGTCATGATTCAAGGGTAATGACGATAAATTATGAAACCAGCGGCGGAGATATAAGTGTGTCATCACCTTTTTCAAATTTTTACGCCACTGACTTTATTGCAAATCCAATAACGCCATTCGATGGTTCATGCAATTTAAATAAAAAGTATTCTTTCAATTTTTGATACGTTGCGCCGTTTTCGAGATATTTGAAGTTTTTGCAAGCAATGCTAGGCAATTCACTGAAAAATAACTTAATTTTACGAAGTTGACTATGACCAAGTATTGACGTTTTCGTGAATTAATACTTTCTATCAAGTGTCAGTAACTTCCTTAAAGCAGGTGTGTTAATTTTAAACGTTTTAAACATTAAAATGCCTTTTCGGTTTTCCAATCAAGAATATGCTGACATTCACTTTATTTATGGCTTTTGTGATGGGAATGCGGTTGAAGCTGTTCGAGAATATCGCAGACGATTCCCTAACAGACGCCTGCCACAACATCATGTTTTTTCAAATGTGCACAACAATATTGTTAATAATGGATTAAGGCCCATACCTAGAAATCCTAATCGTCAGAACATTATTACCGCAAGAAGAAACAACCGCATATTACGTGAATTTAACAGAGATCCGAGGACAAGTCAAAGAAGAGTGAGCCGAACTACTGGAATTCTAAAAGCACTATTTTAAGAGCGCTAAAACGTGATCATCGTCATCCTTTTCATCTCCAACCTGTCCATGGTTTACATCCAGGAGACGAAGAACATAGGATGGTATTTTGTAGGTGGCTTTTGGACAACAATGAAAATTTCTTAAGAAATATCCTATGGACCGATGAATCATGTTTCACTCGTAGGGATTGTAAATTTTCACAATCAACATGTGTGGGCACATGAAAATCCACATGACATAAGACCACGAAAGTTTCAAAACGAGTTTAGTATAAACGTCTGGATAGGGATCTACAATGGAAATCTCTTTGGCCCTTATGAACTTCCACCGCGACTGAATTCGAAAACTTCCTGGAATTTTTGAGACTGAAACTCCTAATATGTGGGATGACATTCCACTCGATATGCGAAGACAAGCCTGGTTCCAACTCGATGGATGTCCGGCTCATTTTGGCATAAACGTTCGTACTTGGCTGAATAGACATTTCGAAGGTCGGTGGATTGGTCGCGGTGGTCCGGCTGCGTGGCCTGCACGATCTCCAGATTTAACCCCTATGGACTTCTATCTATGGGGTCATCTCAAGATATTGTTTACACAACGCCTGTGCCCTCCAGAGAGGAACTCTGGAACAGGATTCAAAATGCGTGTGCAGAAGTTAATCATGACTTATTACTTAGCTTAGATAATTCAATAAGAACGCTGCCAGTTATGCATTCAACAGAATGGTTTTTATTTCGAACACATAATACATTAGATTATTTTATTATTGTTTTTACTTATGTTGTTGTTATTAGTTGCAGTTTAGATTCCATTAAAAGTTATTTGATTAAAATTTGTATCAAGATACATTTTTAATTTTTAATGATTACTGACATTACATGAGACACCTACCTTCTAATATCTCGAAAACGGCGCAACGTATCAAAAAAATTGAACGATTACTTTTTATTTTAAATTGCATGAACCATCGAATGGCGTTATTGATTTGCAATAAAGTCAGTGGCGTAAAAGATTTTTATGAAAAAGGTGATGACACACTTATATCTCCGCCGCTGGTTTTCATAATTTATCGTCATTACCCTTGAATCATGACGGACCTTTAGGTCATACTGTATGCCAAATTTCAAAATTTTCCAATCAGCCGTTTTGACAATATTCAAATAATATTTTTTTTTCAAAAAATTTCAACACCCTGTATCTAGAAAATGAAGCTTTCCGGGTATAAGTTTATAGGAAAGTACCATTATTTTAACGTTATCATCGAATCCTGAAGTCCTGACGTTATAAGTTGGACCACCCATTTAGATTCATAGTTAACAGGTTCCATGTAAGGGATAACCTGAATAACTGAAAATATTTTTAAATTGTAGCCATTGAGAAACCTAAAAGAATTGTCAAAACTGATTTTGAAAAATCTATTTTTAAAGGCAATATCAGGTCTGCGTACTACACGGACAGACTGGATAAATATGCACTATTTTGTGTGCCTGTTACACCTACTACGGAATTATAGACAGTTGACAATTGAGTCCGTAGCGTATCGGATTTAGTACTGCTTTTTTATTTCGATAGTGGTCGTGTGAACCAAAAGGAATACTATGTAATTATGAACACAAATGTTTACGGAACAATTACTGAGGATAAAATATTACTCGTAAAAATACTTGTAAGTTTCGAACCAAACTTTGGTTGTAATATTTAAGTTCTAGAAGTAGGGGCTTCTAGGTACGAAGTAGGTAAGGGGTTCAATTCATGAAAGAAACGTATTACTAATCTTTTTTTTTATTGTATTAAAATAGAATATATCTACTTGAGCAATTTAATTTAGTACTGTTAAAAATACAAATAGGCAAGGATATCATGAATAGGTGAGCATGCATGAGAAGCTTCTATCATCTTATCGATATATAATTATTACTAGCTAATTGCCACAAACATTTTATTTTGTAACTTGTTTCCTTTATAATATGATACAATGTAGGTCATCGGAGGTCCCGTATTCATTTTACTCCTATTTCTGCAATGTATGTATATTTTGCTTGACTATTTATTAATGAAAATAATACATCCCAATATAACAACAATTTGTGTGCTTTATGAATTGTTGTATTAACTTCTTTACTCATGCCTGACCTCTGAAAGAAGTTCCAATTTTTTTTCTTCAGAAACAGTAATTAACTGTTTTGCTTAATGTTACTTTTGAAACAATTTAATTTGTTTCTCCTCCAAATCTTTTCCACATTTATGCTAAAAAAAAAATAGTTCCTGATGTTAACAACTTAACGTTAAAAGAGGGATTCTATAGTTTTGGTTCACCATAGCGGATATCCTTCGCCAATTTTTTCTAGAATGCATCAATTAAAAAAGACAGACTGTATTATGCTGTTAAACGGCACAAAAAAATTTTCGTTAATTTTGGAATGTTATGGGATACAATATCAGTAAGAAAGATTTGAAATCCAAAAATTATGGTTGTGTTGTGATAGAGGAAAATGTTGAACATCTTTAACGTCTTGTCATTCCAAGTTCATGTTCATTATTTAATCGTAGAAATTTATGTTTTTTAAATTTATGTTCGTTTGCTTCAGCTGTTCTCAAATACTTACACAGAAGCGGGCACAGAATCTGAGAAATCAACCTCTTTAACCCATTATTTCCATGTTGGAAACATAAAATGCATCAGAAAGTCTTGTAATTCATTCTGTTACCTTCATCAGAACTGAATGATGTTTCAGACGCCTCAAATTATTGTTTCTTCTGGAGTCTTTAAAAATTTAAAAAATATAACAATTTCAAAAACAACTTTTTCACGTAAATTTGTTTTAATCAACTTAAGTTTTCATGTGATCGGGGTGAACAATGTTGGTTAGTAGGTTATAGTTATTAGTTATTACAATTTCTTTCTTTGGAAAAATTCCATTCATAATAACAATTTCAAAACAAACTTTTTTTTGCTGGCATTAGTGAAGAAGAGAGATTATCTACATCGGACGCTGTCGGATATGTATTTCAGTCTCTGGACTAAAGCAGGTAGACGGGACAGTACTGGATATGCCCATGAAAATATTACTACTTGTGGAAACTTCTGATCTGCCCAATTTTTCTTTGCTGTGTTTTCGGTAATTTAAATGACCATTTCATTAGCAATTGAAGATAAAGTTCATCCATTATATGTTTTGCACGATTTTCTGCATTTACATTGAGTTTTTTTTCTGCATATTTATTTAAGAAAGACGAGGGTTGACCACTAAGGAAAATTATGCATGGGTGTCCCATTTTCGTTCTAATTGCGGAGTATCTCGGTTATTAGTAAGGTGGAGGGATGTGATTTTTGCAATACTGCGCTACTTTTTATGAAACGAAAGATGACATTTACAAGCACCCCTGTAACTCGGCTATTGGTTGACGTATTAGAAAGATAAAATTGATCTTAATAGAACTTTTGGAAATTAGTGACGTGCTTGAATTTTTCTTGGAAGTATGTTTTGAGATATGACCTAAACTTACAATTTTTAAATGGGACACCCTGTATATTTTAATGTCATTAAATTGCATATTTTTTCAGCATTGACATTAACATCCCATTTTGTAGTTACTAAAAGGTTTTAGTTAAAAATAAAAAGAATGCGTTATACACATATGCATATTTTAATAAGTAACCAAAAATAAAATTAAAATGATTAAAAATATTGTTCGAAATAATTACCGTTTTCCAGTAAAATTCACAAACTTTCGTAATTCTGTTTAAAGCATTTTTCGCAATATTTCGTTCCTCTAAATCCTAGATTCCCAAAGTGGTTCAGGAGCCCGATAGGGGTCTAGCTTTAAGGTGGAAAAAATGGGGGTCCACGACTCGTTAACGGGGTCTATAAAATGTATAGGTGACCTGACTTGATTCTCCTATGAATAAGGAGACAATAATATATATAGGCAGACAATATTATAAGAAGCTTGACTTCTCCTATGAATATAGGAAGACAATATTAATCAAAGTTTTGATTATATTGCGACTGTTTTTAAAATAATAATCATTATTAGTTTTGATGTTAAATTTTGATTCTACTAAGACTGTTATAACAACATAATTAAAAGTGTAGTAATTTTTGTGTTTGAATAAATAGCTACAAAACAAGAAAAATATTTATTTTTACTTTTTACCACTCCGAAGTGGGAGATTATTGGTTTCTTGTACTGTGAGTCAATCTTAGAATACAAAAAGTAAAGTAGGAATCCAACTGTTGGATAGAAGAGCCTTTTAGACTGGCTTTGAAACTTAGCTTGAATGACAATACTCACAGCATAATCAAAGCAATATAAATTCTCACCTTTTTTCGAAAACTTTCAACTCATAGTTGAGTTGAGAAAAATAGCCACAACACAGATTTACATAGAACATATACTTTTTCGGGTTTTGGAAGTAAGTTAGTAAATGTAATAAGCTGCAGGGGGTCCACCAGATCCAGCAAAATGTTTAAAGTGGTCTATGAGAAAAAAAGTATGGGAACCTCTGCTCTAAATCTTGGTAAGCTTGACGGGTTGCGTTTCGTAGTTCTCGAATGTTGTTATGTGGATTGGCATAAATCTTACTTTCTAAGTGACCCCATACAAATAAGTCTAAAATAGACAACTCGGAGACCTAGATGGGCTTTCTTATAGGGCCATAAGTACCTATCTAACGATTTGCAAAGGTATTATCAAGATAAATCCTAACAATAAGCGCATTATATTCAGGTCAGAATATGTTCAAGAATTTGTAGATACCGATTGGCTGTTAAACTACGCTCATAAATGAAATATTTAATTGTTGGTTCCTAGACCCCAATCCAAATCGCCCTTGTTGTTGATGTTCAAAAATAATATGATTGTTTTCTTGAGACCAATGCCACGTATTTTGCCGATTGTAAATTCCTACACTACTTATAAAAAGCTTACCATATGTACCTTAACTTTCCTACCGTAGTTTCTGTTTAGCCGAAGGTGATTTAAATACCAATTGTAAAAATAACTCTGCGTTCTACGTCACGAAGGTGTAGACGTTGAACAATTTTAACTTGCAAGGAGTAAATTTCAGTTTTTTAAAATTCGATGTGCTTGAGTTTTTCCGACACCCATATTCTTTTCAATTTTTCTGCAAAAGAAGTTTGGGAGTTACTGCTATACTGATTCAGAACAGCCATTTCTTGATTTTCTTTGTTCGATTTACTATAGGTTTTTTGACTTGGGTTTCGAAAGATCCAAAATTAATCAAAATTCGATTTAATTATAAGAAAAATTACTTTATTCGGCTGCCTTCTTTCAGGAAATCTATAAAATTATCACCAAAAAAATATTGTTTGAGCTATTTTGATTAAAATCATTTACCTCCTAAAGTATAGTTCAGAAGCTTCATTACAGCATTCTCGTTAGTGTTAAGAAAACACTTCAGCATATCATATTTCTCATAATGCTCGGATTTGTAGTCAATATCCATACTTCTTACTAAATTTATTAAAAGCCGCAAATTAATGACGGTACTGAAACCTAACTCTTACTGAAACGTCAATAGTTATTTCTTTAGTTATGACAACAAATTTAGGTTTTTTGTTTTGAATAGCTGCCTGTTTTCTTAATAATTAAATATCATCAAATACGATAATAGTTATTTTAATATTTACTTTATTGGGATAAAATTAATATATCTTTAGAATATTTTGTCTGAATTAGGTATTGTCTTGAAATTTAAGTAAAACCGTTTAACTAACTATAATGGGATGTTAATTCGTTATTTTAAAAAAGTTTTGACATTTGAAAACAAAAATATCAAGTATTATACAGGGTAGCTTTTATGTATGGAACAAGGCTCTGTAGCCAAAACGGTTGAAGGCATCATTCTGAAATTTTAGGGATCAAATCTGAAGCTATTTCACATAATTTGACACAATCAAAAATCTTTGCTCGATAATTTGACACGGCCGCCATCTTGAATTTTTTAAATAGCAAGATGGGTCATGTGATATATCATTTGAAAGCTTATTTTATTTACTTTGCAACTGACTAGAAACATTGAAGTTGTATTTGGAGGAAATACCTAAAAATTTATTCTAATAATTATTTCTGCAATTTAATTTAGTGGCGATGCTTTTGACACGTTACCTAGGTGACGTTATCTAGGTAACGTTATAACGTCAAAATATCAGTTATTCTCATTACTAGTTCATTATTATTCAATAATTAGAACCGTCTCGTAAAATGAATCAGCTAACTGAATCAGAAAGATTACAAATTCTTATGATGGTTGGTTACGGCGATAGAAAACGCACGCATAAAGAAGTTTGCCAACTCTTCAATGCTGAAAACCCTGATAGGAATCCTATAGTGAGATCTACTGTGACCAAGACTTTACGACGGTATAATATCACTGGGAGTGTTAAGAACCGTCGCAGAAGTGGCCGACCAACAACAGTGGCTACAGAGGATAATTCACTGGCAGTATTAATGGATGTAGTTCATCAGCCCCAAAACATCAGCATATCAGCTTGCACTAAACCATAATATGTCTGATATTCAGTTCAGAAAATTCTAAAGCATCACAAATATCATCCTTACAAGGTACATTTAGTACAAGAATTATCGGAAGACGATTTTGATAGACGTGATCAGTTTTGCGAGAACATTATGGAAGCAATTCCGAGAATAACAATTTTGCAAGTTCCATTTGTTCTCTGATGAGGCCACATTTACTCAATGGCGCCGTAAATAGACACAACTGCCGATATTACAGGAGAATGTTATCCATAGGATTGTGGAACTTTTCCAACGTGTGGACGACCCAAATGCTGTTAGGGGCGATATCTGGTTTCAGCAGGACGGTGCCCCACCCCATTATGGGATAAACGTTCGAAATTATCTAGATGAAACTTTTCCAAGACGCTGGATAGGAGAAGGGAACTCTCGAGGCCAGCCCGGTCACCTGACTTGACCCCTCTGGACTTTTCTTGTGGGGCCATTTGAAAAGCTGTGTATACAAGAACAGACCCTGATTTAAATGAATTGAGAAACGTATTGAAGCTGAGATTGCAGCTATTCCAGAAAATTGGTTGATAAATTCGATTAATTCTTTCCTAAATCGTATACATTACTGCCAGGAGGTAAATGGTTCACATTTGAGCATTTAATTCGCTAAAGTATTTCAGTTTTCTTAAGAACATTGACTTTCTACATACGATGTTATTTAAATCTAATGATTCTTGTTTCTCCATGTAAGTCTTATTGTTCCTTTTTTTTTCTCGATAATTATTTCGTGAGCAGTAAATTAATTTGTATTTTTTCTGAGCGTATTTTTACCATCCAACTCAAATATTCAAACTCAGTTACAAAGTAAATAAAATAAGCTTTCAAATGATATATCACATGACCCATCTTGCTATTTAAAAAAATTCAAGATGGCGGCCGTGTCAAAAAATTATCGAGCAAAGAAATTTTTTGATTGTGTCAAATTATGTGAAATAGCTTCAGATTTGATCCCTAAAATTTCCAGAATGATGCCTTCAACCGTTTTGGCTACAGAGCCTTGGTTACATACATAAAAGCTACCCTGTATATGTTTTAAAGAGAAATTAATATATACAGGTGTTCAAAATTACGGGTTTAAATTAAGGCCCAAAAAACGGTACCCCAAGAAAAATTTCAAGCACGCCACTAAATTCACGCAACAGTTCAACAAGAATCAATTCTACTTTTCTGATAAGTCAACAGATAATCGAGCTACGAGGGCTGCTTAAAATCCTACCTTTTCAACATCGCACTGTATCTGAAAACCGAAGAGGGCTACGACAATTCTACTTACGGCATCTTTCGATTCTAAAAAATGGCACGGTATTGCACTAATAACCGAGATACTTCGCAATTACAACGAAAATGGGACACCTTTGTACACCTCTACATTACATAACATTTACTCCTTATTTACAAAACATTTACCTCATTTACAAATAGTTAACTGATGTACAGAACATTTAGATCAGGTCGAGTAATTGTAAACAATTTTACATGTTTCGAATATAGCTCTTCAAATTTACAGGTTTTATCATAAGTTTTCTGTTTTTTACCACATAATCCCTATTATTTTGATAATAAATTAACTCCACGGTGAGGACATGTAACATACACAATTAAAAAAGAAAAAAATTAATTTACATTTACCCCAGACGTTCACATATATCCCTTAAAAATGGGGCAAAATGTGAATGCGATTTTTCACGGCTTTAGATCCAGGGACTTAAAACTCTGTGGTAAATACGAACAAACCTTGGTCGTTTAAAGTTACTACTGTAAATGGAAGTTCAAAACACGTTTACTTTTCCTCCGTTCACAATTACCACCACCATTTTGGTAATTAATAATAAATAAAAGTCGCAATTTTGCCTGAGTTTTTTTATTAAATGTAAGAGACATTGAATTCTGAAACTAAGTTATTGTTCAAAAACGCCGACTGATCCCGGAAAAACGTAAATAGTTCACCTTTCTTTCCTGCTAATATTTGGTTCAGACAAAACGATTCCAATCATTTCAAACGATATAGCTTACCTATCATTTTCTTTAAGTTTAAATTCTGTGAAAATTTGTCGTATCTTCTCCAACCCCCCTAAAACTATTATGTCATCCGCCTCATGATCGATGCTTTGAATATAGCAGACATATTTATAATGGAAAGTCTTTCTTTTGCCTCCTAAAAAATCACTAGTAAAATGCGCCATTTTCTAAATTTTCCCTCCCCGGAACTTGGTAGGAGACTTATGGAATATTTTGAGAAGTAATTAAGTCATTCGTGTCGTCATTCGAACTGTCTTGACATAAATCGTGGATCACTTTTGAACTGTGATTATCCAAATTTGGCATCAACTTTTGCTGTTTTAGCTCTGCTTGTTTTACTTTGCTTCTTTTGTTCGCTTCTTCTGCTTCCAGTTGTTTCTGTAAAACTTCTTCAGCCGTAAGGATTTCCCATATTTTATAGATATGAGTCGTAGTATTTTTGTCGTGGTCACAAATAGTTTTTTGATGTAGAAGGTTGTTGGTTTAGTTATGTCAAAAATGTATTAACTGCAGCAACGTCTTCGATATGATTTGCAGCCTCTTCTTGTGAAGATGACTGGGTTCCAAATTCAGTGTCCTCAGTAGCAAGGATGTTGGGATTTGACTCCAAAACAAAGAGGGACTAGTGTTACAAGATTTGGCACTGCGGTTTTTTGATGTTTTGTTTATATTTTTGAATTACAACAGGGAAATGTACCTGTGAAATTTGGACTTAATTTAACATATTCACTGACCATATTTTTTATGATTTCCTTATTGCATGGTACCCCATACGAGCTTTTGCTTTAATACAATTTTCTAGAAGAAGTTCTACTGTTTCTGATAAGACTATATACCTTCCTGCTCCTACTTTATTTTCTGAAACTTGTTTACCTTTTATTCTATGAAAAATGCCAGATTTAGGTACGCTATAAAGTTCTTCAACCTGTTTTATTCACCACATCAGAGACAGCTTGTTTAGGTCCTCTTGCGAGTAATTTGGTCTACTTGTTTTACGTATTTTTCTGGGCAATTCTGCAATAGCAATGGATACTTAGAAAAATAAATCCCACTACTCGAATAATTTTACATGAATTTACAATTATCCCAAAATATTATTCACATTTATCCCTATTGCTTTTTATCAGGGGGTAAATGTAATCACTGACATAACCGGTTAATATTTTAGATTAATGTATCATATAATTACAAACAGTTACAAATAGTACACTAAACATAAAACCATCATTGTAGTTACATTTGTTATGGTTAACTAAATTACTTCTAATTTTTAAACTATGTTTTTTATTCTTTTCTCTTCGGTTTTTCTTAGTTCTTGTTTGTTACTCATTTCGCAAATAATCACTTACAATCACATTTTGAATGTAGATTTTGCACAGAACTCCACATCGTTCAATACTAACAAACGTGTGTAAAACAGTATCGACTACGATAACATAAAACATTTTGTACGAAAAATAAAATAAACCGGGCATAGAAAGTGCGTCGCAACTTTTAATAGAAAAAGTAAAAAAAAACCGATACGATAAATGTAACTGTTTTAAGGATATTCCTTCAGACGGGTCCTCTTAATTCAAACTTCAAAATTGCTCGAAAAAAAAAGGAAAAAGAAAATTAAGTTTTGAAAAAAATAGTTCAAATAACGGTTTTAGACAATAAAATTTTAATAACTTTTTCCCTCTCAACTTTGTTTGTATATATATCATACAGTGACCAACAAAGAGTTTGCAACAAATGGGAAAAATTTTTGTAATTAGTGATATCCGAAAAATTTCTTTTAGCAAATGAATTCAGCATATCGAATGACAAAAAAGCACTTTGACAAACGGTCATGTGACCACTGTCATGGCAAGGAAAATTTAAAATATTTCTTAAATATGTAAAAAGTGAGTTTAGAGCAAGATATTGAAAAATACCTTGAGAAAAGTTGTTCAGGAATTAGATTATACGTTTATGTGCAACATTTCAAAAAAAAATAACGACTTTTCAAAATATCAGTTTCCGGCATTTTTCCGAAATTTTTTGTATGTTTTCTTTTGTATGAGCTTATTATCCAGGGCAAGGTTGTAAAAAAATTGTTAAAATTAAGCTTAGAATGGAAGCTAATTGATCATATTTAGAATATTCAAAAATACATCTAAATTTGTAATTTCAACCTTTGTTTTCTGTAGGCTATTGCAATTAAAGTCCGTTTTAAATAACAACGTTTTTTGTTCTTACCGTCCATTGGTAGACTAATCAAATAAAATTACTGATTGTGAAGTTCACTTGTTGGTTTTATTGTGTTTTATGCAAATCAAACGCAAAAAATTTGTTTTCTCAATATTTCCGGAAAAAGCAGGACAAACTGATCATTTTTGAAAATCGTTATTTTCTTTTGAAAATTCTGCACATAGACGTATAACGCACTTCTAAACAACTTTTCCCTTAGGGTATTTTTCAATATCTTGTCATCTAACCTCATTTTTTACATATTCAAGGGGATACTTTTAAATTTGCTGCAATGACAGTGGTCACATGACATTTGTCAAACTGATTGTCATTTGATATGCTGAGTTCATTTGCTAAAAGAAATTTTCGGATATCTCAATTACAAAAATTTTTCCCATTTGTTGCCAACTCTTTGCCGATCACTGTATATTATTTGTATATAATAATCGTTTTGGTTGTTTTCTTGATATCTTGTTTACATACAGACGGACGGCCGGCCAACAAACTTGTACATCATTATAAGGTACTATTTCTAATTAGTGGAAAAATGAAAAAATGGGTTTGGAAATCTTCGCATAACTTTATTATAAAAAATTTTAATGGCTATTATCAGAAATACATCATCTCCCCGGAATGTATAAGGCCCAGATGATTCTGTATTTGCATATGAACTTCCGAAGTTGCCGATAGTTGGCGATACGTGTTACATTATTATAATATTTTAGTTTTCTGTTATTTTCACACCTAACACTCAATTTAAAATTAAAGATTAATTCAAACAAACTGAATAGTATATCCTAGTAATATTTATACAAATGAAACATTAAAAACTTTAAAAAATTATTTTTAAATTATTGCGTTGTTCCGTCGTGTGGTAACATTATTTCCGGTATTACAACGCCATGTATCAGTGACTGAAGGAAACACTAACACGTATAGAGAATCTACTGCTTGTATCTATGGGACGTTCTCCATTCCGGGGAGATGATGTATTTCTGCTGTTACCAATTCTTTCTTAAAAATACTTGTTTTGTATTTTTTCAATGAAAACATATTTCATTGGTCCTATGATAAATAACGAAATGTATATGAAACTGTTATTTTCAATATGATTATTTAAAGAAATTGAAGTCGTCCAGTACAAAATTGTTGTTGATAAATTTAAAATAAAATAATTATTTTGATTTAATCCTAGTTCTTTCACAACATGAAATTTTGTTATTTAACTGACGATGGCCGCAAAATGTTAATTAGTTAAGGTCGGAATAGTATAAAAGGAATTTTATCAACAATAATTTTGTAATTGTATGTATTTAAATAATTGTTTCTTACATTCAGTGTTTCCAATGCATTATTCGGTTCTACAACTGATACAAACTATATAAAATCAATTCCCTTTTTTAACTAAACTCTAAATTGTACACAACTTATAACAAATTACTCCTTTCCTCCCCTTTCTCGTCTAATCCTATTATTCTTTCCCTACTTCTTATCACCTCCATCCATCTTACTCCTTCCCCTCCCTCTTTTAATATCCTCTTTTTCCCCTTCCCTTCTTTAACTCCTCACTTTTCCCGACTTAAGTATTCCAAGTTCTTCCACCCCTTTCCACACATCCTGCACTTCCTTCCTCCAACCAGTATCTATTTTCAGCCTCCTCATTCCCACATCTAAACCTCGCTACTATTCTTTTCTTCTTCAAGGTCACCCCCTTCAAATACCTCGGTATCCCTTCATTCACCAATTCCTCATATTTTCTATTATATTTCCCCTCTAATTTTTCCTCTCCTTTCTTGCTTCTGAATATCTCTGTCCCTTTCCCACAATTTCCTCTCTTATTTTTATTCCCTCCTCTCTCTTCTTCTCCTTTCTTCCTCCTCCCTCGCATATTCCCCTCTTTCGTAATACAGCCTCCTGTCCTCCTACCTTATCCTTCCATCTCTTACTTCCCTCTACACTTTTTACAATCTCCCTTCTCCTCTTTTCTCCATACTCTTCTTATATTTCATTATTATTCTCCCCGCGTGTATTCTTAATTTTACGATCTTTACTTCCTCCTCAATTATGTTTATGCTGGAAGCAACTAATTTATATAAGAAAAAATGCAAAAAAAACAACTGGCTACATTTATGACAATTATTGGTCCAGAAGCATTGTCAATTTATCACTCGTTGAGAGTTGTCAGAGGATTGATAAAAAGGATCTTAAAGAAATAAATAGCAAAGTTTGATAAATATTTTACACACCTAAAATTAATAAAACGTAAAGAAAAGATTCATTTTAATCGGATGATGCAATCGCATTATCAAAAATTTGATGATGAACTACAGCCAAATAGAAAAAGAAGCTACCTGCAATACTTGTAGGATGTAAAAAATATCATTCGTATATTTGGGGAAATACTGATTTAACAATTGAAACTGACCACAAACCAATTGAAGCAATAGCAAACAAACGATTTGCACAGTGCTCCAGCCAGATTGCAGCAATTTTATTTGAAATAATGCCATATTCTCCAACAATTAAATATAAAAAAGAAACTGAAATGTTTTTAGCAGATATTTTTTAGTCTGGATTGTTCTACAGAGCCGGGTCAAAGCAATGAAAGTGATTCAAATATTTCCATTCATGTGAATGTCACGTTATCAAAATCCAGATTGGAACAAATAAAAAGACGCTATTCATGAAGATCCAATTTTGTCTGATGTTTTAAAAACTAATTCAAGAAGGTTGGCCTAATAGTAAAAAGGAACTTTCAAAATGTGTTCAAGTTAATTTTAGTTTTTAAGAAGAATTAGGCAGAATTCGTGCAGTCAACGGATTTCGCATAATATCTTGCGAGGATGGCTGTGAAATTTTAGTGGAACTTCAAAACATGCACCTAATCTGTCACCAGTTTATTGTTGTCAATTTAACACAATCATACAGTGAAGGCTTATTTGAGTCTTATTTATTGCTAAATAATGGAAATAATGAATAACAGTAAATACCTTCAAACCAGAAGATAAGTATAGGGAACCATTATACCATTCGAAAGTGAATAAAAGTATTCATCGAGTTGTGCAATAATATACAGGGTTGTTCTATTAAAAATAAATAAGTTATGAATGGTTTGAACATGATTAAATTGGCACTACATTTCTGGACCGTATGAAATTAAGTAATTATGAAACAGTGGGAGGGAAAGCTTAGAGTTTCAGTTGTGTCCCTATAAATTTTATCTTTTTCGCCTCATTTATTGTAACATACACATCTCTTTAAATTAGGAAGTGTTTTCAATATTCTTTTAAAAAAATTAAATACTCAAAAACGGTTAACTTTAAAAATAGGAAACCTTAGAAACTTTATTCTAAAAATTAACGTAGAATTCAAAATTCCAATAATATACAGGGCCGTTCCATTTAAAATAACGAAGATGATGTCAACTTCCGGTACAATTCAGGAAGCGTTAGGGGATGCCATTATTTTAGTTGAAAAGAACATGGTCGAAAAAAGGCCCACAAAGCTGAAATTTTCAAAATTTAAATCGAATGTGAAATATGTCTAATCTCGTTACCGTGGGACACCCTGTATAGCTCTCACCACATCCTCTCGTACATATTTACAAATAATATAGTTTTTTCCTCATCACTTCCCATAAGTTTTCTCTGTCCACAGTATCAAAAGCTGCTTTAATGTCCTAAAATAACTGATAAACTTTCCACTTTTCTTTTCCAATTCCCTATTTACTATATTTTTAACACGTATATAACTTTTTAAAAAAAAAAAAAACAACTCTAAACATTCCAAAAATATTTTCTTAGTATACTTAATATTAATTAGATCTGTACATTTGTATTTGTATTTGTCATTTAAGTTATTATTATATATTATTATTATTTAATAGTGTCTACTTTCACTGCGTTAGGTGGAAGAACAGGAAATAGCACTATTTGCTATCTACTGAACCTTGCCTCTTTCAATTTAAATATTTTTCAATTTAAATTTTGTTTTATTTAATAAAGTCTCAATTTTATTATTGTTATTATATATTTGTCTATTGTCCTTCTCCTTTTCTAAACCCTATCTCTCCCCTCCTTCTCCCCCTCCATATCTTATTAATTATTTTCTCATCTTCTCCCTCATCTTTTCTCCTCTATACTTCCACTGTTTCCCCTGTATTTCGTCCGTACCCACCGCCTTATCTTTTTCTTATTTTTCCTATCGTTTTTCTATTTCCTCTTTCGTAATTTCCTCCCATCTTCTGCTACCTCCTCTACCTCTCCCATTATCCTATTTGGCCTTTCTTCTTTACCATCTAATACCTTCTTACAATATTCCCACCACTCCATCATTCTATCCTCACCCTCTCCTCTCTTCCTCCCTCTCGTTGTTTATAAACTCCTGTCCTTCCTCAAACTATTTATCTTCTTCTCTCTTTCCCTTATGTGCTTTCTTTGCCTTCGTCACTCCTTTCTATACCTTGCTTTTAACTTCTTTACCTCTTCTATCTCCATCAAGTCTTTCTTCCATCTTCTTATCCCCTTCCTCACCTCCCTTTTCACTTCCACGCACTTTCTTACTATACCACTTCCTTTCTTCCCTTTCTGTTGTCTGTCTTTTTCTTTCTCTTCTCCACTGCCCTCTTTCTTTTTCACCATTTCTCTTTTCTCCTCTTCTATCCTCCCCTCTTTCCATTGTTTTCTTTTTGTCTTGTTTATAATTTATTATGCTGCTTTCTGTCTATATCTTTCTCTCTCCCATTCTTTTCCCCTCTTTCCTCTCTCTTCCACTCCTTTTAACACTTATTCCAATGGTAAATGATCTGACTCTTCCTCCTCCTCTATCCTGAACTCTTCTATCTCTTCCATTACCTCCTCATCTGCTAAGACCTAGTCTATGGTCGATTACCCTCTACCTCCTATGAATGTGTACCCTCCTTTCCCCTTCTTCCATATTCTCGTTAAGTATCCATAGCTTATTCTCCTCACAAAAATCCAACAACTCATGCCCTTGCTTGTTTTCTTTCTTATCCTTACTTTCTTCTTTCTTCCCCATTCACCCACAACCCTCCCCTTTCTCTAACTCTTTTCATCCCCTCTTTCTCGTCTCACTTCTCCTGTCCATATACCACCATTAGTTTGTAAACTTCTCTTTTCTCCCTTATCACCTTTCTCACTACCACTCCTTGTCTCCCCCTCCCCTTCCTTAATCCTTGTAGAGTCCTCCACCCTTATATTCATCCTTCTCTCCTCCTCTTGCTAGTTTTTTGTTCTTTTTCACTAATCTCTCTGTTCATCCCATATCATTTCCTCTTCTTATACCCACAATTTAAAAAAAAATCTAATTTGATTCTTTTCCCTTCTTTCTTCAGCCTGTTCCCTCTTCTCTTAATTTTCTTTTGTATTTCTCTTTTCCTTCTTCGTCATGTTGTCATCAAAAAATTTTTTGTTGCCCATCAACTTACTTTTCTGCTTCCTAAACTTCCACTTTATCCTCCACCGACTCCATCTTCACCAGCATTACCCCTTCCGCTATTTTTCTTGTTTCCTTTGCTGTCTTCTATACCAAGTTCTTTCTTCATCATGTTTTCCACTTGCTCTTTTGTGTTTCCTTCTCTTTCTTCTTTCACTTCTATTTTCCGTACAATTATATTCGTTCTCCTTTTTTCTCTTTCCATTTTGTCCCATTTCTCTTATAATTGACTTATTCTATTTTCTAGTGACGCTTTCTCTTTTTCCATTGTTTCGCCGTTTCTATCGACACTTCTTCTGCTTTTCTAAACTTTTATTTAAATTCTTCGTGTTTTATATTTATTTCTTCTTTTTATCTCTATTTTAATTGCTCTATTTTTCTTTAGAATCAGGTCCATTTCAGGTGTCACGTAATATTCCTTTTGTCTTATCTTTTGAACTGTTAGCTTCTGGTAAACACGTTCTGGGGATCTCTGAGTTTTCTTACTTCTGCGAAATAATTCTTTGCTTGTGATTCTTTCCTTTTCTTTTAAAATACTGATCTAATTCACCAACACTATTTGTCCTCTCTATAAATTTTTACGTTTGCATTCAATTTTGTATTGGACGACTTCAAGTTTTTAAATAATCATAAATAACACAATACAAGTATGTTATTTTCGATACCTACGAGCTATATGTTTTTAATTTGATGTTTTGATTAAACATCGATGTATTAAGTTACATGCAACAGGGACAAAATTCGGTTTTGAAATTATTGTAATTTATACTGGGATTTTTCTTGAAAAGATGTGGGTTTGTGCATAATGCTATTTAGAAAATTTTGAATAATTATTTTACAACCTTGCTTGCCAATCTTTTAACAATTATTTTTTTAATAAAACTGTTCAACATTGAGTAATATTAATTAAAAAAAGAGTATAATTTGTTAGTACTGTCGAATTTTTTGGAGTTTTGGTTTCATTTTTTATATATACGGACTTATATCAATGTATAATCTATTCATAGTTTTTCTATTCGTTCTAATATGTTACGTGGTTTAGCCCCAGTTTCTTCACGAAAATATAGGTAACGGCCTCGTTGAACGAAAGTAATAGAATCCCCTTAATTGTAAAATGACAGAATATAATAAAATCTATTGCGAGCGATGTCGACTTTCGGGAGAACACTCGGCGATAACGAATGCGACGGCTAGTAGAAGCGGCTATCCGACGACGTAGTTTTTTGTTAAATTGCCAACAAGAAATGCCTTAAAAGACAGTCGCAATGCGAAAAAACAAATTTGATTTCTGTTTTTTGATTTACGGCTTCCGATTCCAGAATTTACGAATTCTTCGGTAGACAGTAGTTACGGCCTAAAACACAAAATAATTTTACTCCTAAATTTAAGGGCTTAGTATATATCTCCAGAAATTTTACAACATATCGAAAAAAGCGGGCAGTCTAAGGCTTCGAAGTTTTCTCTTTAAAACGGTACCTAAACGAAAAACGTCCTACAGAAACACAAAGTTGACTCGATAAAAGTAAAAATCGTTTAAATTTCACCAGGTAAACCTTCAAACGGTCATATCTCGAGAACGGTTGAAGATAGAGCAAAGACTTATAATAACCTATCACTTGTTTTTCGTATGAGTCCGTAAAATTACAAAAGGTCACAAGAAAATTTTAAAATAGCTAAAAAAATGTACTTATTTAAACATGTATATTTTTGATTTTAACAATGTAGTTTGAGCCAGAAACATAAATCAAAAAGGAAGCAATCGTAATTTTGCAAATTTTCGAATGGCATGCTCAAAATAGTAACGTCCCTTCCGCTAACGCTCTTTTATGCACCCAATTTGATGGGTCGTCTCGCGGAGCAGCTTTCACAAACCATTCAGCGTTGAAACCTTTTTAAAATGTAATAAAATTTAACACACGATTTTTAAGTTTGTGTACAAAAATCTAACTATGGTTCATCAAATTTTTTTGTTTTTATTAGAGGGAATTTTTAAACACTAAATTTTTCAAAAATCACAAAACTAATTTGTTGTTTAATACGAAATAAGTAAACTGATTTTCGATTTTTTAAAGCTTTTGAAAACGAAGGTAAACAAAAGCATAATATTTTTTGACTAATCATAAGTTTGCGGTGGATGTTTTTTTGAAGTGGTGCTGGCTTAGGGTCGAGAAAACGACTGTACTGATTTCATAATTTAGAGAAAAAAGCGAGCCGTGTCTTCATCAAATTGCAAAGTTTTTGAGTAATGAAAGTCAGCATACAACTTCTTTGCTAGCTAGGGCCCGGAAAACGAACATACTTTAATTCATAATTTAGCGAGCAAAGTTTATCGTGGTCACTAAAGTTGCATTGAAATTTTTTTTTTTTTGAGTAGGTTTTATAAATAAAATAAATAAATGTTATGTTAGACACACAAAAGTTTAAATTTTTATTTTATCTCAAAAACGGTTCATGATATCGATTTCAAAGAAGGGAACATTTTTTATGAAAATTATCTTGAATTTCTCAAATTTGGTTTCAGATACAAAAAAAGTAAAAATAACTCATTTTAAATAAACATACCTGTTGGTCTCCTCTACTGACCCGCTTGTGGTGGTTGTAAAAAAATTAATTAAAGCGAATGGATGGGTTTGTAACCGTTTATTGATTATACACAATTTAAAATTTTTAACTAATGGCGTTTTTGAATGATTTAAAGACAACTCTTATAACGATGTTTCAAAGAGCTGTAGCTCTTTGGGAAGCATTTTCGAATTAAGGTAATTTGAGTTAAATCGACGTAAAATAACCTCTAGTACCTGTAGTTTCCGTTTAGCCGAAGAGTTTTTCGACACCCTGTACACTGAGTGGCTCAAAAGTCTAGAATAATGAGTGCAACTTTTAAAATAATCCCGGGGTGTTAGATTTGGGGACCTAGCAGGCCACTCTACTCCCATCCACCTGTTCGAAGATATGTATCTCTTGTTTTATCAGAGTAAGGTTTTATTGTTTATCTGGCACCTCTTTTTCTACTCTCTACACTCTATTCCCATCCACTTGTTCGGAAATATGTATTCTTTGTTTTATCAGAGTAAGGTTTATTGCTTATCTGGTACATCTTTTTTCATACTATACACCAGCCATGTCAAACTCAAAGTCACTGGTGGGCCAAAAGCATGAAGACCATAGACTAGGTGGGCCGTAAAACCTAATCTTAAAGAAGACAAACTACTGAAAATCTTAACGAAAAAAGTACTTATTATGTTAGAAGTATATTTATTAAATTTCCTCCAATAAAAAGGACATTACAAAAACTTTCATAAAACATTAACTTCTTTTGCCAGATATTTGACATCTTTTGTCTTTAATTAAGTTGTCTATTTGTGGCGTGAATTTATCGGCGGAAATAACTTTTAAAACTGCGTCCAAGCGTGCGTCCGTCAATCGCGATCTTGGTGGAGACTTGTTTCCTTTCATCAAAGAAAATAATTGTTCACAATTTATAGGTACTTCCAAACATTGACAGGATTTTACAGGCAAGTTTTCATTTCTTGGTATTGAAAAGGCAAGTACTTATAAAATTCGAATGTACCAACACTATCAAATTTTTCTTTTAAATGGGTTTGACACTGAATCTCAATCACTTCCATCTGCAAGTGAGGGGAACTTTTATCAATATCGATAGTGAAAAGACCAGTAAATAAAGAAAAATTGTTTTCTTGGGACTTAAAATCCTGAAAACGCTTTTCAAATTTAATTCTGACAGAAGGCTTCCCATTTCTCTGTATACATTTTGTATGATATTGGGCCACTTGTACTTTCCTGATACGCCTTGCGAAGTCGGAAAATGTGACAGATTATCCACCGCTAACTGGTTTTTCCACAGCATCATCTTACACTTGAAAGCTTTAACATGATCATGCATATCTGTTATAACTTGACGTGGTCCCTTTGCAATTTCGTATTTAAGTCCGACAAGTGTTTTGTGATGTCTACCATAAATGAAAGATCTTGTAAAAAAGGTACGTCGGATAATAAGCTGACATCTTGTTCTTTCACTTCCATGAAAAGGCGTATTTCTTCTTTGAGTTTCCAAAACCGATCGAGAAACATAGAACACGAAAGCCATCGCACTTCTGCATAATAAGGTAAACCAGTGTACTCACTTTCTAAATCACGTAAAAACGCACAAAACTGTCGCTGATTCAAGCCACGTGACCTTATGAAGTTTATCATTTTTTCACTGACTTTAAAACGCTTTCCAACTTGATCACTTTTGAGCATAAAACTTCTTGGTGGATTATGCAATGAACATGATGAAATCTGGTTTGTCACTGCCCGTTTCTCTGATATTTGTTTGTAATATTTTAATGAAGCCATTATTTACTCCAGTCATTGAAGGAGCTCCATCTGTTGCAACGGAATACAGTTTTGACAAATCTAAATTGTACTTTTGCAGAAGTCCATAAACAGCATTGAAAATATCCTCCCCAGTTGTTGTATCATGCAATGGTACTAATTCCATCAATTCTTCATAAACGTTGATATCTCTATCAACAGCACGAAGAAAACAGCGAGTTGCGCCACACCACACACACATCTGTACTTTCGTCACAGGCAATAGAAAATGCAATGAAAGAGTCTGATTTTGTTTTTATCTGTTCGCTTATATTGGCAGCCAACTCGGTAACTCTTTCAGCGACAGTATTCCGGGACAAGGATATATTTTGAAAAGCCTTCACGCTCCCGGGACTTACAATTTCACAGCCTTTACAAGGCACTCTTATAAATTCACCTTCAACAAATGGTTTTGAGTGTTTTGCGATCAACTCCGACAGTACGTAGCTCGCTTGAACGGCAGATTCATTTTGCTTGCTTTGGACGTGTAAACATAAGCTGTTGATCTTTTAACCGTGATTTTAACTCTTTTACTTTTCGTTTCTAATCATGCCTGTATACTTGTCAAACTTAGTTTTATGACTATCATAGTGACGTTTTATATTATATAATTTTGGGACACCGACTGTACTGTTACAAATCAAGCAAATAATTTTGTCTTTCACTTCACAGCAAAAAACTCTAATTCCCACTTTTCTTGAAAGATACGATGCTCATCTCCAAGTTTCCTCTTACTTCCACTGGTTTTAAAACAGACATGTTAAAAACTTTACCCGAAATAAATAACAATAAGTACTGTTACGTGTTGTAACAATAAGTACGCAACTAAACTCGCAATTCTATCGCCCAACTGACTCATAACTGACTGAACAACTGAACTGAATCGAGGCGGTATTGGCTTATATACGGATTGTGATTTCTCGACAGTTCTTTCCAGAATGTTCAGGTAGCGTCATCTGTGTTCTCGGGCGATAGAACTTTCCGGAACAAGCCAGGCTTTTAGGTTGAGCGCGCATCTTAGTTCATCATCACAGTACTTTATTTTCCGGTTTTTAACAGGCTCGCGGGCCGCATTACATGGCTGTTTTCAAAATTGATTCGGGGCCGTAGGAAAGAAAATGCTCAGTGGCCATGGGCCGCATGTTTGACATGGCTGTTCTACACTTATTCCCATCCACCAGCCTGAAATATGTATCTCTTGTTTTATCAAAGTAAGATTTTATTGCTTATCTGGTACCCCTTTTTCCATTCACAGATAAAAATTTGTCAACATTAATTTGATAGAAAAGGTTTTGTTGAATTCCAGGGTATTTTCTCAAAATATCATTACGTAACATACCAAAATTAATAACCGTTGTAACAAACAAAACAATGCGTTTTTCAAAAATTTGAGGTCAAAAGTGGCGGTTACAATAAAAAAGGTTGATCCCTTGTTATTGTTGTTGCTCATAACGTAACTTACTTCAGAACCGTTTTATTTAGGAAACCGTTATAGAATTGGTTATAGCATTTAGTTTCTTAAGTAAACATCTCAATATACATGATGTGATTCTTCTGAGAGTTTTGCATATGACAAATGTTTTGTTATCATAATTTCGACTGTAGCTGCAAACTCTTATTTCATTTACAATGCATTTAGAAAAAATTCCTACATATCCATAAACCACGGACTACCGATTTCTATTCACAACTTTTCCAAAATATTTTGCCGAACTTCTAATGTATTTTTACAAAGTGTTTAGATCATTTACTTATTTTCAAATAATTTTCATATTTACTACATTTACAGAATATTTACTAAACTTACAGAATATTTATCATATTTACTGTATTTACTATACATTTACAAAACATTTCATATGTTTGTGTCATCAATCATCGTCAGTGAAATTGACATGTCCAGGTAGAAATTGTAGGTTGTGGTCACAGTCTAAGGAAAAAACCCTATTTATGATCAGGCATTTCGTAATACGCTTTGTAAACGTTGTGGTATTCTTTTTTGTAAATAAAATTTGGTTCTGGTTCTTTACAATTTAGTGAGCGAAGCAAGCTGTGTGTTTACTTTCAAAGTTGCATTGAAATTATTTTTTGAGGTAATAGTCAGCGTATAACCCGCGAGACACGAGGGGGTTTGCCTTTCTTGTTGCTATACATTCGGTTACTTTACTTCACAACGTTTGTTATTTAAAATCTTGTAATTATATTTTAACCACATTATTCAATCAAAATACTTCAACACAGATATAATGAAATAAAAATGAATCAAAGAGCTATCCGATGATACAAATCTTTTAATTTGAGTGATCTTAAATTACCCATAAGCCGGGAACCTTTTATTATTATTGATCTTTTGCGTAGGGAGTAAATATTCAAACTAATTATAAATACTCAGTATTAATTCTGTCATGTCGTTTTTTTAAATTAAGTTCGCAAACTTCAATGTAGTTTACTAAGAATATAATTTTGTTATTGGTTTTTTAATCTCACATGAAAAAAATAAATAATTTACTACAACATATACAGGGAGATTTTATAATAGGTGTACAAAATTTTGCTATCGTGTTCGGGAAGCGATTTTGTTTCAATTAAGAACTATCAGATTTAAATTTTATTTCATTAAGTAAAAGCAATTTTACAACTTTAAAATTGGTTAACAAGAAAATAAATGACTATGAAAAAATTATTAAATAAATATGGTCTTGTAGAACCCTTTTGTGGAGGTAGGAAGGACAAACTTCAATGTGCTGTGATTGCCGACGTTTTGTCCTTCATTGTGAGGGCTTTTTACATGTAATTTATTATAAAATAACACACAATTAGAAAAATACATGAATTATTAATACATGAACGCGATAAGAAAACGTTATCACTTAAAATGTATATTGAACATAGCACAAACGAAATTAGTGTACAAATTTCACCACATTAAAAGAACAAAAGGATCAAAAATTAGATAACTAGATGATTAGATAATTAAACAAATGGACTAAATTACTATTTTTGAAAAGATACTTACCTGAAAAATATTATCTATAACAGTTGTTCAAAATGCCCCCCTTGAGCTCGAATGCGCATGACACCTGCGCACCATTGAGTCGTAACCCTCGCTACTCTTATCATTTGCTTCAAATGTCCCCAAAGAAAAAATACTAAAGGTCAAGGTAGATTGTTCAGGATAATGTTCATTCAACCATTGGTGGAGTCGTGTTGAAACCATTACTTGCCGAACAAGAAGAGGATTATGTTCAATCTTCTCGAAAAGCGTTTCAAGAAAAGTTAAATAGTGTTCTGATTTAGCCCGTGTGGTAAAACTTCTAATTTAAGTTCTCCGTTAAAGATACCAGCCTAAGTATTTACACTAAAACGGTGTTGAAATCGCGATTGTCTAACAGCATGTGTATTCTGGAGATCCCATAGATGGTAGTTATGAGTGTTATTAATACCCTCTCTAGTAAATTGGGCCTCATCTGTCCATACTATTCTAGTTAAAAATATTAGATCTCGGCAATTTTTGTAACAAGTACAAACTCTACAGTTCTACACGCTGGACGTAATCTTTATGTGAATGCCTGGACACGTTGATTGTGATAGATGTAATTGTTCACGATGTAGTGTTACGCCATACAAAGTTTTTGAGTTATTGAGGATTGTCCAACACTGCATTAATTACATTTACTGGAACAACAATGAAACCAGTTTCTTTGAGTCGTTGGAAAGTACAACCGAAAACTCTGGCACTCGGTTGACGTGCCTATTAGGAAATCTTCGACGATACTCTAGACGCCTGAAGGCCGTTACCATTACAATACCCATACAGATAAACCATATCTGCATATTCAGCTATACTAAACTCATTCATTTTGACAACTATCAACTTAATTGTTTTACAAATTATGTTGTTAATTTCCATGGATAATAGATTTTAAAGTTGTACTTTAATTTATTTTTAAATGAAATTTAAATCTGATGTAGTTCAATTAATAAACAAAATACGACCTATCTTCATAAACATTTTTTCTTAAAATGACTTCCTGAACACGATGTCAAATTTTGTACATATTATAAATCACCCTGTTTAATTGAAATAAACAAGCTTTCAGTTAGTTTTCATTATGTGAAGTGAATAGAAAAGTGTAAAGTATTTACTTTTTACCTGTAAGACTAAAATGTTTATTGCACGATCATAACTTTCGTGACCCATACCTTACAATTTTTACCTGACATAAATCATTTTCACTGACGAGGACGTACATTTAGCAAGTGGTCAACGATCAGAGAAAGGTATCCAAATTAGTTAGACCCACATGTAAGGATAACTCGAGTTCAATCGTGGTTCAGCTTAATTAATATTTAAGAAATACTATTAACGAATAGAATATTCAATTTTAAACAACATATTAAAGAAAACTTTTTTAAAGTATTAATTTATTACCTAAACTCTTAAGTTACCAAACAATCAAACGCTACCTTCAGTGTCGACAAAGATTGTGCAATTTGTATGTAATTGCACAATGTATGGAGAATAAAAACATTGAAGAATAGAAGTTACCCTCTTATCAAAATAAAGGTTATTTTACCATAGTTTTTCTCAATTCTTTCATTTTCAATTTTGACAAAGTGAACAAATTTTTATGCAAATTCACTCGTATGTATATTAAACAAGCTCAGAACAACTTGATTTTAGTTTTCCAAGTAACCACAGGACCTTGTTTAGAGTGTTATTCTGTGGTGTATTTTTAAACTAAATACCACTGGTACCAAGGGTTAGTAATGGCCATGGTGTTTGTTGAAACTACCATTACAAAATAATGAATGTACAAAGTTACCTTGCGAAAACAAAATCAAGAAAGTAGTAGAAAGGATATCATCTATCGATTAAATAATTCAAAAGAACATATTAAAACGATAAAAAGTTCTAAACAACAATAAAGAATAAAAATATTTAAACAAACTCTTATTTATTTATTAACGAAACTCTACGTCGCAATCAATCTTAATATTTTGACAGAATTCTCGTAAACAAATTTTTTATGTAATTTTAACAATACGAAGAATATTGAATTTAAATAATTTAATAATATTTATTCATAATCACTAAATATTTTAACAAATGTACACACTATTGAAACATAATCGTCTGCAGTCGAGGTAAAAAATTAAAAAGAGTTCTGTCATTTTTTAAATGGAGGCATGAACGATTGTCACCAAAAGCGGTTATTAATTTGAATCCTAAATAATTCACAAATGGATGTGCCAACGCTTTAAAATGAGTTACAAATTATTATCTTGTGAAGATCTTGTATATTCATGTTTTCGATTTCATGTATTCCCAACAATCCTTGCCCGCTTCTTTTTGAAGAAAGAAAAGCTAAAATATAGGCACAAGTCGCATTCCCATAAAAGATGTTTTCCTTTCGATTAAGGTAGTAATAGACATCGGGGTCTCTTTTTCATCATTACGACTGATTCCAGAACGTTACAAAATTGTTGAGAACTCATATGTTCCTTTTGCCTTCGATAACATCATTTCAGTGATCCATAATTTTGACCTATTACCAATAACTTTCTTTCCACAAGTTAATCCTTGACTTCCCAATTTATCCATTTGAGCAAAGCAAGTACAAGCCGTATTCAAGACATAAACAATATTCAATTTAGAGCCACCCAAATTCGTAAAGATTTTTTTCTAATAACGTTCCACTATTCCTTGAAGACAAAACTATTTTCTATCAAGAACTTTATATCTAGCTTCATCAATCTTAGAATCAAAAGAAATCTTGATTAATCTTTCTTCAGAACAAGAATAAGATTCAGTTCCTACGGTTAGAAAAGAAGCCATAATTTTCAGTCATAGTATATACAACGTGTCCAAGATAAGATGCCCACTATGGGGATCTCGGAAACGGTAAGAGATGGAAGGTCGGTTAAATGAACAAAAGTTGCGCATTTGAGGGGATGTATTTATAGTCTTTGAAGAACTCGGATATTCTTTTAGTCTTTGAGATATTTGAAAAAATTAAATTTTCGTTTTTATTTTTTCTGACCTTATTTGAAGAGATATCAAGAAAAGAATAGCACATTTTCATTGCCACTTTCTAGCTCTACCTAATGGTTTTATCCAACGTTTCGTTTGTTAGCAACCATCATCAACTTTATTTTTTAAATACACGAAAAATATTTTTGCCATATTTAATTCTCTCCTTGATACTGAATTCAACGATATGTCACACTTTATATTTTTGAGACGTTTCGGATGAGAAAATTCATATTCAATGTAAAATATCGAAAACGTACAGTACCGAAACATTAGAAAACCGTAAAATTATAATAAAATATGTTTGTAATTTTAAATAATAGACAAATGAAAACAAATTTATTTTAAAGGTTAATAAACTCACAAAAGATGTTCAAAAGATTCCGTTATTCTCCAAACATAAATAGCATCTTCTAACTGTAGAATTTAACACATTCCTCAACATTTGAGGAGTAATACTAGCACACGCTTCGAAAACTAATCTTTGTAACATTTCTTCGTTTTCAATATCGTTTCCATAAATGTAATTTTTAATGTATCCCCAAAGAAAAAAATCCAAAGGTGTTATATCTGGAGAACGGGCTGGCCACAGTACATTTGCATAAGTGCCAATACATCTTTCTGGAAATCTAACTGACAAGTATTCTCTGACAACTCTAGAATTATGTGCTGGTGCACCGTCCTGCATAAACCAACAACCTTCAACTTCTTGGATAGACAAATCATTCAAAGCTATCTCTAATTCATTTTGGAGTAAAATTTGGTATCGTTCAGAATTTAAGGATTCGTGGTAAATGAAAGGACCTATAATTCGAGTACCAAATATAGCAGCCCACATATTAAATCCGAAACGGTGTTGGTGTTTGGCCGTTTTGTACAACCGTGGATTTTCTCTTGCCCAATAATGAGCATTTCTACGATAAAAATTCCATTATTATTAACTGCTTTCATCGGACCATATTATTTTATTCGGAAAATATTCATTGTCTTGACATTGACGTGTATACCATTCGCAGAATATTCTACGTCTTTCTGGGTCACCTGGTCGAAGTCCTTGGCAGATTCTAAATTTATATGGATGTACTTTCTCCTTCTTTAGAACGTAATGAGCTGTCGAATGGGCTATGCCAGTTGCCTCTTCAATGTTCCTAGTAGAAACCTCTGGATTTTCCGTTACAGCTAATAAAACAGTATTGGCTCTTTCTTCATTGCAAGGTTTTTGCGAGATTTTATAGGTTTTGGAACGCACCATATTCTTTTAGATTAACTGCTAATCTGCGAAAAGTTCTTTTGTTAGGTTGACGCCTTTCTGGATATTTGTTTAAATACATTCTTTCGGCTTCAGAACAATTACGTTGACACAAAATGTAACACGTCAGTATGTCGAATTTTCATTATTTGAAAAATGTTCTCCTACCATATTGTTTTTAGGTAAACACAAAAGGTAATTCACTCAAAGACCACCAAACAAACGTAATATGTACAACAATCAATTATGACAGTTATGAAAACAAAATGCAAAGCCAACTTATTTTTATCAAATGCAACAGTACGAGGGAAGATGTATTTTAACTGTTTAATTAACAGTATTTTCACTAAATACATACTTGTGAGTTATTTTATTCGCAACAGAATTAGAAAATGAGAAACATAATTTTATAATAATTTTAAGGTTTTTAATGTTTCTAGTATTAGTTTTAACTGTAATTTTTCGATGTTTTACATTGAATATGAATTTTCTCATCCGAAACGTCTCAAAATATAAAGTGTGACATATCGTTGAATTCAGTATCAAGGAGAGAATTAAATATGGCAAAAATTTTTTCGTGTATTTAAAAATAAAGTTGATGATGGTTGCTAACAAACGAAACGTTGTATCAAAATTGGATAAAACCATTAGGTAGAGCTATAAAAGTGGCAATGAAAATGTGTTATTCTTTCTTGATATCTCTTCAAATAAGGTCAGAAAAAAATAAAACGAAAATCAGAAAATTTAATTTTTTCAAATATCTCAAAGACTAAAAGAGATATCCGAGTTCTTCAAAGACTATAAATACATCCCCTCAAATGCGCAACTTTGTTCCATTTAACCGACCTTCCATCTCTTACCGTTTCCTGAGATCCCCATAGTGGGCATCCTTATCTTGGACATGTATGAGAGAGCGCCGTATCACAGAATAATAATACTTCGTTACGCAGAAGTTTCACTGGGTGTCGGAACATTTGAAGTCAGTGATCCTACGGAAATGTGTGTTGTACCTACGCGCAAGAATATTATTTTGACTTGAGTTGGAGAAATTGTAGTTACTATTTCTTAGCAATGGCATTTCTGTTATATACCGTATAATCGAAATCCACAAATTTACTTTAGCTACGCCTTGGCTATCATGGTTGCGCGTGGGTACAGCGTACGCTACTTAAGACCAAATTATCGCTCAGTGAAATTTCTGGTATGAACGCAGGAATATATTTATTATTCTGTGGCTGTATCACGATATTCGACGACTTTATTTTCCGATGTTGTGTACAAAATACAGAAAATAAATAAAGTAATATAAACCCTATTAATAACTCTTATTGAAGTAAATAAGCATTTATTAAATATATTTAAACATAAAAGAGCAGTATATTTAAATGAAAGAAATTAATCATTGGTATCTATTTTCGCTTCATTATCCTCTGGTCTAATTATCGTTTTTCTAGTGTATTTATAGTTTTAATTTTTCACTTCAAAAGATTCACTTTGTAAAAGAACTTTTTTACAACCATGTTGTGCATAAGAAAAGCAAAATTTAGTAGGCTGTCTCTTCATAATTAATTTATATCCCTTGCTGTCATTATACGCCGTGTTTCTAATTTCAGTTTTCTAAATTTTCACTTCAAAGATCACTTTAAAAAAAAATTTTTTTAAATAATTGTGTTCTACACACATTTGCATATGAGAAGCAAAATTTAGAAGGGCAGTCTCCTTATTTTAAAAAAATAACTAATTATGCATATCGCGAAGCTCATATACGACGTAACCTAATTTCAGTTCATTTAAAAAAATAATTAATCATTTATATCCCTAACCGTTGTATTATACGCGTCTAATTTCAGTGTTTGTAATTTTTCACTTCAAAGATCATTTTTGAAAAACTGTTTTTACAACTATCGTTCTGCACAATTTTTGCAAAGGAAAGCAAAATTAAGGCGGACCACCTCATTTAAAGAAAATAATAAACCAATTATATCGCGAAGTCTTTATACAAAGCCGTAGTTCATTTACAGTTTTTCAAATTTTTCATTACAAAGATCACTGGCTAAAAATTTTTTTCTCCATCGTGTGTACACACATTTTTGCATTAAAATAGGAAAAATTAGAAGGCAGTGCCTTCATTAAAAAAATATAATCATTGATATCGCGAAGCGTCTTATAAGCCGTATTCTATTCACAGTTTTCTAAATTTTCACTTCAAAAGAGCACTTTAAAAAAAAAAATTTTACCATAACTAGTGTTCTACACACATTTTTGCACAATGAGAAGCAAAATATTAGAAGGCAGTCTCCTTATTTTAAAAAAATAGCTAATATTGCATATCGCGAAGTCTTCATATACGACGTAAAAGAATTTCAGTTCATTTAAAAAAAAATTAATAGATTTAAATCCCTAACCGTTGTATTATACAACGTGTCTAATTTCAGTTTTGTAATTTTTCACTTCTAAAGATCATTTTTTGAAACTGTAGTTTACTAACTATCGTAGTTCTGCACACATTGTTGCATAAGGAAAAGCAAATTTAAGGCGTACCTCTTACTTAAAATAAAATAATTAATCATTTATATTGTGGAAGTTCAGTATATGCTGCAAGTTTATTTTACAATTTTTATTCAAAAGAATATTTTTTAAAAACAATTCTACAACCATTGTGTTTCACACACATTTTGACATAAGAAAGCAAAATTTAGAAGGTCTCGATTCTTTTAGAAAAATAAATAATTTCTGATCATGAAGCGTCATATACGCCGTAGTTCATTTTTTTTAAATAATGCTTAATTTATTAACCTTTTTGACATACAATGGAGATGTATAAGGTTTGTCAAAAATACATACATAGAATATTATATTATTTATTATATTATTATGATTTGTTTAGCGAAAGAAAATCATGGATAACCCTATATGGACGAATTTTATTAAGTTCTGTTCTTAATCTATTTTTTGAAAATATTTTGTTATTTGCTGTTTTAATATAGTTTGGGAAATGGTTATATATTTTTAAATTCGTTAAATCAGGATTATGTATTTTAAGTCTAGTCGCCAAAGAGGAGCTCTAAACAGTGTACTAGCCATATTAGAATGATTATGGATCATATCTTGAGTTGCAAACTTTGATTTGTTTGAATGTATATGCATAGCAATTTTCGTAAATATATAACCACTAACTGTAAGATTTCATATTTGTCATTTACAATTTACAATTTTTCTCACTTCAAAGTTCACTTTTAAAAAACTTTTATCACCATTGTATTCTACATATAACGCCGTATTCTATTTACAGTTTTCTAAATTTTCACTTCAAAGAGATCACTTTAAAAATTTTTTTACCATAACTGTAAATTCTACACATTTGTACTTAAGGAAAAGCAAATTTAGAAGGCAGCCCTGATTAAAAAAAAATCAATCATTTATATCGCGAAGCGTCCGTATACGCTGTAGTATACCGCAATTGGACGTATATCTTTTTTTATTTAACGCACTACGGTTTATGCCATATAATATTGGGACAATGTCAGGAGATTTACCTTTCCAGATTGCATAAAAATTGACTAAACATATCAAAATCTGTACAGCTCATTTTCAGCATTTCTAGTATATTGTATTTAATTAATTGTTTCTTACATTCACTTACAATGCATTATTCGGTTCTACAACTGATAAACTGTATAAAAACTTATCTCCTTCTTACTGAACTCTAAATTGTACACAACTTATAACATATCTACTTCTATCCTCCCCTTCTTCATTCATCTCACCCTTCCTCTTCCTTGAATATCTCCTTCCTTCCCCCCTCCCCTTTAACTCCTCATTCCAGACTTAAGTGTTCCAAGTTCTCCCACTCTTCCCAAACAGCCTGCACTTCCTTGTATCATCCTCCAACCAGTACCTATTTTCAGCCTCCTCATTCCCACACATCTAAACCTCGCTACTATTCTTTCTTCTTCAAGCTTATCCTTCAAATACCTCATATCCCTTCATTCACCAACTCTTGATATTTTCTATTATATTTCCCTCTAATTTTCCCTCCTTTTCTTGCTTCTGAATACCCTCATCCCTTTCCAATTTTCTCTTATTTTTATTCTCTCTCCCTCTCTTCTACTCTTTCTGTCCTTCCCACGTATATTCCCCTCTTTGTAATACAGCCTACTGTCCATACCTTATCCTTCCATCTCTTACTTCCTTCCACACTTTTTCACGATCTCCCATTCTTCTCTTTTCTCCATACTTTTTCATATTTCATTGCTATTCTCCTCGTGTGTATTCTTAATTTTTGTATCTTGTTTCCTCCTAACTATGTACCGGCGTCTTCTTCCAATATCTCTCTCTTGTACTTTTATCATTACACTTATTATGCTTAAATTCGCTTTCACGCACTCTCTAACTCTACCACTTCCTTTCTTCCCTTCCTGTCTGTCTTTTTTTAAACTTTCTCTTCTCTACTGCCTCTTCCATCTTTTTTCCACCATTTCTTATTTCTTCTTCTCTACCCTCCCTCTTCCATTGTTTTTCTTGTAGTTTTGTTTTATAATCCATTATGCTGCTTTCCGTCCATATCTTTCTTCCTCCCATTCTTTCTTTCCTCCCCTTTCCCCCTTTCCTTCCTCTCCTCCTTTAACACTAATTCCAATGATAAAATGGTCTGACTCTTCCTCCTCCCCTGACCTGAACTCCTTATCTCTTCCATTACCTCATCTGCTAAGACAAATGTAGTTTATGGTCGATCCCCTACCTCCCATATATGTATATCCTCCCTTTCCCCCCCTTTTTATATTGGGTCGTTAAGTATCCATAGCTTATTCTCTTCACAAAAATTCAACAACTCCATGCTCTGCTTGTTTTCTTTCATCCTTCCTTGCTCTTCTTATTCTTCCCATTCAGCCACAACCCCCTCCCCCTTTCTAATTTCTAGCGTTGTAAATTCCCTCCCGAAATAAATTTTGTTTCTTCTTTTCCCACTCCCAACTCTTTTCATCCTTCGTCTCACCCATCTCCTGCCCATATACCACCATTACTTTTCTCCCTTATCACCTTTTCACTACTCACCTTTGTCTCTGCTCCTTCCTCTCTCTTTTCATTTTCCACCCTCTGTCTCTTACTCCAGTTATTATTCCCCCCTTTCACTGTTCCCCTTTTACAGTTTCTGTCGCAAACTGGGGCCTCCCATTCATACCCCCAGGCATCTCTTCCATACCTCCCAATCTTTTTCCTTCTACCCACGTTTCCACCAAGCCCACCACCTCAAACTTTTCTATATACTGCCAAAATCCACACTTTTGTTTTTAATTCCTGTCAGATTCCAAAATACGACCTAGTTCTGTCTAATTTCTTTGTTCCCATTTCTTCCCCTTCCCTGCTGCTTTTTTCCTTTCCATATCTTCTTCCTTAATCCTTGCTAAATCTTCACCCTTATATCCATCCTTCTCTTCTCCCTCTTGCTACTTTTGCTCTTTTTTCCACTATTAATCTCACCTTCTGTTCATCCCATATCATTTCCTCTTCTTCTACCCACACCAAAACCTAATTTGATTCTTATCCCCTTTCTCAGCCTATTCCCTTAATTTCTTTTGTATTTCTTTCCTTCTTCGTCATGTCGTCATCCAGTAATATTTTTGTGCCTCTCAATTATTCTATTTGCTAGTAATTCTGGAGCAATTGTTCACATACAGGAAAAGTGCACCAACAAGTTTGGAAAAGCCAAGTGTTGCTGCTTGAACATCCTTCAGTTAATCTCATAAGATTATCTTGATTATCAACTGGTGGAGAAGGAAAATTCACTCTGATGGTGGATTTGTGCTTCTCTTTCGGTTTCTTTATAGTTTGAGCATTGATCGGAGCTTTTTAAAATGTCACTTGTGCTAAAGTATCTAACCGTTCTCGAACATTACCGAAAACTAATTTAGTCTCAACAACCTTGTACAAATGGTTAAATTCATTATTAGGTCTTGGTCTTAATAAACTCGTTCATGTGGATAAGTTCATTGATATTCTTTTATACTTTAAAGTCAATGATTTTTATTTTTTCTAGGGACTCGTAGATCAGTAAATGAAATGTCAATAGTTTCTCCCATAAAGCTAGGGCATTTTTACAGCCAGGAAACGTGTTCTTTAGGAATCGTTTAACACAATAACATTGCGCTTCGTTCTTCCTAATTTCCTCAAGAATGGATGATTTGTAAATAAAGATGCAGTAATTACTGAAAATGACACATATGTTACTATCTGCAAGCCCTAAAAACAAGTTTCAGTTGATTTTGTTAATAACTTTGTTTTTGGTGATGTACCTCAAATTTGTTTAATAGTTATTCTACAAAGCACTTTTTCTTAACTATTCACTACCTTTTCTCTGACGCAAGCACAAAGTAATTCAAAATTGGTAATTGGTACTGATGTTTACTTTGTTACAATCACTTGGTGCTATAGTTTAGTCTATCCTATGTTTCCTGCTAGCATGACCCTAATCCTTTTCTTTGAATACTTTTACCTTTTATAGTTTGTAACGTTGCATGGTGGACAAAGCAGCTCGTCGAATTTCCAACTTGTCAATGAAGAGGCATTTCTCCCTGATTTTCACTTAGGTCGTTATACTTAGGTAGACTCGCCTAAACCACAATATTGATAATGAAACGAATTCGGTTACATCCATCGCAATATATCCAACCCTCTTTCTATGATTTTCCTACATTTAAAACACGTCATGATTTCTGTCACCGTGTACAATCAACCGCTATTTTCAAACTCAATTTTGATAAAGTTTACAAATTATATTTATGAAATATACCCAATAAATAAACAACTTCGTCCAACGTATTAAAGAATGAAAAGTTACACTTCAAAAGAAAGGATTAATCTATCAAGACGCTTAAACCTTGCACAAATCAATTATTGCTGCAGAAAATCGATTTTTTAAATTTTATCTGCACATAAGGTGATTCTTTGCATACATATATTGAATTCTATACATTTAACTACCCTAATTACTGTCGTTATCGTGCAGATGTCGTTATCGTTAGTTATGAAAAAAAGTCTATCGGGCAGGGCTAAAATAGTTATTCAAGGTCAAATGTCACGAAAATAAGACATTTGTTTTCAAAATATTCGAACACTCCCACTTCCTTTCAGAGATAGAGCAAAAATCATTTAACAAAAAAAGATTTGATTTTTCTCTGCTTTAAAACAGCATTGACGCTTTAACTGTCGTTAATATAAGAAAATTGTTCAAAAAACGGGTTTTAAAATTCAAGATGGCAATTACGCCTTCTGGTGGCTATTTTAGAAACTAAAAATTCCAGTGTTTTCATTTATTATATAATTATTTACCGTAAGTCGATACGATAAGTGTTTCTGAGATACAGCTCTACCTCACTTACAACAGTGCTGTTGAAATTAAAAATTGATATACGTTCATAAACCCGTGAATAAAAATTTAAAATTTAAGCAATCAACATTCTAAATCTTTATAGTAATATCTAATTTAGCTTTTTAAATAATAATCGGCTTATAAAATATCTGATTGCTATGGGACCCGACACGGTAATTATAAATTATAATTTGAGAGTCTTTAAATTTTGCTTAAAAACGTAAAAAGTATAAAAAGTTTAATTCAGTATATTATGGGTCCTTCAAACAACACAGTAACAAAATAATGTTGGTAAGCTTGATTGGGGTGAATCTAACCACAGAAAAATAAACGATTCAGAAACTTCACTCCGGGAATTTTTGCTTTCAGAGCTCGCGCAGTCGCCCAGCGCACATTACTAGTATGGCTGATTGTGGCGGAGAAACCCAGTATTTAAATAAAATTGTAGGCACTATGTGTGAGTAAATAATTATAATGTTCCATTGATTTGCACACTTGTTGGTGTTTAAAACAGTACATCGATGTATTACAAACGTTTAAAACGACAAACACGTTGACGTATCTTTTAATTACCTATTACAAATTCAGTTTTATTTACCTCTCTTGTTGTGTTCGTCGAATCTGGTCTAAAATAAGCAAAATTGGATAGGCACAAACAAAAATAAATTCGTTATTTACAACAGATTTATTATACGCACATCCTATTACGGATTTATGAACAACATGTACTCTCTACAAGGTTTGAGAATATGTTTGTGTTTGTACATTTTTGTAAAATATTCCCAATTTCAGCTGTAGGTAATAATGTAGGGCACCAAATTTTAATTAAATTAGAAAAAGGTGTCGTTTGAACACCCGTGTTTGATTCCCATTAAAATTTTTATTATGTCTGTACACCAGGATGAGAATATTTTATTTCTTAAAATTCTGTTAACATAAAAATAAACAACAAACAAAAAAATACGCATAAAAATTATTAAAATTACACATTTGTAATTATTATAAATTAAATAAACACTTTTTTTTTGTTATTTTCGTTATGTTTATTGAAATTTCAAAGAAAGAATGTGCTGCTTGGTAGAAATCGTATACTCCGTACAAAATCTAAACAGCCGCTCAATTCATATTAAGTGACTAAAAGGATGTCCAGGGAGAGGTGCGCGATAAAAAATTTTCCATCCAACAGAAAAGAATCAAAGTACCCACGGTCGAGTGAAGTTTTGAATGATCTAACCAATAAATTGATTGTTTTTCATTTTGATGTTTATTTAGTGAAATTATTAAATTATTACATATTTCTGTAAATTTTTGGTTTTAAATTAACATTGTTGTGCAGGAAGAAGAAAATAATTAATTCACGAAGGTGAAGTTTTTGACATAATTTAATTTCCTTGATTTTTGCCTTTCTACATTCTAGGTGTTAGTTGTGATTCATGTCTTAAAAGGAAATTTCCATGGCAGAAGATATAAATGTTTCTGATTTGCTATGATTATGATCTTGCTCAGTTTGTTACTAAGCTGAGCAACAAACACACGTCATAGCGTAGATCATCCGACATGCAATGCATTCTTACACGAGCTGATTTTGGTGTATGTATAGATTGGACATAATGTATGCAAGAATATCACAAACCAAGAGGACTTGTACAGTTCACGCCGCTTATTAGAATCAGTGATAATGTTATTAATTGAGTAATCAATTTTTACAAAGAATCCATATAACGACATTTGTTTATAGTAATCATGAAATATCGATTTTGTAATCATTCGGTTATTGTTATCAAAATACTGCCTCATTGTGCGATTCTGTTAAAGCAGCACATATTTGTAAGTTTGGCAAACAAGTGTCCTTTACTTTGTAATGAAAGTATATGTTTGTTATTTTTTGTGATCTGTCACTGTCATGGGTATTGGAAAAATTACGTATTTTATAGACTTTTGCCAGAAAGTGGGTATCATGACGTTTTTTTTAATACAGAGTATCATGCAGGTGCATCTCACCAGTGTTCATTCGACTGCTTTGTTTAACTCCATACTTCTGTAAACAAAGAATTAGCTTCGAAGATAAATTGTAAAATTATGCAACAAACTTAAAATTTAATTAAAAAATATGGTCGTAATGTGAGTGATCGTGGTTAAGTGAGAAACATCTGTATTTCACGCTGAAAATAAAAGTATTGGTGATAGTAATGAAGTCATTTATTATTCCTTGTTACTGAATGAATAAACTCTAGCGAATTTCTTGGAAAACATTTGCCATACATAGAAGTTGGTAAAAATGTGTTCACAATGTTTCTGAATATGTGCACATCTTATAGATTTATATTATGGAGGTGGAAGCTTTAAGTAATATAGAGCAAATCCTCAAGCTTATACATGCCCATATTGCTCCCGTATGGGTTTTACTGACACCACTCTCCAAGAGCATGTGGCATCGGATCACGCCGAAACATCATTTGAAGTTGTAAGTATCTGTTAATCAAATTGTGATTTTTGTTGTGTACATTATTTTAGGTTTGTCCTGTTTGCGCCGCAATACCTGGAGGAGATCCAAATCTTATGACTGGATGATTTTGTTGGTCATTTGACATTAGAGCACCGTACTGGTCCTTAGAGAGCTCATATCTTTTCTTAGATCTTAACCTGTGGCCACTCGTGGTGCATAATGTTCGAAGAATTCCACACTCGACATTTGGCCAGTGGTAGTCGCACATCGTGAATCAGGTCGTCCAAGAAGATTCAACATGCACTTTAGGGGTAAGAAAATTTTAGATGAGTCTGAATTTATGAAAGTTGATAGCATATGTATACATTTAGTGTGTTACTTTTTTATTTTCGATCTTCACATATTCTGCAATAGTCTTCATTACCTTGTTATCCTCTCTTTAAAAATTTTGTATTGTGAAGGTGAAGTTGAAACACATGCCAGTTAATTTACTAAATGATTTGTTGTGCGACACAATAATTTGTATTCTACTTTTACCAGAAACTATAACTACGTTGATCGCACACAGCAATACGTAACTGAACGAAGCACGTGA
>JALBCR010003438.1:0-43313 GCA_030710515.1 Abscondita cerata | reverse complement strand
GAGTGATATTGCCTAGCCGAGGCGAAGCAACACGTTTTTGGTGGTTTTCAAATGTTTTACACCCTTATTAAAGATAATTTTTAAGTTTAAAAATTTGTGGTGGCGAAGAAAATTCTGTCAAACTTATAAGTTAATTTTGTGTTAAATCTCATTTATTTTAAGTAAAATGTGTGTCTAACGACATCTCGTGTAACATGGACACGTATGAATAGTATAAAACTAAGAAATGCCAACAGTTAACTGTAACGACTGTGAGTGTTAAAGTGCATATCGTTATCAAGCGATAACTTTAAATGCTTGAAACACACGTGTGTCGATAAAGCCAAGTATCTCTTGAACAGTACCACACACAACGAAAGAACACCTGATGCAGCATTTCGCTCTTATTATGAGCTCATCAGAGGTGTATACTTAAGTGCGGTATACAACTGTACCGGGTGGTCCAAATTGGACACTTTTGATAGGAAACACCCATTTCTAGAGGAGCTAGAAAAAAACTAACTAAAATGTTACGGGCTCGATTTTTGTGAAAATTCGAATAGCGAAAACCGCTCATCGATATTTTGAACTGTTCGGAAGATATAGGGTAGTTTTCAATTTGGTGCATTTTCGACCCACCTCCGTAACTTTTTTGTTTATGAATTTATTTTATTTCTATAAAAACATTCATAAGGCACTTTTTTAAAAGAAATCGAATGGTGTCCTCAGTTTTTTTGTAAATAATTTGGTTTTGAAGCTATGACATGAACTTGTATTTTTTCTTATGGACCACCCCCTGTAATTTTATAAATTCTGTTTCGAAATTAAATTCTCTTTTCAACCATATTACCTTTGGAATTTTATTTTATTGTAGTTTTTAAAATCTGCTTGATGTATTTTGTAAATCTAGTGTGCCTTGCTTGGAAAATAAAACAATTGCCTACTGTTTAGTAAGTAATTTCTTGGCAGATGTTTTCAGAGGAACGAAATAAAATAATAACAGAACTTAAATAATTATTCAAACGTATAATATGTCGACTAGAACCTAAATAAAAACTGGATAACTCAAAATTAAATTAAACAACACACAACAACAGAAAACAATATACATATAACTTTAACATAACAATCAAACTAAAACTACATTATTAAAGCTACTCATAGCGTGTGCTCGAATTGACCACTATTCAAATTTAAGCATAGCTGAGTTCGCTTCCTAACATTATTAACAGCGTTAATCAATTCTACCGCAGGTATGGAGTCGAAAGCATGTTGCACTGCTGCTTCCAATGCTTTTCTCGAATTTGGATGACTTTTATATATAAGGTCTTTTATTCTTCCCCAGAGGTAGAAATCTAGGGACGTGAGATCGGGGGATCTAGCCGGCCAATGCACAGGGCCTCGGTTGCCAAGCCAATTGTCTCCAAATTATTGGTTCAAAAATGTTGTTATATTTTGTGCATTGTGACACGGCGCCCCGTCTTGCTAAAAGTATACGCTTCCAATCTCCATCAATGGCAAATCATCTATAAGAGGCTCAATAAATTGCTGTAATATTTCCCGATACCGCTCTGCTGTAAGGCTACCCTCATATATATAGGGACCAACAAACCTTTCTCTAAAAATAGCGACCCAAATATTAAAACTATAACGGCCTTGATTTTGTATCTCCACTGTAATATATTGATTTTCCAAAGTCCAATTGTAGGAGTCATATTAGTTGAAGATACCAGCGCTGCTTACATACGCTTCATCACTCCATATGACATTCTGCGCAAAATTTGGGACCTCAGCACATTTTTCTAAGTACCACTGACAAAAAACAATCCTAAATTGTGCGTCATCAGGTAGTAATTTGTGGACTTTTCTCACTCGGTAAGGTTTAAATTTATTCTTTTTTAGAATTCGCAAAGCAGAAGTTTTTGGAACACCTGTAATGTCCCGCAATTCACGTAGCGAAAGACTTGGTTGATTTTGAATTTGCCCCAGAACAGTTATTTCTTTTAACCCTCTATTTCTGGCTTCGTATATTCTGTTTCTCGGTTGTTTGAACGAACCATGGGTTAGTAGGTTATGCTTTAAGAGTCCTATTAACCACGTGACAAATTTCAAACTCGTTTACTTTCCTCTTACGTCTTCGCGAAATATATATGTCTACAAACGTGTGTGTAGTTGAATATGGCAACGTCGTAACGTTCAGCACTTCTCAAAGCTGATAAGAGCGCTCGCATTTTGTTTATTTTCACTTCTTATTTAGTCGAATCAGGTTTCTGTAAATATTGGCAGCTTTAATTTTTTTGTTCATTGATGTATTTCGACTTTGAAAACATAAAAAATCGAGAACGTAATAATAATAATAATAATTTATTCCAATTATTTACATACTAAAAGCAACAATAATGAAATATAAAAAGGAATTAATCCCGTTCTAAAAGCATAGCTTGTGTTACGTATTGAAATTCAAAGAAGTACAATTTTTTTTTATTTTCTGAGAACAATCAAGTGGTTATCAAAATAATTTTTGCGTACGACAAAAATTCTCAAACATTTGCTGCGCCCCCATAAATCGCTATTTTTATGTTATAATTTAGATTAGATCAGAACTTTTTTTGCTCAGTTATTACATTGATATATGTAATGAATGGTGTAATATGTATTCTAACATTTGCAAACGCGAATTGTTTACTGTTTTCACTTGTAATCACAACGATCTTGTCACTAGAATGTAACATCACATTTTTACGAGAAAACTACCTACGGATGATTTATATAATTTTTATAGAAGGTTTTATGTTGAAGTGCATAACAATAATCAAATGCAAAAAACTTGAGTATATTTCGACGAGACATAAACATTTCATTTAGATATTTACAGTTACTAAAAACAAATTGTTAATTTTGTCAATCGAGGATTATAACTATCGATTAATAAAATAAAATTTATAATCAATGGTTCAATCCAGTAAGTAAACGTCCTGAAGATGCCATTGCTATATTGTTTAATACACTAAATAAATTAATTTGTAAATTAAGGAAATTGCTTACCTCAACATAGATAAACGTCGATTTTTTCTGAAAGCACTCAATGTTTTATTTTTTATAAGTATGTTTGCGACCCATTTTTAATCACAAAACAAACAACACCACACACAAAAAACTCTGTAACAAAATACTCACTACCTAAACACAGACCGCAAATAAATAAACAAAGCACGCAACGACTGTAGCTTTGGTTTCTTATTTTCATTACAACGTTGCAACATTTATTGTCACCATACAGATGTCGCCTCTGAACAAACGATAAATATTTAAAACGCTATTACATTTTACTATAAAAGTATAAATAATTGAAATACATTTTGTCGATAATATAGCACATAGTGCTTAGAAAAATGTAGGAAAGAGTATTTTATGCCCCTAATCATTTCATTTAACAAAAAAAATTCAATTCTTGTAATTTTGTTTTTAGACTTTCCTACATTCTTCACAATAATCACTATCGGCTTGTGAAAACAAAATGTTTTTCTCTTGTGTATTAAGTGTATAATTCCAAATTGCGTATTTCACCAATATGGCGCCGCTTTATAAGCCTCTTAATCGAGGAAACATATCTCGAAAGGGTTGTCTTCTTTCCGCATATCGCTCGAAATAAAGGTTGCTGGCCGCCTGAGCATCTTCATGTGATTCCCAATAACACTTCAACATGTCAAGTTTCTCGTAGTTTTTATACATATTACAAAAACAGGAGAATCTTTATATAAATTCAAAACTCGATTAAAAAAATGTGAACTCAAAAGCAAACTTAAGAAGCAAATGTCATTTGAATAAGAAGAGATAATTGTTTGACAGTAGTTGCAATGTTTTGATTTATGTTTCAAGCTTGGCATGCTAGAGTTAGTTACTTACCTGATCTTAATTATACACAATTCGTCTACACTACAGTATTTTGAAAACAAAAATAAAATAAAATTCCAAAGGTAAAAATAGCAAGTGTTATATATGGTTGAAAAGAGAATTTAATTTCGAAACAGAATATATAAAATTACAGGGGGTGGTCCATAAGAAAAATACAAGTTCATGTCATAGCTTCAAACCAAATTATTTACAAAAAACTGAGGACACCATTCGATTTCTTTTAAAAAGTGCCTTAAGAATGTTTTTACAGAAATAAAATAAATTCATAAACAAAAGTTACGGGGGTAGGTCGAAAATACACCAAATTGAAAAGCACCCTGTACCTTCCGAACAGTTCAAAATATCGATGAGCGGTTTTCGCTATTCGAATTTTCACACAAAAATCGAGCCCGTAACATTTTAGTTAGTTTTTTTCTAGCTCCTCTAGAAATGGGTGTTTCCTATCAAAAGTGTCCAATTTGGACCAACCTGTACAAGACGGCGGTTGGTTTTATCAACACACGTGTGTCTCAAGCATTTAAAGTTTGATAACGATATGCACTTTAACACTGATTTATTTTGTTATTTTTCTAATATATGTACAGTGGTAGACTACGTATTTTTTTGAACCACGACCGCTCGCCATTAAACCCTGAGAACCGGAGCAACGTTACAGTGTCATTGTACAGCAGGGTGGTTGCCCTGCCCATTGCCCACTTTTGGTACGACAGTGGTTAACGCATCACTTTGGTGAATGATGGATGGGAAGATTTCTATCAATTCATTTTCCTGCGAGATCACCTGATCTGACACCCATGGATTTTTCCCTGTGGGGTATTTTAAAACGAAAGGTTTATGCGAATGACCTGCCGCATGACCTCGAAGTCTTTAAAAAAAGAATACGGGATGCGGTAAATGAAATAAATGTATCCTCAACGATTTGTAAAGTCTACGGTAATTTTATTTAAAGGATGAAAAAAGGTGTTGAGGTTGGGGGATCTTACGTAGAAACTTAATAATTTTTATAAAATAATGTTTGAATTGGAACAATGTGTCTTGAGAAGATATGAATTTTGTTAACTTTCATTTCAAATTTTGCATTTAGACATTTAGACTTCTCTCTTGAAGCATTTTCACATTTTTATAATTAACACTACGTTCATCTGATCTTGGATTCAAATATTGCAAATACACTTTTTCAACAAGCAGAACTTTTTGTATAGAATTATTTTTGGCGTAAAATCAATAACAAAAATGTTTCTTCTCTTTTCAACTCAATCCGCGGACACACTCTATATACTGTAAATAGCGAATTCTGAAGTCGCGCTTGAGTTAGATAACATTTGAATTATATGACGTGAAAGTACATAAAGGAAAGTTACATTTTGGTTTTTCCCTTTTTTCCTACGACCATTTGGACAAACTGGGTAGCATTTTGAAAAAATAGTCACAATTCGACTAAAAGTTAAATATTGGCAATACTATCCAATTATTTTAGTTGAAATTTGGTATGCTGTTTGTAGTCCATAGACTACTTTCCCTGAAAATTTCAGCTCAATCTGTAGATATTTGACTGAGTTACACGCAATTCAATTTTTCTGTGTTTTTTTCTATACACATATACATAACAGGAGGGGGTGTGTAACTTGAACCAAAATGTTCCTTGAATATCGACAATAAAACAGTGCTAATCTGGTTCCTTAACTTCAAGGTAAAGTGGGTCAAAATAATTTTTAAAACTCAAGAATGTTGTAATTGGCACCAAAAAGAACATTTTGTGCCAGGTCGCTAAGCTCTAACCGATATTTTCGCAAAAATTTTTACTTGACTCCACTACTACCTTGAATATTATTGAGGTTTTGAATTTATTGTTAAATTTTTAATCACTTTATTATTAATAGAATAAGGTACGGTTCCGACGCACCTACCAATTTGACTTCTCCGAATAAACAGGATTATGCATAATCGCTGTTAATCACGTTAACAATAAAATTTATTATGCGTTATTTAGATAATATCTGGCGATGAATGGTACACCATGGACGCAACGAGAGCAGTCAATCAAGCTATTGGACGCGTCATCAGACACCAATACGACTACGGCGCTATTATTCTATTGGATTCGAGATTTGGCGCCGCTAGAATCAAATCTCAAATGTCTCGTTGGCTTAAAGATTATGTAAAACATATTCGATTTTTCGGAGAAATAATCAAAGATTTAAAAGAATTTTATCGTAACGCCGAAACTACAGTTAGCTTACCAACTTATTCTATTTCTTTTTGAAATATAATTTAAATATTTTAGTTGCCAAAACCGAAAATTTTGGCGTTAAAACAAAATGAGGAGGTCAGGCAATTAGAAATTACCACGAACAAATCAGGATCATTCGATTTTAGCACTAGCGGCATTACTTTTCCATCTAACGCAGATGCAGTACCAAATAGAAGTCAAAATCGTAAGCGTAAGCGCATTATACTTATTCCTAATACAGAAATCACCAATGAGCCGGTTGTTACCACTGATTCTAAAGAATATATGGCCATGGTATGTCTGACTATAATTTTGTATTATTTGTACTATCGATTTTTGTGATTCACCTATTTTTAGGTAAAGAAGGGTTTAACACCTGATCAATGTACTATATTTATCAATGCATTGACTTCTTACAAAACTACTTCAAATTTTGAGGATTTGGCGAATCAGTTAGATCTGATATTTGGTAGTGACTGTAAAAACAGGTACATGATTCAGGGCTTAGAACCTTACATTAAATCTAATCATAAGTATTTGTTTGAAAAATATTGGGAACGTATGAGATGCTGAATTGTTGTGTTTTTAAACTTTTCCGCGACATTTTTTTTATACCTACATTTTTATAATTTTTTGTATATAAACAATTACGCAATTAATAAAACTTAATTTTTAATACAGTTTTTGTTGACTCTCCAGCACTTGCAGACAATATCAAAAATGTATTTAAATTTTATTTCACGAACGACGTACAATGTCGATTCAAAATCAACGCTGTCTGCAAACTGCCGCCACTTGTTAATTTTTAATGATCCTTTTCAACACAAATAAATTTTCTCTCTCGAGAAGCCAATTATGTAAATATTTACTGTCGATGGAAAAAACGTGCGTTTTCAAATTAAATTTTTATTTTAAACTACTAATAAAAGTTTAACGTTCCATATTGCAGCCGCGGGACGAATGCAAAATGCATTATAATCACTTATTAATATGGTATTTAAAATAATCAATTCGAATTTTATTAATTTATTTGTTGAAAACACTAATTATTAATACAAAAATATACAACGATAATAATATTGAGCTAATCTAAAGGTGGCTAAAGTAGAAGTATTTTCGCAGCGCTCTAATATAAGATGGGTACTGATTACCTAGAGCGTGGATTAACGAGAAAATCGGTGTAGAGAAGTCTATAATAAATAATTGCAGGATTTATGACTGTCCAATAGTATATACAGGGTGTGCAATATTTGAATAGTCCACCACTTAATACGAAGCCAACTTAGCCGATTAAAAGATGAGGAAAGTTTAAAACCCTGAATCCAAGATAAAATCTAACTGCTAGTGTAGTAATTCCTTCAAACTTCCTTCAAAATGACAAAATTAAATGGCCATTTTATATAAAATTATACAAATAGTAAACCCTAATGTACCTGTCACGTAATAATAATCAAATCCCTCAAAAATTGTTTTACCCAAAACTATATATGTGCAAAATAAAATCTATGTACGTTCAGGTATTGCACACCAGGTGGGAGTAATGTCTGTCAAATGTGTTGGTGGGTGCGTCAATTCGTTGACTCATAAACTATTCTGAATGCTGAAGTGCGCACAACGACCGGGACTAGCAAACAAACGTGTTCACAAATGGAAACCATATCTTCGAAGAGTCATGAAATAATTCACGATGATAGTGGTGGCGTTGTATTGCATTTGTATCATAATACCCTACAGAATACCAAAACTTTGCTTTAGAATTAGGTTAAGTTAACGTTTCTACAAAGTCAATTCATTTAGTTACCCAAGTAAAAAAATGGGATGTGAAGTGTGCGCACTCAGTATATACACACGATAATTTATGAACGGCACGAAGTGTTACATACCATAAGCATTTTTTTAATTTTGAACGATTTTGGGCGCACACACATAACGTGTGCGTAATTTCTGAACGCACCTCGGCTAAGGTTTTATTAAATGTCATTTTGGCTTTGATTGTTTCCTAGTGGCTTTCCAAACTCAACATAAATTTCAATAGGAACACCAAAAAACTATACTCGGATACGTGTTTCAATAGCTAAGCGGTATCATCATCAGCGAACCGATACTAAAAATAAAAACAATAGGAAGCTTATATACAGGGTGATTGATCTCACCTTAATCATTAGACGTTATGGGTAAGTTATCAAGATCTGGATTTTGAAACTTTGTATGGTAGGGTTTCCGAATGCGGTCTCTCTCTCTAAAATATTTAAAACCTTGTAGCACTTCCGGTTATATCGGAAATAGAACTCAACTTCATTATTTTAAATGGAATTATGTATTTTTTCTAAAACCTTTGGAGTATTCGCTTAATTTGCTACATTTTTGGTCTAAGTTATGCTTACCTACTTAGTGGCTATGTTTACTGAGATATTACAACTTTATGAAAAAATAGTCACTGACAAGGGTTTCTTAGAAAAATCAGAACTTCTACTACTAGTAATTAAAAAATTTTTAAAATAATAATAGCAAGAAGAATGGTCTTTAAATTGAATGGTTGCAATTTTATGTAACTTTATTGCAAATGCCACAATAAATTTGTGAAGTTGAGAAACTTCAAATAGCGATAACTTAATTTTTTCAAATGGAACCTTCCTACTTTTTTTACGGATATCGCTAGATAATTAAATTTGGAACATTTTTTCAAATGATCCTTATGCCTATCATTTACAGTTTTTAAATAAAACGTACTTTTATCTAAAATATTGGAATTCAGTATTCAATTTCCTATCGATTGAGAATATTGTATACAGGGTGTCCCATTAGAAAAAATGGAACAATTTGACATAACTCACGAACGCGATGTTCGAATTTTATTCTGTTTTCACCATAGTAATGAGAGATACAAATGCTACTAGTTTGCCTATTCAACGGACCCTATTCAAATTTATCAAAGGAATGGAACTCTAAACTGCAGCGTCTATTTAACGAACGGGAAACCACCAAAAAACTATATTTGGACACAATCTTCAATAGCTAAGCTAAAAATAACCGATACTAAAAATAATAACAATAGGAAGCTTATATACAGGGTTTTCAGTCGGCACCATTGCTAACTTTGTTATTATTAGAGCTATAGGGTCGGTTAAATAGGCAAACTAGTAGTATTTGTTTCTCTCATCACTATGGTGAAAACAGAATAAAAATCGAACATCGCGTTCGCGAGTTATGTCAAATTGTTCCATTTTTTCAAATGGGGCACCCTGTATACAATATTCTCAATCGATAGAAAATTGAATACTGAACAAAAGTGTTCCATTATTTTTATCTTAAAGTGAAAATCACAGAGCTAAAGACAAAAATGACAGAGCTATTGATGATTTTTCAAATTGGTTAAGGTGGCTGTGTTAGTTAGAACTTTGCCTTACCATAAAGTAAAAAGTAGGAAGAATGCCAGACCCGTGGGTGGTCGATTAATAATGCCAAGAACGTAGTCAAATTTACTAGTCGGAAAACCGTTGATGTAGGCGGTTTGAATCTTATTCACGGCAGAGACTTAAAAAATTATTTCGTGCATACAACATACAACATTTAGGTGGCTTTATCCAGCAGAAGTGGTAAATGAAATGAAAAAAGAGGAATATTCATGAAGCGAAAGGATATGGTTTATTTTAATTTATTCTGTGAACATTAAAAGAAAAATTCAAATTAGATGCTCAAAAACGTCTAAGCATTTTTGAACCCGCCCGTAAACGCTTTTAGTTGCTGTAAACTGTTTACCAGTGAAACTTCAATTTGACATTTTAATCCTGATGACATTTATATAACAAACGATTGCAGTTTATAAAATCACAGCCACTTTAAACTAAACTAAAATCATCAATAGCTCTGTCATTTTTGACTTTAGGATAAAAAATAATAGGACACTTTTTATTCAGTATTTAATTTCCTATCGATTGAGAAAATTGAAATTTGAAAAAATTGAACAATTTGACATAACTCGCGAAGGCGATGTTCGATTTTTATTCTGTTTTCACCATAGTGATGAGAGAAACAAATACTATACCTAGCACAGAACAATAAATTAAATACATACTGAATCCAATTACAACAAGTGAACAGTTTCTAGAATTGTATAGAAATCATATAATAAATTGTTTGAAGTGTTACAGTGAATTAAAATTAGAGCACAGTCTGTTATGTAGTAGTGTGACCAAATTCTGATGCACTACGTGTGCTATCCATAGTTATTTTACTTACCGCTCTACCTTTTGTCAATAACTGCCAATACTTCCTAATGAATGGACTAATCTGTAAGGTATATTTATCTTTATGGTCAATCTGTCAACTTCGTGCTGTTTACGATACAGTTTTTCGGCCATGATGTGCCTCTTTATGGACTAGTCTTTTTTTGTTCTTTATGGACGGCTGTCAATGTCAAACGTGAAGTTAGAATAAATGTGTGTATTTTAAGAGTAAAAACTGTCAATTTATAAACACAAGTAAAGGCGACTAGATATATGTCGGTATGACCAAAGACCATATCAACATCTTTTTTCGTACTGTATGTTTGGATTGGTATGTTACTAACTGTTATTTGTCCCTCAAATTTACTTAAATGCAACTTTTTGCGGTTATTTATACGGTTATTGTAATGCACAATTTTTATTATAACGTAGTGGAATAAAAATCTGATGTTCTGAAAATGATTACGGTACTGCAGCTTAAGAATTATTTCCCGCGGAAAGTTCGGCAACATTGCAATTTAGTTGTACCAAGTTTCATTGCAAATGTTTTTGGTCATAGCTAAATTGTAGTTTGTTAGTCGGTTGATAGGGGATTACTCTAGCGGACGACTAACTTTATACGCACGCTGTTTAACATTAGCGTTGCACGTCTTCCCTATTATATGGTCTGTGGCACGACAAATCTTTTCTGCAGTTCATATTTGTTTGAGTAAAACATACAGGGTCCTGCATTAGTGCGTCGTTCTTTCCTAGCGGCTAGCCCTTTGGAGATAGGTAAACAAAGTTTAAATTAAACATTTGGTTTAAAGAGATCTACTTTTTAAAATTATTTTTAACGATACAGAGGGTTCCATTTTTATGGGATGGCAAAAAACATGGTTTTTTATAATGGAACACTCTGTATCTTTTAAGGTGTTCTGGTGTAGTTTCTCACCCTCTATACATTGTGTTTTAATTATTTTTTTTATTTCCCGTCAGTGTTGCCAATTTATAACTGGGTTTCTGAGATAAAATCCATAACCAGGGTTTACTTTAAAAAATCATACCAACTTTGTTTTGTAAATTTAATGAACAAATTTTAACAGCGACGTTAGACCAGATACAGAGCAACATTTTAATAGTTAGATATTTAAATTTTGTGTTCGCAAAAAACATGCCAATTTTTCAAAATTCAAAGGGCAAAAAATTGTTTCCTTTTTAATTTTTACTAAAGGTATCTTATAGCTAAACCCCATAGTTTTGTAGAAATTTAATAATAAAAAAACAATTTTAATTACATTTTTATGCACCCAAGAGAGCAATGGCGATGATTTAGTGTCACTTTGGGGTTTGGATAACTTAAGGATTTTTTTATTAATTACTTATTTATCCAACAAAATAATTGAATACATTAAAAAAAACTGTTAAAAAGAAACAAAATTGAAGAAATGACTACAACAAGTGTTCCAAATGTCTTTCATTTTCATTGAAGCACCAATTGATTCGCTGCTGAAAAGACCTTTCCACTCTCCTCAACATTTGAGGTGAAATGCTTGCAAACGAGTTCACTATTATTTGCTGCATATTTATTGGTGTTGTTGGTGGATCGTTATACACCTACATATCCTTACAAAAAAGTCTAGTTTTGTCAGATCAAGTGATCTATCTAGCCGGTTACCTGGTGGGTCTATTCCTGCCATTCCAGTGATTCAAAAAATTTCATCGAGATATGTTCTTGCCAAGAAAGTGGAGGGGCGATATTTTTTTGGACGCCAGCATGTGGCATCTACTAGTGTGCAATTTATTTTTCACCAACGGCTTTCTTTGGTGTAAAAAATATAATACAACTTATGGTAATTAAAATTGTTTTTTCTTTTTAACTATTAAATATCTCAAAACTACGGAGTTTAGGCATAGGACAGTAAAAATCAAAGAGAATAAAAATGCTATCTTATAGCAAAATAAAACAAATGTCATTTCGTTTGAAAAAAAATGAGTTATGGCCTTTTGAGTTTTAAGAAATTTGCATTTTTTAGAACACCCGTAGAACACAATCTAAATTATTAAAATATTGACCTTCATCGAGTCTAACGTCGGTGCTAAAATTAGATTATTAAATTTTCAAATAAAGTCGCTATGATTTTTAAAGTGAAGCCTGTTTACGGAAAATTTTTCAGAAAAACAATTCTAAGTTGGCAACACTGGCAGCAATTCAAAAAATAATTAAATGGCTATGTAGAGGTTAAGAAACTACCCCAGAACACCTTGAAAGATACAGGGTGTTCCATTAAAAAACATATTCTTTGGCATCCCTTAAAAATGGCATATCCTGTATCGTTAAAAATAATTTTACGAAGTGATTCTTTCAAACCAATTATGTTTAGTATAAACTTTTTTTACTTATCTCCAATGGGCTAGCCGCTAGGAAAGAGCAACGTACTAATGCTAAAATTGTAGTGGTAATGTTATGATTGTTGGTAAATAGTGCATAGTAAAATTTTTAACATTGTTGATTTGTATTGCATGTATTGGGAGTAGTGGAAGACAGCCAAAAAGGCTAACTATCTCCTTTTGTATTTGTATTTGTATTGAAATACTACATACAATAAATTTTTTGTATAGGGTGTCCCAATAAGAACGCCGGATTTAATTATACTTAAAATAAACTATATTTGAAAGGAATGACACATATTCATACATGAACACAAAGGGCACACGTTCCGATTTAAGTGTGGAAAATGACATCTGGCATATGTCCACCACGAGATGCTCTGCAGCTAGTGACTCTGTCCATGAAATTTGTGATTACTTTTGCACAGTCTTGCGCCTGGAGTTCGGCGCTGACACGTCGAATTTCCTGCTTCAGGTCTTGTATGGTTCGGGGATTGTGTTCATAAACCTGTGACTTGAGAAACCCCCAAAGAAAGAAATCACTCATTAGGCGCATTATTCCGGCCTAAGAGCGCGCGAAGCCTGCGAACAGTTTGAGCATAACACTCGCCATTCTGATAATGAGTTTTCACAATTAAAACTCGTTGTTCAGCAGTGTAACGCTCCATATCCAGTAACTGCAACAAATATAAAAACAAAAAGTGTAGATACAGTGCAGCCAATCTCATACGAAAAAATGGCGGCCAATTCAAATCCGGCGTTCTTACTGGGACACCCTATATTTGTATTTGTATTTGTAATGCAGGACCCTGTACAGTTGACCATAAAACCTTGTATGCAACTTGTTCATAACCTCCTTTTATGGTGTCACCACAGTTATTTATGGCCTTGCACCTTCGTCGCTCGTCTATAACTCTGTGGCTCGTCCATAAAAACGTAGATTATGAACTTGTTACATAAATAGCTATTAAGCTGGCGATTTTAAGGTAATCTTTTCTATTTTAATTTTACTACGTATCACGCATCTTTCCATAGCTTGTTGTATCTTTGCTACTTGACCCATACTTTTATTTGTAGTGTAAAGGTTTGACATTCATGATAAAGCACTGGCAAAACACGTACGGTTGGTTGCATACTTTGCTCTTCATATGTTACCGTATTTTGGAGTTTTTGAGTATCCACACTAACATCAATAATCATTAAAGAGTCTCTAATGCCTGAGTGTTCTTTGTTTATAGGCGTGCTTTGTTTTGAATTATTAGATAATGTAGATTATTTACTTTCGTTGAACTTTTCGACAAAAGGAATTTTGGTTGCAATAGTGGACATTATTAATTTTACTCGTTTTAATGAATCTCGTTACAAATTTATTTGTTTAGGAATTATTTTGTCATTGTCAAAATTATGCAATAGTTCGGTTACCTAATTTAATTACGTCGAGAACAATTTACTATATCTGATTAACCATTATTTGGAACCCGAAGAAGAATAATTGTTTGACAATTAGTTCAATACCATGATATTGTTGTTAACTGCTCGACGTTAGAGAACTTTAGTTCACCCAGGGTTGGTGGCTGCATCCCTGTGAATGCTAACTAATAATCTTCGCGTAATAAATAAGTATTCGACTAATTTTATATTAAAACGAACATTATATGTATGTGGGCGGAGTAAACTTATTTTTTTAATTTTGTAGTAACTGTAAAAGCTACATATACTTAAATTAAAATTATCATTTTCGGAATATATCAGAAAACTGTGATTTTTGTTTCCGTCCACGTAAAAAAAGACAACATTTCAATGAGTATTATATGAGTTGTGGTTTAAAGTAAGGTTACTTACTTTTCACCTCTTTAATATTGTAACGAATCTTATCTCTTTGTTATCGTATTTAAGTGCAAGATTAATAAACACAGCGGATTGAGTTACACTTATTCAACGGTATTAAATTTATTTTAACACATACAGTTACTTTAATTCGTACAAATATACATCAACTATTAAACGTTTAATTTATATCAACTTAACAGGACGAACAATCACTTGGAACTAATCCCTAAATTTATAATGACGCTTTTATATATGAAAAATAAATATTTTAGAAGATAATTCAATGTTCTCGAATAGAGTTCTTGAAACACAGAGATTTATTCATCAAACTCCAGTGGCGTAACAATAGGTATTTAATTTTTTTTTGAATTTTGTATTTTCGTCAAAAATATGTTAAAAGTATTAAACTATTTGTTTTTGAGATAATTGCAATTTGGGCAATGTTAGGCATTTGTTTAGACCCCATATTTTACCCATTTGTTTACACTCAATTTAATTAAAACAAAATACTTTTGAGTGATTTTCTTTCTTTTTAGTGCTAATGCGACTGTACTCGATAAACGTAGTTTCTCCTTTCTCAGCATACTAAATATGCTCATATTTCAGTTTGATTGAACAAAAAATAGTTTACTTAGGCATTACACACTGTGTAGGCTGTGATTTTTCGAAGAAGGGATTTAATTAACAATTAAATTAATTATTTATTACTGAAGTATTTTGTATAGGTATTTGTTAAAAATTTTATTAACATATTTTAAATATGTAAACAAATAGTCGCGTCGATTCTAAAACAGAATATTTGTTTTTTCTGCACTTCGCTGAGTTGTTCATTTGAAACTTATTATTTCTGATTTTAAACAATTATAATTAAATACTTGGACAAAATCAGACGATTGTGTGCTGGCTCTCTTATGTAAAATTTAATCCACATTTAGGTGGTAGGTTTTATTTTCACCTTCAATGGAAAAGTAGGAATTTTAACAAATATGAAACAGTGTTGCAAAAAATCAAGAAATCAGTAACACCTATTTCTAAAAGAGTTGAAATCCGACACTCATTTACATGACTTTTTTTATTCAATTCAAAACTTGATTCAATTTATAGTGTATTTCATGATCACAGTAAATACATAGATAAACTCTCTTCAAATAACACTAAAAGGACCAATAGAATATGCTCAATTTTGCAAGAGATTTTACACATAATTCTGCACATAATTATTAGAAAAACGGCCAAACTGCAAGACAAGGTAACCACAAATTATACCAAACGATATTTCTGTAGTTACCAAATTTATTGTAGGCCCTAAAGTATGACTTTACGTCCGGACGTCAGTACGTAAAATGTCACTTTTTCAATTGTCATCACTTTACTTCCGCAAATACTTCACAGCCGCACTTTACCTTTATCGCGTATGTCGAGACAAACCAAATTGGTTCTTATGTCAAATAAAAACGTTTTGTGTATTTTTAGTAAAAGTTCCATTTTCATTTATCGTGATACATTTTATACATTTATGATGAGCAGTAGTTCCGAAAGTGAAATTTGGCACTCCACCAGATGTGCTTGAAGAGAGAACGGCAGTGATAAAAAACATAGGTAAATGTTTGATGCAAGCGAAACATTAAATTTTTTTTGTCAATTATTTGTCTCCAGAAAAATTTAATATTTACCACGGTAAAGATGCTTTTTTTGGCCTTGCCAGTTTGCTGGCCTCAGCTGCGCTTTGGCTATCAAACGCTGACTCAGTCAAAAATGTGGACCTTTACGTCCTTGGTAAATAAATTAGTAAAAGTTTTATTTTGATTTATCGTGATACATTTTGTACGTTTATGATGAGCAGTAGTTCCGAAAGTGAAATTAGGCACTCATCCAGATGTGCTTGAAGAAGGAACGGCACGGCAGTGACACTTGATTTGCTACGTAAATGTTTGATGAATTGGTTCTGTAAGCGAAAAAAATTCTGTTTTGTCGATTATTTGTCTCCGGAAAAATTTAATATTTACCTCCGTAAAGATGCTTTTTTGCCATCCACCTTTACGTCCTCGGTAAATAAATAACTATTAGTCAAGCAGTAGGTATAGGTATTTCATCATCGGAGAGGAAATTTTCGGAATTTCTTCTGGAGCAACACGATACTTTTGGGGGCGAGTCTATATGGTACTGTTATTGATATCGTGATTGAAAAAATAAGTGTTTATACTTCATAATATTATTTATAACTTTATGTCTTTTGTATTATTAATATCTTCAACCTATTTGGCTCCATGCATCTACGAACCACAATTTTGAATATTTGACTGCAAAGTTTTTAAAATTAGATTTAAAAACTTCAATTGAATTAAATAAAAAAAATTTATTGCATTTTTCATAAATTTTGGTCTTCAGGGGCTTTCAAAGTACGACGCCTTTGGAATTAAAAATCGATATTTTGGATTTGTTTTGATTCACTCGATTATCTATAGAATAGATTTGATGTATAACTCTTTATTATTGCATCAATATACTGGCCATTACTAAACTTTATTGGTGCATTGGTGCACCAAAAGTGATAATAATTAATTTTATCGGATGTTTCTGCAAATTCGGACAAGATTTTTCCCTCGTCTAGAATTGCTGAAACGGTTCATTACATCCTGTTTTTCATTATGGTGGTTACTTGTGAATGTATTTAGAGCATAAAAATGTCAGTAACAAAAATTTTAACACAAAAACAATTGGAGTCTGCGTTAGAAGAGGTCATTGCTGAACTAGGAAATGATAGAAAACAAATTAGCAATGTATTCCAGCAAGCATAATGTATATTATAGGCAAGGAATTGTTTGAATTTTTTTCAGATAGATATTATTGATGCAGTCTACATCTCTCTCGATGTAGACCCCATGGACAATCAGAATCTAGATGAAGACATCCATTCAGGAAAATGAACCCATCGATATTGTTGGAACCTTTGAACTGCATTGCCATATTCATCAGATTTAGATGCAGTAAGGGACGACCAGGATTCGTCAAATGAAGGCGACTTGGCGCCTAAGAGTCAAAGTCTACAACCAGATTCTGTCGATTCTGAACCTCAGTGGAAAAACAGCGAAATTCACCAACTTCTAATGATAGCGAACCTCCAAAAAATGAACTTTTAAATTGTATAGGTATTTTGTTATTGTTATCTGGGTTACGATTTGTTACCTCAAATTTCAATGTACTTCACCGACGTAGATAAGGGAGTGGATTTGCGAATGTTAAAAAAATATGCATTTGTCCGATGACAGTAATTTAAACAAAAATGTGAAATTCGCAAAAGTTAGATCATTTTTTACGCTAGTTAACAAAAAAAATTTGCAGTTTAATATTTTTCCATTTAATTTTCCTATTGATGAACAAATGGTTTCTTACTACGGAAGACATTCGTGTAAAATGTTTATAAACGGTAAAGTGGTAAGATTTGGTTTCAAACTCTGGTGACTTGCTTCATCAGAAGGCTCTATATTTTATTCTCTTTTGAGTTTTACTTTTAGTATAAGGCCATTACTTGTAAATGATTAGTTTGAATAAATATGTAAATTTTTTTCTTGGTTAGTGGTTTTAAACGTGTTAAAAAAAATTAATATTGCTCCCTAAACCCTTCTGTACGATCATGTTTACAGCTAATCAAAGGGACCCCACTCGTAGTAGAGAACAATATGTAAACGAACACATTAAATTGATGAATGAATCGAGCGATCAAAATATTACCATTTTTCCTCGCCTGGTATTATCTTTCTAGTAAATTTTCTCTACCAGCATAGCATAACTGTTTTTTTTTTTATTGATTTGCTCAATCTTCCGTTCATTCTTTGTTCCATTAATTACTTATGTCATTAATCGATGATACAAAAATGATTACCTGCTCACAAAATTGAAGAATAATGATATCCATAGTTATCATATTAATTAAATTCATTATATTGTTAGATGGCTCAATTTATTTCATATTGCCTTGTCAATTCGAATAAAATTGATTTATTAGTGTTACGAATAAAAAATAAAATTTCCCAGAAACAGTTGTAAAATCAGCAAAAACGTAAATAATTATATGACCGGGCACCAAGAGAAAGTCTAAACAAGATAAATCTGTCAGAAAACAGAACATAATGTATCGATTAAATTTAGAAGTCGCAAGAAAGTAAAATAAATTGTAACTCTAAGAATCGATGGATCATCAATCAGCGCTAGAGTTTTGACTGACTCTAAAATTAAAATTTATGGAAGTGCAATAAAATTCACCACCAAAAAACGTTTTAATTTTATTGGATGAAGTAATAAAACTGCTGGAAACCACTAGACTACATAGAAAAATCGCAGACAAGGAGATACGTTTAAATACGACTAGTGTAAAGTGTGAACGAAATCCTGCTGCAACAAAAATAAACATTCGTTTACGCACACTTTTGCCCAATGATTATACCAAGATATAAGTTAAACCGCAAAGGAAGCTTTTCCGGAAATTGTAACACGGGAGGCTCCGTTTAAAGTTCACAAAGTGCTTAGAAGAAATTTTAATACGACACAGTATAGTTGTATTCAAATCGGCAGTTATTGCGATTATGAAAAATTACGAACACAAAATTTCTGTTAATTGTCGACGAAACACTCGCGTTCAGAAACATAAGCTCCAGCTCCGTAATATAAATTATAGTAAAATAAATAAACATTAAACACTATTAAAGCATCGTTCGTTTCGTTCAATCTAGTAAATTATCGGCCGGCATGAACGTTTATTTATACAGTGTTTTACTTGTTTTCAATTAACGCTTATGAGTTCGGCCGTATCGCGTAAATTGCAGAAGAAAACTAAAACAGGTCAAAGCGGTAAAATTTCGATAAAGGCAGTTACTCATTGGAAAATCGCCTATTATGGAAACCTTCTTTAGCAAACATCCAGGTGCGATTCATCGACGTATTAAAGCTCAAGTGGAACCCGTTGAAGGTACGTGTTCAATATAGAGTCTGTTAATTTGTAAAATAATGACTTTTGTTTTCTTTCAGAAAGTTGCGCTTCAAACGAATTCAAAACGAATTCAACAATTTGAGCAAAAAGTGAAGTGCGAACCTAGAGACACAGTTGTTGATTTAATATCTCCAACGAACTACAGTAAGTATTAGTTGAAAGTGTATTTGGAATTCAGTTAAAAAATTGATATTTTGTTAACACCAAATGCTGTTATTGTAAAAAGGTGTGGTGGTATGTGTAACGGTTTCAACGTTGTTTGCCGGTGCAAACGAAAGAGACGAAGTTTTATATTAAAACTGTTCAGGACAACGAACCATTGCAACTCTATTTCCGTGATAGAAGATGTGAAATGAGATGTAACTGTTTGCAAACGTCAAAGGATTGCAACGATCTTCAAACTTACAATAAAAATAAATGTTCATGCATTTGTAAAGATCAGGTAAGTTCTTGTATAAAAAAATTTCAAAAAAAGTCATACGTTTTTTTCGCTTTTGCAGATTGCATACAACAACTGCATAGAAAACCAAAATGAAAACACTTTTTGGGATGATAGTACGTGTTCGTGTGTTTGTCAGCACAATAGGTCTTGTACGACAGGAACACTTTGGAATGAAAGTGAATGCAGGTAAGGAATAAGAATTTCACTTCGCAGCCTTGATTTTAAACAAGACATTCATTGCAGATGCATAAAAGACCCAGAAATAACTCGGAAGACAGTATTATTATAAAAAAATTATAAAAATATCTAATTTATTATTAAATTATTTTATTATTTGTTATAAATAAAATTTTTACTGACCTCGTTTTTAATACTTTGCGGTAATGTTCTAAACCAATTGACGTATCACTTTCTTCTAGTAGTTCATTTGAGTCACATTAATTTTTGAAATTAATCATGACTGATTTTGGTATGGTATGAACCATGTTGAATTTAGAAGAGAAATCGTGACGTAAACGTCATAGTTATTGTTTGAATAAAAAAATTTGACGTAAGAAGATCCACAGTGTGTTTATTAAAGTAGTTGTTAATGTCATCGCGTGACAAACTTTTCCAGGCCAAGCTCAAATAATAATAAACAAATGGTGACGTCTGAGCGGATTCATCGTCAGCATCATCAAATATTTTATATAAAAAATGTTTTGATGTAGCAATTACGCAACTACTTTAAAGAAGCAAAAACATGATGTAAGCGTCACCGAATTTTCTTCTAAGGATGACATTTATGTAACGTTTTATTGACGTGGATTGCAATAAATGTATTTGACTAAAATAAATAAATTGAATAAATGTTATAGTTGACTTGAAACTTCACATTAACAGTACGCACGTATATACAGTCCAACATGCCTAACCGGAAACTGTGTAAAACAAACCTCTATAAAACGCACATATTTATTGTCTTGCATCAAGTTTAGTATTTGTGAAAGTTAAATTGGTATTGTATTATTAAACTATTCCTTAATGCCAAGGAAACACAATTTGGCAAACGGCAACATACGTAGAGAGACATTCATGAGAAGGACATAAGTTTATTAAACTTTGATTAACAGAAGCAATATGACTAAATTACAATTAAATGAAGAAAACGTATAAATTGTTACCTTACAGTATACGTACAATTTTGTTTTACTTATTATTATTTTCACGCCAATGAAGTTTATCTAATATTTTGCAATTTTAAAGTAAAATAATTATAACAAAATATTCCAGGACTAAGCTTATTCAGCTTAATTGAGGTACTGCCTCCCAGATTATATGAGATTTTGGCATTCCTTTCCAAGGCTTGCAATTGCTGGAAGTGAAAATTATCTTAGTACAAATAAATTTATGTTCATTGTTGTTTAAGTTAAAAAACTTATAATTTTGACAAAATTTGATAATAGAGTATTTTTATAATGATTCAAAAAATTCGTCGAGAGTAGAAATGAAATACCACTTGCCCCTGGGCATCACTAAATTGCATTCATTTTTCTTCACTAATCTGTCTCGGTTTTACTAAACCCTAAGTCATCCACGGTGTTTGCTCGTATACTAGTCAAAAATAATTGTATGTGAAATAATATAAAATTAATAAACACGAGATCAATTCAATGGTAATGTAAATAAGTAAGTAAGTAAGAGACTACCGATTTTTATTGATGCAGGTAAAGTAATGCAAATAAGTCTGAAATTGGTGGATATTGGTATAGGGAACCTTGTAGTGATTTCAAGGGAATTGTTTAACCCGTTTTATTGCAGAAATAAAATACAGGTGATCCATTTAGAATAACGTAGTAATTGTATAAAATATTGTATTGTCATGAAACTCTAAATTAACAACACCCTGTAAATAAACTTTATATTAAATAATTCGTATCGATGGCACCCCTAATTGTGAATTAACAGACAAAAATGCGTTAGCTAATTTTTGGCGATTAAGTATAATAATGTTTTAAACCATACTAATTTCGCAAACAAAGCCATTTAAATCGATAACTATTAAGAATGGGTATAGGGAAGCCTTAATAAACACATAACTTTGATATAGCACGCTTTTTTGGAACACCCTGTATATATTTGACTAATTTAGAAAAGTAACCGTCACTAACCTACGTACTCCTGCCAAATAATTTTTTCATATCATTTTTCGTTTTCCCAGTAAGCTCCGTCCCGTTGAGCGTGGCCCACTCTGTATACTTTGCCACTAGACCATACTATTGCAACAAACACTTAAAAGGATAAAAGGAGCAATAATAATCAAGGAAAAGAATTAATAAATATGTGCGAAAAGAGGATAGACAATATTGAACGGAAGTATGGCGGAAGGAAGAGGGAACATAATATACAGCGTCATCTCTAAAGTCCGCACCAAATGGGAAACTTATTTATTATGGGTTTTTCGATAAAAAGTTATTCTTCATAAAAGTTTGTGCATCCCCTAGAACTAAAAATGCACCAACAAAATGTAGCGAAAGACGCGTATGCCCTTATTTCAGTAAATATCAAAAAATTTAGTGCCTCAATATCATTGAAAATGATATTCTGACTTGTTTTGAGCAATTTTGGTGTCAACAAAAATCAAAAAACTTTCCACCAAAAGTTTTTTCTAATGAATAAAAATTTTCCATAATTAGCACAATAATTGGGCAATTTGTAAATTACACGCTCTTTTAAATAAACTGTTGTATACAATATATGTCGTTTAATTATCATTTAAAGCAAATCTTTTTCTTATAGCCACCATTTTAAAAAAATTAAAATTTCGCCTAGATGACCATGACTTCAAATCGTGACGTTTTAAATGAAGAACAACTTTTCCAAATAAAATTTTTTGATATTTACTGAAATAAGGGCACTTTACTCTTGACCTTGCACCTGGTATATTACGCGTCTTTCGCCACATTGTGTTGGTGCACTTTTAGCTTTAGAGGATGCACAAACTTTTATAAAGAATAACTTTTTATTGATAAAACCCATAATAAAGAAGTTTCCCCATTTGGTGCAGACTTTGGGGATGACGCTGTATAACAGGAGGAGGACAGTTACAGACTATGTGAAAATAACAGGGGTGTGTTCAGGGAATATAGAGACATTTATAATAGGATGAAGATGGAAGACGACGAAGTATCTTGTACTTGTATTGTGTGTATTGAAACCGGGTGCAGTGGTGGATTGGTCTTGAGAAAGCATTTACTTTTAGGTTTAGGAAAAACCAAGAACCTAAAATACCAACTCTTCCTCACTTTAAATACCTAAACAAATGTGTATTGATGTGTAGTGTGAACGTGAAAAGGATCACGAAAACGCTGTAACTCGATCAGGTGTAGGAGGTAAAAGATGGAGGAAGCAATAGAGAATAATAGATACTTACAGAAAAAGAAAAATGTGGCATAAATAAGTAGTAGAACGGAGAATGTGAAGGACCGAAGTAGTTAAAAGAAATAGGGAAACGATGGAAAAAGGTAGCGTAGATATAGATGAACGTAAAGGTTAATAAAGGTTTAAAAAAGATTATAAAAGAAGAAAAGAGTGACATAAGAGAGGAGTTAAGGAAGAGAAACGAAATAAAGATGTGTGAAAACAATGGGGAATAAGAAGAAAGATATTGAAACAAGGCAGTTGTAGCTATAGATTATATATGCGAAGAGACGAAAAAAGGAAATGTCTAAGGCAGGGGATATCGATAAAATCTAGCTTGTTTTTGATGTTCATACTTAATTTAAAAGAATCAATAAGGAGACATCACAATGGGGTCGTAATTGTAGAAGAGCACTGGCTTACGCGTGTAGGAAACAATGAAAAAAAATAAGGAGAGTTATTGTGGGAGTTATTAAGAAGGAAATAATCGAACTGCAAATGTGGAGATAACAAAATGATAATGATTTAAAAAAGAAGGACGGGGAATAAGTACAAAGTACTAAGTGAGAGAAGTGAAGGTACTGGATAAAGTGTGATTAGGTATTTAGTAGTTGGTAAGGGGTGTAATGGTGTACGGAGCGGTGAATGGAGATAGAAAAAGAAACAGGAAAAGTGCTGGAAGTGCAAATTAGAGAAACACCAGGTTATAAGCTAGCCATATAGTACGAATAAAAATTAATAAAAGAACAGGAAATGTAATACTGCACAAATGCTGACAGAAGGAGAGTGAGGGATCAAAAAGGTCATAGATATGTCGATAAAATTATATTACGGAAGAGGTTATGCGAAGAAAAAAGTGAAAAGGATATATCTATACGCTGCTATACCTATAAAGCAGCGCTAAGATAAAGAAAAGAAAATTTAAGGAAAGTTATGGAAATAACGGGGAGTAAGAAAAATTATGAAGAGGGAAAATCTAGAAAAGTGCAAGATGAAGTTAAAGGAAACAGTAGACAAGAAAATAATAAAAACAGAAATAATGAGAAAAATAACGATGAATGGTGAAACGAAAATGTGACTGAGCAAAACAAGAGTTAAAAATGGACCATAGACAAGAACAAAAGTAGGAAAAATACGTGGAAGAAAACACGAGAGGATAAGTAAATGTTAGGAAATACTTTTTATTAAATTTTGGAGAAGTGGTAGAAAAGGAAAATGATGAAAACGGAGAACATTTTAGGCGAGGTGTGTTGGAAAGGAAAGTGCTCGAAGAATGCGATCGATAAGCTCTAGTTTTTGATGTACACAGAAGAAGTATCACAGTGGGGATGTGCAAGAAGTAGCGAATTATATGTTAGTGATAGAAAACAATGAAAAAGACATTAGGTGGGTTATCGGAATGTGTTATAAATAAACAAACGGCAAATGTGGAAAAAAACATGACAGTGACTCAAAAAAAAAGAGAAGAAAAAATAAGTGGACAGTGATGATAGGGGCGAATGAAGATTATGAAAATATTTAAAGTATTCAAAGTGGTCATTAAGCGTAATTACAAAGACGCTGGGTTATTTAGTGGGAGAAGAAAAACTAAAAATGCTGACAGGAGTAGAAGACGATGAAGAACATTAAATGTAAATACTACACAAATACTGAAACGAGAGGCGAAAACGAGCGGTGAAAAAAAAAATGAGTCCAAACGTTTATGTAATAATAAAATAATGAATAGTTAATTAAAAAGTGAATAAAAATTTTTAAAAAATCATTCAATCAGTGACCTTGGTCTCCTTTTTCATCACCGTTGGCAAATGTGATTAATGAATGTTTTCTAATAGGTTGTTTTCCTGATCAATTAAAAACTGCAAAAATAGTTCCGGTTTTTAAACAAGGAAATCCAAATTTAACTAGCATCTATAGACCTATCTCATTCTTATCAATCTTTTCTAAAATTATTGAAAAAGTAATATATAAGAGAGTATACTGTTTTTTGTAAAAAATAAATTATGGTCAACAAGTCACTTAGATTTCTTGCAGGGTAAGTCTACCACAGATGTTCTTACAACTTGTTTTTTTACCTACACAATCAATTAGATAAAAAAAAAATTAATTTCTGGAGTTTTTTTTGATGTAAGTAAAGCGTTTGACATCATTAATATAAATATATTGTTAATTAAATTGAAAAGTACGGAATACGTGGTAAAGGTTTACAATTGTTACGATCGTACTTAACTGGCAGAACCCAGAGGGTTTGTATGCAGTTTGTTGAAGATGAGAAAATAACAGATTTTTTTTCTCATTCAATCGACGTTAATCAAGGGGTACCACAAGGATCTACACACGGACCACTATTTTTTTATTGTATATACTAATGACGAAACAACATGTTTCAATACCCAAGTTAATGCAATATGCGGACGATACTTCGTTTTTAAATGCAAGTGATGATATAGATTATTTATCACATAGCACAACCCAAGGCCGTAAATAAAACGTTTGACTGGTGGCGTGAAAATTTTCTTATTCTAAATGAAAAAAAACTGGAATTCTATTTTTAGTAACAAAGATGATAGATCATTTGTAGTTAAATTAAACGGCAAATCTATTCAACAATAAAATTGTATACATTTTTGGGAGTAAAAATAGACTCTAAGTTAAAATGTCATGACCAAATTCAATGCATAGTGTCAAAGCTTAACTCGGCTTGCTATGTTATTAGGTTTTTAAGTGATAATCTTAGTCTGCATACGGTTAAAATGTATTATTTTTCGTGCATCCAAAGTGTTTTACAATACAGCATCATGTACTGGTACCACTCGACTTCAATGGCAAAAGTATTTAAGGCTCAAAAAGAATCATTAGAGTCATGTTCAAATTAAAGTATGGAACCTCTTGTAAGACTTACTTTAAAAGCCTTCAGATAATGACACTTCCATGTCTTTATATACGTATACTGTTGCAAACTATGTTAGAACACACTTGACCCATTTTACTTGTAATAAACAAATATACAATTGTATGGACACAAGGGACGGTACTAGCTTTGAGTATTCCGACACATCGATCTTTTCAATTTGAAAGAGGAATATATTATAATTGCATTAAAATCTACAATGCACGGTAAATATACAGTAAAGGGGACCCACCTCCGATGACCTTAAATTTCACATATATTGTCAAGTACACCCTCCCGAGCAATTTGTAAGTAATTTACTCGGGGGTCATTGTTTGTTAAAAGTTATTAACGAATAAAGTTAATGTATTAGTTAAGGTCTACTACGCTCTCTAAAACGTAGAATATAAATGAAGTAAGAATAACAGCAATAACCTGTAAACATCTCTAAACAAGTGTTGGAGATAGAGTAAGCGTTCTCATAATAGAAGACGTCTCGAATGTACACGGTGTGGTACAATTGAGATTCCATTGTACGGCTGTTATCACCACCTTCATTTGTTAATAACTTTTTAAGAAACAACAAAAGTAAAATTACTTGCAAGTTACTGGGAGGGTGTCCTTGACAATATGGCAAAGACGTCGAATGTACAAAGTGTCATGCTATTCAAATTACAATATTTATCACATCTTTAATGGTGAATATCTTTTTACCGACGTGACCCCAATTATGTCAGAGGGAAAAGTTGTTCCGCATCGGAAGCCGCGTCCAACGCACCTATTTAGAAGGCGATCGGAGGTGGGTCCCCTTTTTGCTGTATATCAGAATATCAAAAAATGTAATAATAGTTCATCTTTAAAATTAAACTAAAAACCATCTTCTAAATTGCGCGTATTATAGTGTGTCGGAATATTTTGGAAGTAGTATCTAGCTAATTTTGTTGTTATAGTATTAATTTGTAGTTGTACTTACATTAATAATATATTTAAAATGATCACTCCATTATTGACAATGTCAAATTTTCTATAACAAATTTTATGGCAATAAATTATTATTATTATTTTTACAGGGTCCTTCATAAAGGTGGAGGTGTAATAAAACTGTCTTTAGACTAAGTTGCCGACGTTTCGCTCCAAACATACGGAGGCTTCATCAAGCTTCCTTTAGGTAAAATTTATTTTTATTTAAGATTGATTAAAATTTTCACAATAGTAGAAAATAATTCTTTTGTTATAATTAATTGTTTATGTTACTGTTTATTATATTATTCTAAATATAATTTCATATTTTATTTAAATGTTTTCCATTTTTTTGTATGGCTTTCATTGTTTTGCTAAATTCCTTCGTATGTTTTACTGTATTTTCTCTTTGTTAAGTTTCCCATACTTTTCTACTGTCATCTATTACCTACTTATTCTCTTCTAAAGAATGTGCTGTTACATCACAGATGCCTTTCATTACATCCGTTCTATTTCAAACAGTCTGCCCTACGTTGGGCACCAAAAATGGTTTAAATTAACTTCTTAAATTATTGATACCCTTCAACGCATGTTCTTCTTTATATTCATAGCAACTGCTAATATTTAACTTTGTACGTTTGTTTATTTTTCTTTGATACTGAAGTAAAAAATTAAATGTCGTGGTTCAAGGTTTCCGTTTGGATTGAGGTTTTGAGAACACTGACTCTACTATAATGGCTTTGTTTTAAGGTTATCTCATTAGTGTTGGTGTTTTGAATTGGGTTATTATGTCGACATACAGTTTTCCCAGTCGATTTGTAAATTTTTATTCTCATAACTATATTTGTAGATTAAGAGTGGTATCGACTATAACTACTTAGGTTACACATTCATTGGTACATAGTTCTCGTCGGAAGTAATCTTGAAATATTTTTGAGTTCAATTGGAATTATGCTATTGAAACAAATACCGTTTTTAAATTTATTCGCTATCATCCAAAAGCAGTGTAATTACAAAGATAAGTAAACCTTTTCAAATGTAATCGCCAAAATTAGTCCACGTGTAGTGCCAATATTTCGGATTACCTCTAGGATCTAACGGCTTGTTTGTAGGAGGAATGGCTGTTTTCTTAATTCCTCGACGCGTTTTTTGAAGTGCTCTTAACACCTCAGGATACCTGGAAATATTATTTTATTAAAATGAAAACTCGCTTAAAAATTAAAATACCTATTAGCTAAATTGTAAATTTCGCACGGATTCAATTTGACGTTAAAAAGGCATGGCGCGTTAATCGGTTTACATGGAGTTAAAATGTCATTTTCTTCTATGCGATCGGTGCAATTTACTTTAGCCTGATTGCGTAAATTCTGAATTTTACTTTTGTTTGCAATTTTACCTATTAAAGATAAAGACTTCGCTGCTGGAGAGTTTAGAATGCTATTTACATCATAGTTGAGAGTTCTACCGCTTGGTCCGTACCATGAATCCCAAGCACCGCGATAAGTAGAACCTCAAAAATGCGTTTTATCAAATACCTGTTTCGATTATAACACGTAAATACCATTTAAATATTTCCAATCCAGTGAAGTAAGGGCAGCAATACCAATTCATCGTCGATATTGTGTAAGATTTCTGTTCTCGTGAATTGGTGTTATTACTTAAAGAAGGCCACAAATCTAAACCGTCCAATTTGGTTAATTTGCTAAGAAATTACTCAATAATAAATAGAATTTTAAGATGAAATGGATGTTACTACATCGCCACCGGCTGCGTGATAGAGGGTTGGCAACCAATCGGTGATGTGCATGTTTTGCAAAGAGACTCTTTGATTTTGAGTAATTAACGGCTCCAAAAACCCTGCAGCTCTAACGCCACCTTCCCAAAGAGTATCTTTAACACCTCTTAACGGCCAATTAGAGGCGGCGTTAATGTTAAAACCATCAGCAGGACCGCCGTTGTCGCTGCTAAAAACTATGATACTGTTTCTAACATACCGTTCAACTGGAGCGCTGCACTACCTTTCCTACAGATTCGTCCAATTTCGTCAAAACGCCTTTAATGATAGAATTCCATAATTGTATAACAAAATACATTATTTTATCATTTTTACCAGCAAAACGTCTTCGATGATAATTGGTAATGTTTGTAAACTTCGCTACGTAATTATCTGACACCGGTAAAGGATTATACGATTTCCTGAATGGACGGCAGCGTGTGCAAAATACAAAACAACGGTGCGGTTTTTGTGATTTAAAATAATGTTCTCTGCCTCTTTTGTAAACACGTCGGTTGAGTATTCGCCGTGCAGATCCCACGCCACTTGCATATTCCGTCGAAAATCTAAACCCCAGACGCCGTTCTCCATTGCTGTGTGGTCGGAGTAATCGTGATGACCAGTCCAAAATCCTAAAATCAGGCATTAAAGATTTATTTTTAAAATAATTTTTGGAAATAAAATTTAAAAAACTAAACTGAATGTCAGTTAATATAAAGTTTTCGAAAATTTTGTTCAATTCATTTCTTTGTCATATATACCAATACGACAAAAATGTGCATGCTTTGTGGCGACGTTATCTTTCGACATGATGAACTTTAATAGAGTAAAATGTTACACCAACTACGAAAATCTCAACCACAACTATAAGAACAGACTAGAATCAGATCCAAAGTAGCAAACTAGCCAAAACGTTGATAAAAAAATTAACTAGATTTTTCTGTTGCCTCCATAAGAATATCCTAAATTTGGAAAATATCAACTAGTAAACAAAAATTAAGAAGAAAACCACAATAATAAAAATATTTATCAAAGGAAAGGAACACCAACTCAATTCTGAAAACTGCACCAAAACTTTACTGACACGTGTTTCAACAGCTATCGCTGATGATAACAGCTTAGCTGTTGAAACACTTGTCGAGTAAAGTTTTGGTGCAGTTTTTGGTGTTTGTTGGTTAAAAATATGTATGATACCACACGTAAAAATCAATTTTTAAAAATTTGAATAAATTTTCAAAGTACCAATAATCCTAAATCGCACAATAATAAATTGTTTTTAAAAGGGTTTTCTATAAATATTAACATTTCATAAACTGACTCATAAATAAAATTTAATAATGAGAGTGTTCAAAACCTTTCGAAAATTAAAATACTTGAAAGTCTAACATCACAATTTTTTCAAATGTTTTATTGCGCTTTTGAGTGTTTTGTTAAGTTATGAACAAAATATACCGGGAGATTCAGCTAACCCGTTCATTAGAAGTTTATGGACTTCCCGTTGAAATATTTGTTTAAAATTTGAAATAGGGATTGCTCAAAAGTTCTATTTAATTAAAATATTTCAGCTCTTCTAGCACTTCCGGTTACATCGGAAGTGGCTACCAACTTTCTTATTTTAAATAGAATGATATATTTTTTTGTATATTTAGATTCTACGCTAAAATCTGAGTTACTTTCATGTAGCACAACCTATATGAAAAATCAACTGTTAAGTTTTTTAAATGATGTGTAATTTGACATCTAATTATTTACAGGGTGTTCAAAATGTTTGGCTAAATCTAACTAACTTCAACTGCCCAAAAGTCAATTTTTTTGGAACACCCTGTATCTTGTTGCTCTATGTGATGGAGAATTTGGTCTACAATCCATAAGGGTTCCCTATACCTATCTGTTACCATTTTCCTGCTATCGATGTATTTACATTCGACACACAATATTTCTCTATTTTATTAAATAATTTCTGACTAGTGGTCTGTGGAAATTAAAACAATGTGCCTTATTTATCAAACTTGTAAACGTCGACGTGACACATTATACACGATATGGAAATCCACCAAGAATATTCGAATGAAGACATACTAAATTTATTTTTATTCATGGAGAATGTTACAAATTATTGAAAGAACTTGCCGTTTGTTTAACGAGTGATATCCACACTTGCGACCTCTAAATAAAACTACGTTTAAGAGAATAGAAGCAAATTTTAAACAATTTGGAATTCAATGTACTAGAACACGCCTCAAGGTAGTCACCGGTGATCAAGACAACGAAATAAATGTATTGGCATATTTTAATGCAAATCCACATGCATCGATCAGAGCTGCGTTTGAAGATTTGGGACTGTCCTACTCGTCGATACAGAGAATTTTGGCACAACGTAAAATGCATGCTTTTTCTATTATAAAACTACAAGCTTTTCGCCCAGGTGACGAAATACGTCGTGTAGCATTTTGTGAAAGCATTTTATTGAAAACGAAGAAAATTTTTGAAAAAATTATTTGGACCGATGAGTCAAAATTTAGTAGAGAATGAATCATTAATAGGAAAATTGGCATTGGGCAGAACAAAATCCTCGGATGGTGCGCGAAGGTAACTTTCAAGACACATTTAGTTTTAATGTTTTTTGTTTAATTATGGATAATCGTGTTTGTTTTGAAGTGTATGACGAAAATTTAAATTCTCGCAAATATTTAGAAATGCTTAGAGTAGTGGTTTCAAATTTTTGGAAAATTTACCCCTAAATCTTCTAAATTCATGTTGGTACCAAATGGATGGTGCTCCAGCCCATTCAACCCATGAGGTTTATCAAGAATTATCTCATATGTTCGAAGATCGTTGGTTTGGACGCAATGGTCCATCTCTATGGCCTCCCAGATCACCTGACCTAACACCCCTGGATTTTTTATGGGGGTATGTCAAGACTAAAGTCTATTCAAGGCCAGTCCATAACAGAGATGATTATTACATCGGGTTCGAACTGCCTTCGCTGAAGTAGATGTGCAAATGGTTCAAAATCCACAATAGCTGAAGTTAACAGAAGAGTTTTATTGTGTTTAGAAAACCACGGACGTCATATCGAACAGTTGCTAAATTAATAATTAAATCAATTTTGCAATGTAATTTTATTTAGAGGCCATAAATGTAGATATCTCTCGTTAAGCAAACGGCAAGTTCTTTCAATAATCTTGTAACATTCTCCATGAATAAAAAATAAATTTAGTATGTCTTCATTCGAATATTCTTGGTGGATTTCCATATCGTGTATAATGTGTCACGTCGACGTTTACAAGTTTGATAAATAAGGCACATTGTTTTAATTTCCACAGGCCACTAGTCAGAAATTATTTAATAAAATAGAGAAATATTGTGTGTCGAATGTAAATACATCGATAGCAGGAAAATGGTAACAGATAGGTATAGGAAACCCTTATGAAGATTGAAAGACCACTTAATTCTCCATCACATAAAGCAACAAAATACAGGGTGTTCTATTTAAAAAATTGACTTTTGGGCAGTTGAAGTTAGTCAGATTTAGCCAAACATTTTAAACACCCTGTAAATAATGAGAAGTGAAATTACACACCATTTAAAAACTTAACATTCCTAAGTATAGCCCAAATTTTGTTACTATAACTTTTTCAATAATTGACAAGCGTTTGAAAACAATACTACAAAACTTATTTTTCTCAAAAAAATGAGAATATCTCAAAAACTATTGATTTTTCATATAGGTTAAAATACATAAAAGTAACTCATATTTTAGCGTAGAATCTAAATATACAAAAGAAATATATCATTCCATTTTAAAATAAGAAGTTGATAGCCACTTTTCCGGTGTAACTGAAAGTGCTAGAAAACTGAAATATTTTAATTAAATAGAACTTTTCGAGCAATCCCTATTCAAAATTTTTAAACAAATATTTCCAACGGAAAGCCCATAAACTTCTAATGAACCGGTTAGCTGAATCAGCCTATAGAATAGGTACCATATGTAAAAAAAAATTGTATTTTTTAAAATAATTAACTTTTTTTTATAAATTAAAAACTTGAAAGCCAAATACCTAATTTTTCGCAATTGGAAACCAATTTATATTGCATTTTTTCAATGTAGCTATTATTAAAATCTGAATAACAAAATAAGAAGATAACATGTAAATCTAAACTTTTGAAATCATTTAGTTATGTAATACAGTAACCACGTGATCTCTATTTAATAATACAATAACAACAGTAATAAGGAAAAATATATAGTAAAATCTCTAAATAGCGGTCACTAAATTTGCTGCAAACTGTCCGGTATATAAAGATGGCCGTTATTGGGAGGAACAATTATTTCTATGCGTTGTTTATTAAAATCTTTTAAGTATGGAACATAATACGGTTCGCTATACGGTACTATACATCTGCATTAAAAATAACTATAATGTGTTGATGCATATAATAATTAGACCATATAATAATAGTGCAGTAAATAGAGATATATTTTTGACAAAATAATAGTAGGATACCAATCATGCCATGTAATTGTAAATAGTATAAAGTATATATGCAAAGAAATGCGTTTTTTTCAACTTACCTAAGTGAAAAGTAATAAACCAATGTTAATGGTGTAAAAGAAAAGTTATAGAAGATAAAAATCTGAATAAAATGAGCACCAATTAGACAATTCCTTTTCGGTATAACACATGAATTTAAGGTACTTATACTATTTACAATTACATGGCGCAGGTATTCTACTATTATTTTTGTCAAAAATTTACTAACTATTTGCCCTATTGACTGGGTAAGTATAATGGAAGAGTCATACATATTGAGTACATAATACATACATTTAGATAATATGTACCTATTTTCTAATTGCTTGTTATACCTATTACAATAATTAATTACATACATATATATACTATTAAATTACATTTTTGTGAAATATTTTTGTATTGAGGTTTGTTTTACATTTTTAAGTTTAGTTTGTGAAACAGAAGATTCACATTTTGATAAAATTTGAAGTACTTTACCACTAGCTCACTCTTATCATTAGAAAATAGAAAACTTTGCACATCTCTTAGTTTCTCACTTTTTCACCATTTCACCATATTTGACATAAAAACTTTGGATTCTTCTGCACCACTTTCATTGTTCGAATCACAGCCTTCTCTATAGTCTAATTCACTGATTATATCTTGAATACTTAAATTGGGGCTTTCGGTCAAAATATCACAACCAACAGATGCATAATTTTCAAGGCTTACACGTTGATTAATTCTAGTAATACAGAAAGCTGAGCTAGTGGAATTTCGTCTTCTTCATCGAAATCTTCTTGCAGGACCTTTTCCCGAAAATTCTGCTTTCGCAAAACGTTTAGTAATTGTAATAAACAAAACGTTTCTAAGGCTACTGATATTCAAACTAAAGCGCTGGTTAAATTGATACTTTTTCCGCATCTTCAAAAAGACGTTCGGTATTTGTGAATGTTAGCAGCATTTTGATTAAAACTTCCTGCAGGCCATCTTAAAGTTTTTGATAATTCCTAGATCCAGTGACTGGCAATGTGGTGTTTGGGGTAGAAAAACAATGTTCACATTTTCAAGAGTCACTTTGAGATGAGAGGTGGCATTATCCAGAAATAATAAGACTTTTCTATTTTTTTTCATTTTTTCATCAATTTTTTTAGCCAGGAAGTCATAATCTTACCGTTATCCAAGTTTTTTATCAGATACCATTCTAAAAGCAATTTGTTGATGTGAGAGCCTTTAAAGCATCTTGGGTGTTTACTTTTTCCAATGATTAACGGATTTTCCTTATCACCTTCCACATTTGTGCAAAATAAAATTGTCAATCTTTATTTTGCAGCTTTTTTTTACCACTTTTTAAAGAGAACGTTTTGTTTGGCATCGCAAAAGTCTGGTCTCGTCAGCATTGTACACATTTTTGGGTGCATACCCTTCAATATTACTGACACAACTTTGCTTTCCAAACTTCAACAGTGTCCAGGTTAATATCAGCTGACTCCCCGAAAATTGTTTTCAAGGTTATGTTATGTCTTTGACAAAATTTCTCAAGCCACCCATTTGCAACTTTAAAATCCGTCATTTTTTAATTTTCAGTAACTTCCAATGATTTCTCTTTTATTAAAGGTTCAGATATAGGAATATTTTTTATTCCTAGCTTTACAAAACCAATTGTAAACTACTCGGTCAATTTCTAAACCTTCAGTTTTAGGAAATTTTCTCTTCTGATCTGTATTGAAACCTTCTTCAAATAGCTTTTGTAATCACATTTGTTTTTAAAATAATGTTAACTTGTGTTCTTCCAACACTAAATTTTTCAGCCAACTTACTAGCACTGGTATTGAACTTTTCACTTTCCACAATTATATCAATTTTCTTTAAGAGACAAACGTTTTCTTTTAGCGACATTGTAATTTTCTGTACGTCTATAATATGTAACAGCACTGTTGAACATACTATGTACAAAATACGATTTTTGGGCTGAGCTTAATGAGCCGTTTAATTGCCCTTTCTCTGTAATTACTTAACCCAATGAAACAATTATATATATTCACAAACTGCTGTTGTCTACTAATGACCTTACTTTCGAATGGCCGGAAATGGGAGGAAGAATTACATGTATTTTTCAAGAAAGTTTACAAATAAGTGGCCGTGACCGTTACCAAGAGGTGGTCGCTATTAGAAGGGTCATTAATGTGGATATTTCGTATAATTGGTTTTTGACTTGGAAAACTTGGCCGTTTTAAGAGGTGGCCGAAAATAGAAGTTTTACTGTATAACATATTCTGTAAAATAAAAATTTTTGTAACTTTTACTTTAATCACTTCGAAATCTTCACTTCTTTTCGAGATAAAAGCATCAACATTTTTTAATTGTAGCATAATGATGCTTAGTTGCCCAACATATTGCTTTACACATAATTTTATTTTATTTTTTGCCCACGATTTATTAGCCCTTCACACTATTAGTTAATATGATGATTGTAGGGTAGACGTAGATAAATATTTTTATTTCTTTGTATAGATACGTACACAGTTTGAATGAGAATAAATCATTTTCGACAAGAAAGGATTGTAAGTTGTACACTTTATCATATAATTACGCATCATTATTACAACTATAAAAAAATTGATGGCATTTACGTATAATAAGTAAGTTCATTGACAATTTAACCTTGCGCACAATAGCGCTTACTAAACGCATTGGTAAAAATGCTTTCTTATTCATTACCTAAACATTACGTGACCCAAAAACATTTCATATAGGATGCATCAATTGTGATTGATTTAATTATCCGAACGAATTACGACATAACTGTGATTAAGTAGCAAATAAATAACAAATATCAACGGAAGTTATAGTAAGTAAATACATTTTTAATAACACATCTTGTGCAAGAGTTGAGCTGATAATTAGAAAAAAGGTTCCTTTGTTTTGATCACAAAATTAAAATATAATTACCTAAATGCGAATCAAATCCTCGGTATGTAGGCGTATATACCTTTTTTATGATCCCAAGTGCCATTTTCCGACTATGTGGGTCAGTATCCTAATTCCTTCAGGTATTGGGGTAAGAGCTTCTCGCTAGAGGCAATCCTCTAGGTTCACCCCGTAAAGTATATGATGCTGCATTCCAGTATGTATCGGATACTTTCCGGTCATTAGAAAACTTCTCGATGGTGTACAAATTGGGGATACATAGTAATTATTTAAAATTATGCCAGAATAAGCCAATATATCGATGTTTGGTGTTAGTATTTGAGAGGATCCATGAAAACTTACATCGTTCCAACCTACCAAACCAACAAAGAATTTACAGACATACACGCACAATCAAACTAATTAATATTCACTTTACCAAATCGTCGGCCAGAATAAAAATTATATTTGGACGCTGAATTTTGAGTCGCACTGAAACTCGCACAAAATATTATGGAGAGCGTTTTGTAAATGTTCATCTTGGGCTTATTGTATCCGACTGATGCGCGTATGTTAAATCATCACAATAATCATAAGAACAAATTCGATACGAAATAATGTAGTGGTATTTCAATAACGACGCGTTGTAAAATATTCATGAGATTTTTTTTAGTGAGGTATTTCACAATGTGCTACTGTATGCACTTTTTATGAATTCTTTTTATTGTTGACAAAATATATTAATTTAATTAACATAAATTTGTATACGTTTTAGTTAAATTTAATTAAAATATAACCAATAAATTAAATTTAATTCAAAATAAATTGATGGATGTCATTATACAGTGAATTCCAAAAAGTACGCATCATATGGAAAACCTTTGTATTATTCATTATACCTTAGAGATTACTTAGGTTCGTTTTTATTTGGTTTAAAAACCAAAATAACACTCATTGGGGTTGGTGAAAAGCCTCTTAGTACATGTCAAATATTCAAAAATGGTGTTTTTTTGTAAAGATATCAGAAATAGTCATTAAGAAAAGTTGTTCGAAATGATATTTTAGACCTATAACCCGAGTTTCAGTTTAATCCCAAAAATTTTGTTTTTTTTTCGAATATCATCAAAATTTAGAAATGTTTGATATTTTATCAACTTTTAAATGCTTTTTGTTTGCGACAAAAAAGCTTTTTGAATAATTTAATATTAACATCAAATTTGACATGTACCAGATCGCCGGATAACTCTAATATGTTGCGTTCATATCGACTATTTCTTACATCAGATGTTATCAAATTGTGTTTAGTGACGGTTCCAGATTTTGCTTATGGGGTGTGAATGCGTGGAAAACGTAAATATCCAACATTTTTGTAGAACGCAACCAGTGGCGTTTTTAGATTTTCGGGGCCCTGGGCCATCCGTATTTGGGGCCCCTTCTCCCTATAAAAATTATTCAACAAAACAGATATTTTATAGGTTTATTATTTTTAAGTTATATAAATTATACAGGTTTTCTTCGAGCTTTTGTAACGCAAAATCTTCAATTACATCGTTAAAATCAATTTCTTGCAAAACATCATTTTCGACGCTCATCAGAGATAAACATTTTAACCGCTCCTGATTCATGCTGTTCCGCAGTTCATTTTTGTTAGCTTCAGTTTTGAAAATGATCTTTCGCCACTGGCATTGGTAATCATCAAAGACAAGAAAATCCGAAACGCAATTTCCACGTTGGGAAACGTCTCAACAAGATTGTTACCTTTTATAAGCTATACATATATCGTAGATAGATATGTGAGTGTGATCATCAAGCATTTTTTCACATAACAAATAATGCTTAAAATGCTCACATTCCACCAGCAGCTCTTTTCATTGACATCGTTTACATAAAACTTGGTAAAAGTTCGACAATGAATTTCTAGCTCTTCTGTTCGTAAAACACTTAATCTGGAAAAGAACCCGAACAAATTCCTCAATTTTAAACTTTTCGCGGCCCTGTAACTGTGTATCTTCTGTAGCTCTATCGTCATCAAAAAAGTTAAACGGGAGCTCCTTTGTCTTAAACGGATTGTATTACTTTTGTATTTGAAGTCCGGGCAGATCCGTTTTGAAGTAGCTTCGTAGATTTCGAACTTGTCGCGTTGATCCTTTACAAACGCAGTCAGAGAGTTCACCAACTTGAGCGCTACATCGAGAGGAACACTGTCACTCTGTAGACTTTTCGACGTCTCGTTGCACCTGATTAAAATGTTGCTCCACATCTCGGTCAGCAAAACAGTGTCCAACGTCTGCATTTTCTTCAAAATGCCCCGAGCTTCGTTTCTCGTTTCTGGCAGTTCTTCTTGGTTATCCATACTCATCAGAGCCCTGATGATGCTTGGATAACTCTTCTGTAACGCTGATACAGCATCGCGCGTGCAGACCATCTGAAAGACGTTTCACTACTATGCCTGCTCCGAGACTCTTTCAACACGTTCCAACGATGAGTAGAACTTGCAAAGAATGTGTAAAGTTTTTGCAGAAACTGAAAGTAGTCTGTTGCCTCCACGACGCACCCAGCTGTCTGCCCGACGACAAGATTCAAACTATGCGCCAGACATGGGACGAAAAGAGCGGATGTACAGTGTTCCTTAAGCTTCGCTTGCAACCCATTATACTGTCCTGCCATGTTTGGTGCATTGTCGTACGTTTGCCCACGGCAGTCCTCTAAATTTATACCTTTTTCTTTAAGAAAAGATACAACGGTATCGGACAAGTACGCTGCTCCATGCCGTTCTATTGGTATGAAGTCCAAGAAACGTTCTACTGGGGAACATTCATGTCACGACGAAAGTGAGCTGATCGACATGAGAGATATCAGGGGTAGAATCGACGCTTATCGAGTAGTACTTCGCTTCCTTCAGTTCTAAAATATTTTTGCTTAATACGTGCTGTCCCATTATAGCTATAAACTCATTGCAGATGGAAGCTGACAAGTAGGAAACGTGTCCTTTACCTTTATTTGCATAATTCCGCAAATGGTCGGCAAGAAATGAATCAAACTTGCTCAGAAGCTCCAGCACGCCCAAATAATTTCCGTTATGTTGCGACCCGATGATTTGATTCTCGCCGCGGAACGCCAGACCTTGTGATGCCAAGAATTTTATGACCTCGACAATCCTTCTCAACACCCGTTTCAAGTAAATCATTTCCTCGTTCAGTTGGAGAGCGAGACGGTCACTAAGAAGACCAACGCTTTTCTTTCATAACAAATAAGTCAAGATGGCTTGTTTATGTCCCAAACTGTTTTCGTGTTTTCAAAATGGAAGCCCCGGAATGTTTCCAATCGTTGAAGCCTTTTGAAGAATTGAAAGCAGTACACGCGGCGAGAACAGACGACACGGAAAGCAGAACAAAACTTTCTGTGTTGGAAAGTATAAAGGCCAAGATCTGTCAACCGTCTCCCGTTTTGCAGTTTACGAGAAAAACCGATGGGTTCAGACATCTAACTTTGACTTTTCCATCGTGTTCCGTATAACTTCTTGCCGAATCAGAATAATCACATTTTTGTTCTGAAAAAATTCAGGTCCTTTACTAATCCAGATAGAGCGATCTTCCTCGGTGAATTGTAACCAGTTAGCAGGGTCGTTTGAAATGGGTGTTTGTGTCCGGTGAGTTTCGTGTAGGTCTCAGTTTGAGATTGTTCAAACTCTTCATAGTCACGGCAAAGAGTTTTCGGTGCGGCAGTATCTGCCGAAGTCGATGGAGTTGCATCTTCTTGAGCAATTGGTGATGGAGGTACGTTAGAATCTGCCGGAATTGGAGCAGCAGATTTTCGAACTGTTGGTGATGAGAAGTATTTGTTCAGTTTGGGCAATTTCGCAATCATCTGTTTTTCTTCCGCAGCTTTTCGCCTTTTGCTGCCCCACTTTGATAAGTTCGATCGATTTATCAGGAATGCATACTGCTGCAATTTAATCAAATATCTATTAAATAACATAATAATTATTGTTTTCGTAGTAAGTTTTAAATTAATTTTTAATTTAAATAGAACTCATATTTCATTCTACTCAGAACTTACGTATTTTGACTATGATTATGAATGATTCATTCATAAGCATGGAAATTGTTGTTATTTTTATTTTATTTATTTATTTTATGTGCATGTTATTACATAGATGTTTACAATTGTCATATACTTATAAAAATTCGTTAATAATTTAATATTTAAATCACATACAATTAATAAAACAAATCCAGGTAGGTAACGTAATTATAAAAAACAAGATAAAATGTAAAGGATCTTACAGCACTTTGAAGCGAACCATGCTTATGACTACTAAATTCAGTTTATTTTATAACAATCCCTTTTTTTAAAATTCATATTTAGAAATTCCTTAATGTCGTAGAAGGCATTTTGGATAAAAAATGTTTGAGACTATTTTTAAGTTGTTTAAATGGTAAACTTTTAATTTCGTCCGGGATTTTGTTCAGAAACAATTTGCTGTAATAATTAGTGCTAAATTTGCTAGATTTAAGTCGCAGATAATCCATGGAAATATCATTTGCTTGTCTGGTATTGTAATTGTGAAGGTTTTTTGTTAAACACGTAATCTACATTAGACTTGCCCTCTAAAATACACTGAAAAATATATAAAGATGGGAATGTTAAAATCTGTAGTTTAGTAAATGTTGATTTAACGTCTGCTCTATAAGGTTTTTTTTGCTAAAATACGGATAACTTTACGCTGGAGCTTAAAATTCTATTAACGTGAGGTGAGTGACCCCAGCTAGTCAGAGCATACATCATGTGCGACTGAAGAGAGAGAAGTAAGCCGTGCTTATCACATCAGTTGGCAAATGGTTTACAAGGTTTCGAATTAAGAAAAATGCTTTTCGAATTTTTTTTTGCTAGATGATCAACGTGTCCTTCCCAGGTTAGAGAACACTCTAGTGTTACTCCCAAAAATTTTACATTTACTGGATTAATAAAGTTTGTGTTTCTGTGTGTAAACAAGATTTTTGATGTTTATTAAAATTAAATAAATTGAATTCATTTGGGTCACTTATCGTTACGCTGGTATCGGCTGCAAACAGAAGCAACTCAGCTGGTCCCACTGCTTAGGCAAGATCGTTAATATATATAAGGAAAAGTATCGGACCAAGTACTGATCCTGCGGAACGCCATGGATGACCTCTCCGCAATCGGAAGAAATACCATTCAAGAGAATGTATGCTTATTATACTTGCTAGTTACCTGAGTGAATAAGAGTAATACAAAACGACACTCTTGAAATAATACGTTAGGTAATAATGTACGTTGTAACCGATACATAAAAAAGGATAGCCATACACAAGTGTGCGCTCGATTCATCGATCAATCGGGATAAATAAACGAATTAACTATAAGAGTGTGTTTTGCATTATTCTTACACTTACCTTTAATTCAAGCAGTGAAGCGACTAAATCGTGTACTTCGATGCAATGTTTGTCAATTTTAGCAGTTCCCTTGTTTTTAGTCAGAATTTTATAGAAGATTTTTACAGAAAACTCGCGATCAACGATACTAACGACAGGCTTTTGTGGATTGAGAAGCAGCCAGAGCAAACGAACTCTCAATGTCTCAATAGTATCGACAGCGGCAAATCATTACCGACCGTTGTTGCCACGTTATATTCTATTTCAAGATGATTACTAATAGGTCGTTATTGGGAATTAGACCCCACAAGGTTAAAAGATTTGTCTTTATTTTAAATATAGTTGTTATCTTCATCTGAAACCAAAAAAAATGTTATAAAACGTTAAAATGGAATAAAATGCTGTATAATTACTTACAAGAATGGGGTTTATATAGAAAATATGATTTCATCAAATTAAGTTTTCAGTTTTTTACCATTACTCAACTACGTAAAAGATAACGAACCCCTTTCTTCTAAGTAATTAGACAACAGTTTTTTATTCTATTTTAAATCAGTTGCTTTATAACAATTTCTTTTTAATGCTGATGATGAAGGTAACAACTAAACCGAAATATTGACGATATGTTGTGACTTTTTCAACCGCACAATTTGGGGCCCCCAAGACTTCGGGGCCCCTGGGCCCGGGCCCTGGTGGCCCATGCCTAAAAACGCCACTGAACGCAACACAGTTCTCACTTAAGGAATGATGATATGGTGTGCAATGTTTTGATAATAAATCACCTTTGGTTTTTATTGGTAACCTAAATCCAGTTGGTTAGATTACCAAATGTGCGCAACTGTTGCCGCTCTTCCATAACTGTCAATCGTCTGATTGTGTCGCCCATTGAACATGTATGATACGCGATTGCTCATTATTAAAAAAAACCTTTTAACTTTTTATTCTTTGTTTTCAAAGCTTAATTGTTGTTTTATTTCATGAAAATAAACGGAAAATGTCTATAATTTCGTCCAATTATCATATTACTTAACAAAATAAAGAAAAAATCAAATAAAATAGTTTTAGTTTACACTCTGTATTTCAGAAACCAAGCTGCTGCGGGACTTAAGTTTACATAAACTTTTATCTTAAAATTAGCCTGAAGATTCACCCTTAAAGTTGGTACAAGTACTTAATTCACACTCTGTATAGTGAGTGCTATCGGATCATCATACCTATTCAAGAGACAATTAAATTCATCAAAGATATATATTTACGGAGGGATAATTGCATTTTCTCATCAGTGCTTACTACTACATTATTTAAAATGGAATGATGAGAATTACAAACAAATAGATGATGTTTCAATAGGCAGCCCATTAAGCTGAGTACCTAATAGTCAATTTCGATATGGAATATTTGAAGAAACTACAATAAAGCTCTTCTTTATCTAAAGACTGTTTAATCATATGGATGTAGCTTATGGGTGAGATCATGCAATGCTTGCGCAGA